>OX463860.1:28938317-29538317 GCA_949825065.1 Odontocerum albicorne
TTATCAATTAAGTATTCTTATATTGAAATATATAATAATTTATTATTTATTGTGACAAACAATGATAACATTTTATTATGACCTCACTAAAATTCTTGAGTTCTTACTGAATGTGTAAGCCAGACGTGGCCAATCCGCGGCCTGCAATCTATTATTTTATTAGGTCTTGACATAAGTTGTGTCCGTTTTTTTTTTCAATTTAAAAATGAGCACCAAAAGTAAAACAAAATGGTAAAGGTTATACGTCATTCGAAAAAACCGCTAAAACTATATTATTCATGAAGAACGGAATCTTCATGAATAATATAGTTTAAGCCGTCCTCATCGAAGTCCACTGGTCGTCTAGAACGCTCCATGTCTTTCAGGTCGAAATTGCCGTCTTTGAAACGGAAAAACCATAAACGAGCTGTCTTTTTATTCATAGTATCTTCACCGTACACTTTGCAAATATCGCGAGCAGCTTTGGTAGCTTTATTCCCTCGATTGAATGCGAACAGAAAGATGTGTCGAAAATGCTCCCTTTCGTCTACTTGACATTCCATTTTGAAGGCTTGTAAACAAATAAAATAATATATGTAACGTAAAAGCAAACACAATCTCTTGTAGAGCAGAAAATTTTCTTTCGAATGACGTATAACCTTTACCATTTTGTTTTACTTTTGGTGCTCATTTTTAATTCGGAAAAAAACGGACACAACTTATGTTAACACCCAATACAAATTATGAAGGAAATAATAATAAAACATAGTTATTTAAGAATAACGAAAGACTCTTGATTTCCGATATACAAGATAATTTATATCAACATATCAAAATCTTCTTTAAATGTGACCCAAAATGATCAAGATGCAAGACTATACATTTATAAAAATTAAAAACGAAATATAATATAGGTACATGCAGTAACCGGCGGTAAGTAATACACGTCGGGCTTAAGAAAGAGACTGTCGGCCATAATCGGCTAACTTCGGCTTTGTAGAGCGTCGTCTCTGTCATTCATACACGTGTTCCGTCAGCCGTTGTCAAGCGTTCTAGGGACAGAGACGACGCTCTACAAAGCCGAAGTTAGCCGATTATGGCCGACAGTCTCTTTCTTAAACCCGATGTGTATTACTTACCGCCGGATACTGTACGAGATTTTATTTTTACGTTTTATATTGAAAGTATCATAAATAATGCTTTTATTTGTTGATTTAAATATTTATGTTATATGACACTCATTGCATTTACGAGTATATTCAGTAAAAAATATCTAAGAATTTGTCATTTACGAGTATATTCAGTAAAACATATCTAAGAATTTGTCATTTACGAGTATATTCAGTAAAACATATCTAAGAATTTGTCATTTACGAGTATATTCAGTAAAAAATATCTTATAATGTGAATTGCATTTACGAGTATATTCAGTAAAAAATATCTTATAATGTGAATTGCATTTACGAGTATATTCAGTAAAAAATATCTTATAATGTGAATTGCATTTACGAGTATATTCAGTAAAAAATATCTAAGAATTTGTCATTTACGAGTATATTCAGTAAAACATATCTAAGAATTTGTCATTTACGAGTATATTCAGTAAAACATATCTAAGAATTTGTCATTTACGAGTATATTCAGTAAAACATATCTAAGAATTTGTCATTTACGAGTATATTCAGTAAAAAATATCTTATAATGTGAATTGCATTTACGAGTATATTCAGTAAAAAATATCTTATAATGTGAATTGCATTTACGAGTATATTCAGTAAAAAATATCTTATAATGTGAATTGCATTTACGAGTATATTCAGTAAAAAATATCTTATAATGTGAATTGCATTTACGAGTATATTCAGTAAAAAATATCTAAGAATTTGTCATTTACGAGTATATTCAGTAAAACATATCTAAGAATTTGTCATTTACGAGTATATTCAGTAAAACATATCTAAGAATTTGTCATTTACGAGTATATTCAGTAAAACATATCTAAGAATTTGTCATTTACGAGTATATTCAGTAAAAAATATCTTATAATGTGAATTGCATTTACGAGTATATTCAGTAAAAAATATCTTATAATGTGAATTGCATTTACGAGTATATTCAGTAAAAAATATCTTATAATGTGAATTGCATTTACGAGTATATTCAGTAAAAAATATCTTATAATGTGAATTGCATTTACGAGTATATTCAGTAAAAAATATCTAATAATGTGAATTGCATTTACGAGTATATTCAGTAAAAAATATATAATAATGTGGATTGCATTTACGAGTATATTCAGTAAAAAATATCTAATAATGTGGATTGCATTTACGAGTATATTCAGTAAAAAATATCTAATAATGTGAATTGCATTTACGAGTATATTCAGTAAAAAATATATAATAATGTGGATTGCATTTACGAGTATATTCAGTAAAAAATATCTAATAATGTGGATTGCATTTACGAGTATATTCAGTAAAAAATATCTAATAATGTGGATTGCATTTACGAGTATATTCAGTAAAAAATATCTAATAATGTGGATTGCATTTACGAGTATGTTCAGTAAAAAAATATCTAATAATGTGAATTGCATTCATGATTGGAAAGACGCTGAAAATTTTCGGCGAGATAAGAGGGTACGGTTGGACAGTTAAGGATATCATACAATAGAGACAGTATGTAAATTTGGCGTCTATTTCTAACATTCAACCAGTTCAATGCCTTCTGGTATGAAGTTATATGATCGTACTTTCGTAGGTTGAAAATGAATTTTAGACACACATTACGTACTATAACAAAAAAAAATACAAAACAGCGCTATATAAATCAGGAGAAATTGGAGCACTTTCCCTAATTTTCAGGCGTTCACTTTTTAATATGCCTATTAATTAAAAATAAAATACGTGTTCGGTCAACGAGACTTTACCCAATACTGTTTTTGATACGCGGTCCAAAACGGTTGACAACCCCTGATGTAGTCAGTCAGCATAGGTACGAATATTTCGTTGTATGGTTCTAAAGTATTGCGCTGACGATGTTGAAAAGTGAAAACAGATGATGTTTCAAAGGTAACTAAAATATCGAGGACTCCGAATGAAGGCATTCACGCTGGATCGTGGTTCGCCCATTAAGAGAGAGTCGTCTGTATTTAGCGTAAGGCTTTTTTTATTTACCTACGCTGTCTGTGTGTTACTGTAACATGGCCCACCCTCAGGATCGAGATGATCACTTGAAAGTCATTTCAGACATTTTTCTTTTCTCGCAATTCAAAATAAAACTATAAATATACAGGTTTATTTTATACTTTTTTTGACAACTAATAACTTTGTAAATCATTATAAATAATCGAATTTCAAATACTTATTGTAACGTTTTAGCCTGTGAGATAACAACTCCTGAAATATTTCAAATACTTGTAACGTTTTAACCTGTGAGATAACAACTCTCGACGAATTTAAAATACGCATTGTAACGTTTTAGCCTGTGAGATAACAACTCTCGACGAATTTAAAATACTCATTGTAACGTTTTAGCCTGTGAGATAACAGCTCTCGAGGAATTTCAAATACTCATTGTAACGTTTTAGCCTGTGAGATAACAGCTCTCGAGGAATTTCAATTACTCTTGTAACGTTTTAGCCTGTGAGATAACAACTCTCGACGAATTTCAAATACTCATTGTAACGTTTTAGCCTGTGAGATAACAACTCCCGACGAATTTCAAATACTCATTGTAACGTTTTAGCCTGTGAGATAACTACTCTCGACGAATTTCAAATACTCATTGTAACGTTTTAGCCTGTGAGATAACTACTCTCGACGAATTTCAAATACTCATTGTAACGTTTTAGCCTGTGAGATAACTACTCTCGACGAATTTCAAATACTCATTGTAACGTTTTAGCCTGTGAGATAACTTCTCTCGATGAATTTCAAATACTCATTGTAACGTTTTAGCCTGTGAGATAACAACTCTCGACGAATTTAAAATACTCATTGTAACGTTTTAGCCTGTGAGATAACAGCTCTCGAGGAATTTCAAATACTCATTGTAACGTTTTAGTCTGTGAGATAACAGCTCTCGAGGAATTTCAATTACTCTTGTAACGTTTTAGCCTGTGAGATAACAACTCTCGACGAATTTCAAATACTCATTGTTACGTTTTAGCCTGTGAGATAACAACTCCCGACGAATTTCAAATGCTCATTGTAACGTTTTAGCCTGTGAGATAACAACTCCCGACGAATTTCAAATACTCATTGTAACGTTTTAGTCTGTGAGATAACAACTCCCGGCGAATTTCAAATACTCATTGTAACGTTTTAGCCTGTGCGATAACAACTCCCGACGAATTTCAAATACTCATTGTAACGTTTTAGCCTGTGAGATAACAACTCCCGACTAATTTCAAATGCTCATTGTAACGTTTAAGCCTGTGAGATAACAACTCTCGACGAATTTCAAATACTCATTGTTAGGTTTTAGCCTGTGAGATAACATCTCCGAGTAAGATGAAGAATGATTAGTTGGTTTGATTACGTGGAATGAATTAATTAAGAAATACTAAAAAAACAAATAAACAGTACAAATGTAAGTGAAAGGCATGCTCGAGGAAGACCAAGGAATGTATGGTTATAGCGAGTGTCTGATATAAAGAAAGGCATGCTCGAGGAAGACCAAGGAAAGTATGGTTATAGCAGGTGTATGATATAAAGAAAGAAAAATGCAGGTCACAATAACTGTAGGAGCTGTATGCGAAGGTGTATGGATGAAGAACTGTGTTATGAATCGCATTCCACTTATTGCTGGGTTTATTTTTAGGATGCCATGAAAAAACCCCTATACACGCACAAATGGAGCCGTAGCACGAAAACGTTTGAAGACCACTGTCATATGTATCAATTCTAATACCTAACACTTGCTTAACTGTGTTAAAACATTCCGCCAGTCACTGTGCTAGACGCTAAGCGTCCAGTTAAAAATGTATATTTTAAATTAAAATTATACAAAATTCGGTAGGTTAATTTTTGTAATAAGCTATAAAAATCATAATATTATGTATTAACGCATTCAATGCGATCAAATTATTAAGGTAATTCACGTGTGGCTGACTAAGTATTGAATTTTTTTTTTAAATATGTAAAATTACGTGCGTAAAATTACGTGCGATTTGGTGTTGTCTAGTAGTATCCCCCCCCCCCACCCCCTCCATTTGAAACGAAATATTTGCATACGAAAACGCGTCAGGCGCGTTGTTAGCACCCGACGGTTGCGAAGAAGAACGCACTAGGCGCGTTGTTAGCATTGAACGTGTTAAAACGTCGATTAATATAAAATAAATGCAACAAATTAAAAAATAAGGGCTTAAACAGAGAGCCGACATTCCAACGCGGATATCATTCATACACCGAGTCATTGCGTGCAGCTGCTCAGAATGCTTACTCACTCTCCTTCTGAGACGCATGTGTACCAGGGGTTTCCAGCCTTTTTAATTATTTCTTATAAAATTATACAATAAAATGTAGCGTGTATTTTTTTTGGCAATAAAATATAATTCGAATTAAGATGATAAATAACGTATGAACAAAATATAAAATGAATATATAAATTCAAATATAATAATGTAAAAACAAACACGAAATTCAAATCAAATAAATATGTAATTCGGAAAATATAAACACTTTCAGAAAATTTTAAAATAGGACAAACATATAGTAAAAATTTAACCCTGTGGAGAAAGTCTATCACAATTGAGGCACGAAATAACTTTGGTTTCTATTATACGAGTATGTATTAACATAAGTTGTGTCCGTTTTTTTTCCAAATTAAAAAATGAACACCAAAAGTAAAACAAAATGGTAAAAGTTATACGTTATTCGAAAGAAAATTTTTTGCTCTACAAGATATTGTGTTTGTTTTTACGTTACATATATTATTTTATTTGATTACAAGCTTTCAAAATGGAATGTCAAGTAGACGAAAGTGAGCATTTTCGACACCTCCTTTTGTTCGCGTTCAATCTAGGAAATAAAGCTGCCAAAGCTACTTGCGATATTTGCGAAGTGTACGGTAAAGATGATATGAATGAAAGGGCAGCTCGTCGATGGTTTTTGCGTTTCAAAGACGGTAATTTCGACCTGAAAGACATGGAACGTTGCGGACGACCTGTGGACTTCGATGAGGACCGCTTAAACCATATTATTCGTGAAGATCTCCTTTGTTTTACTTTTGGTGTTCATTTTTAAATGAAAAAAAAAACGGACACAACTTATGTTAACACCCAATACTAAACACACAGGTTTTTGAGAAATATTACAGAATAACCTGGTTCTTTTTCTCGAATTTTTTGAAAAAAAAACCTACAACTTTCTTTCTTTTGAGGACCTCACGGGGTGCCAGCCAATAAGGTATTATTTATTGATGTTTCGGGTATTGACTCACCACAATATTATTTTAAAACAAGGTTGAAAGCATCTTGTTGTTACTTGTGATATTTGATGTTGTTTTTTTTTTAGGATATTGAACTTTGCCAATTCCAAACTAAACTTATGAAATTTTTTCGGTGGCATTTATTATTGTGTTTCCACTCTGGATATTTCTCTATCCATAAGAGGTATGCATTCAATGCAGCCATATCTATAATTTCCATAAAAAGACGGAAAGGCCATCTTCTCGTTGACCTTGAGCAAGAGTACTCTCTATAGTTCAGATCATCCCAATCTAGGATGGGTCGTGTGGCGTTGTTTTAAACGTCATGTCTCAAAGGGATGGGGTGAAACCTTTTTTTTTTTTTACAAATCGAATAGTTTTTTTATAAATCGAAAAATTGTTTTTCTCTAAACTGACGTTTTAATTCCTAATTTTCATTATACTGACTTTCTAATGTATTGTATGATTTGTATCTATCTTTAAATAGGCCAAGATCCACTATGAATTAATACTAATTACGAACATTTAATTTTAGATATAAAAAAATCCAAAATCAAATTATCGTATACCCCATCCCTAGCCAATGCAGACTAACGTAGTGACTTTTGACAAACGTCACCAAATATTATTTGATTTTAACAAACGGCCACATTTTGGCTAATTTCTAACAAGATGTATTTATTTGTCATTATTGTTAGTTTTATGTATTGTATTGGCCTAAATAACTTGATATTTATTAGAATTGAGTTTTATATTAAAGTTGATAAAATAATTAAAATTACTGAACATCGTTACAAGGTTGTATTGGGGCAAATTTGTCGACTGTCAAATGACCCATCCTAGAATTTCCGAAGTATAGTTATTTGGTCTCCTTTATCTACTACAATTTTCGTATTATTATAATAATTTATAATCAGAGGCTTTAGTTTTTCTGAATTATCAATTTCTGCATCATTGAATTGAGTGGACAATAATAATACTGTTTTATTTTTTTGTGGTACATACGAAACAAGTTTTTTTTATTTGAGTATAATCGATTACTTTGATTTATCTGTCTGCGATTATTTATCATACCAGAATAAACCTGTAAATTTGTTATGTGTGCCGTCGCAGAGTCAGCAGCGACCCAAATTTTGATGCCATATTTACCAGGTTTAGACTTCATGTACACGCGAAATGGATAATTCCCTCTAAAGCTTGCCAAACGTTCGTCTACAGTTATATTTCTTCTTCTCCCTGGCTCCATTCCAACTCATTGTCTGCGAAGACTGTTGGGGTCAGCTCTCCTCGTCCTCAGGTTGTATGCTCTTCTGTCCCGGACTACGTCCCCCAGGCCGTGCCTCTGCATCAGGTTATCTTTTTGCACCGCCCACGAATTCTTTGGTCTTCCTCTGGTTGTTATTCGAGGAAGATCCATGGAGATTGCCTGGTTCACAATGTGATAGGGTGCTCTGCGTCCAACGTGCCCACACCATCTCAATCCATCCGCCTCTCCTCCATCTTACTGTTGATGTCTGTAACACCTAAGCTTCCTGTATCTTAGGGACACACCAGCTGACCATCTTAGCATGCGCATTTCAGCATTCCTCACTCCTAACCTAATTATCTACAAAAGAGAATATTGGCAAAATTACCATACTTAATTAAATTGTGTAAACATTTTAGACAAAATTACCATGCTAATTAAATTGTCGAAGCATTTTAGACAAAATTACTATGCTTAACTAAATTGTCTGAACATTTTAGACAAAATTACCATGCTTAACTAAATTGTCTGAACATTTTAGACAAAATTACCATGCTTAACTAAATTGTCTAAACGTTTTAGATAAAATTACCATCCTTAACTAAAGTGTCTAAACATTTTAGACAAAATTACCATACTCAAATAAATTGTCTAAACATTATAGACAAAATCACCATGCTTAACCCTCAGGCACGTATGACGTGCACCGCACGCGCATCAAAACCAAAACTCCCCACAGGGACGTATGACCTGCACCGCACGCGTACCAAAAATCCCACACAAGGATGTACGAAAACAGTGCCCTGTTTTATCATCTATTTATATGAGCAATAGTTTAAAGGTTTCGTTAAAAACGATCTCCATAAAAAAAATTAAACGTCCCTGGGACTGAAAAAATGTTTTAGGCATACGGACCTGAAGGGTTAACTTAATTGTCTAAACATTTTAGACCAAATTACCATGCTTAACTAAATTGTGTCTAAACATTTTAGACAAAATTACCATTGTAGCGATGGTCGTTATCAATGTAGCATGTGTCCTATTAGGACGTGCTGATGATGTTGATGTGACATCGCTATATTCGTTTTAGTCGAATTCTGCGTTCCTTTTCGTTCAGGGTCATCAATGTAGCGAGTTGCTTATCTTGATACGTCGTGATGATCTTGATTTGTATTTATTTAAATATAAATACTCAGGAATGCGGATGAACGAAAGTGAGAGTGAATGGTCGATAAATAAAAACAAGTCTTTGACAGTTGAATGTACAATAATAATCATATTTATTTCTCGGCGCGTGGGTAATTTATACTAATGAATGAACCAGTTAGCGATACATATTCTGTCTTACTCTAGCGCATGCATTGGCGGGTAGATATTTATTTGTATTCGGAGATGGCTAGACAAAACGTTAATACTACTTGTGAGTACACATTGTTGTAAATAGTACATCGGTCATTGACCCTGTATGTTTACTATTTTAACAATAAATTATGTTTAACAATTCACTTATTTATTTTGACAATTAAATATTTATTTAGGTAGGTATCCTACACCATCCTTAACTAAATTGTCTAAACATTTTAGACAAAATTACCATCCTTAACACATTCACTGCGATATGTATTTATATAATAGTGTAGAGGTACTGAAAAAAATCATATTTTCGAAACCTTAAAATCTTGCGGTATTTTCGAAACCTTAAAATCTTACGGAAACCTTAAAATCTTAAAATATTCGGTACCATACAAACAAAGAGAATCGAATTGCGCGCAACGGGCGTCATCAGCGTCTCTACAAAAAATGTGTTGACGCCCCAGGGGCGTCTTTAGCAGCGAACGTGTTAACTAAATTGTCTAAACATTTTAGACAAATAAAGAAAGTTTCATCACAACATTCTTAATATTTACTTCGACGTAACAATTTTAGTCAACCCTTCACAAAAAACAGAATTCCTCAAAAACCAGCCGGGCACTGGGAAAGGTTGTTTTGATTTTGGTCTCGGGTCTTAAAGTGTTAAAAGTTTAAATATAGCATGATTTCAACAGGTACTACATATGTTAGTCATGCTTCATTGCGAACTTTATTAAGGAATCTAATTCGTGTTTCGGATATATTTAAGAGCGTGGCCAGAGGACAATTTTGTCTTTGAGGATAGTAATCTAGCCTTCGGGTTAAGAGCCTCTTGAGTAGGCACGTAACTCGCGATTCGTCACTGAACTTGTTGGCAAAACTAGCGAGAATTGTTACCAGACTGGCAGCTTTTTTTTATACCACTGGGAAGTATTTTTAAAAATAAAAATTCCTCAAAAACAAACCGGGCACTCGAAAAGGTTGTTTTTATTTTGATCAAGTCTCAAAGTGTTTACATGTCGTAAACAATATAATAGTTGGAATGACCAGGTAAAAGTCTGCTAGTATCAGTGTCCAAGAGGATAGAGGGTAGAGTTGGAATGATTAGGTAAAAGTCTGCTATTATCAGTGTCCGGGAGGATAGACGGTAGAGTTGGAATGACTAGGTAAAAGTCTGCTATTATCAGTGTCCGGGAGGATAGACGGTAGAGTTGGAATGACTAGGTAAAAATCTGCTAGTATCAGTGTCCAAGAGGATAGAGGGTAGAGTTGGAATGATTAGGTAAAAGTCTGTTATTATCAGTGTCCGGGAGGATAGAGGGTAGAGTTGGAATGACAAGGTAAAAGTCTGCTAGTATCAGTGTCCAAGAGGATAGAGGGTAGAGCTGGAATGATTAGGTAAAAGTCTGCTAGTATCAGTGTCCAAGAGGATAGAGGGTAGAGTTGGAACGACTAGGTAAAAGTCTGCTCGTATCAGTGTCCAAGAGGATAGAGGGTAGAGTTGGAATTATTAGGTAAAAATCTGCTAGTATCAGTGTTCGGGAGGATAGATGGTAGAGTTGGAATGACTAGGTAAAAGTCTGCTAGTATCAGTGTTCAGGAGGCTAGGTGGAAGAGTTGAGTGAAGATATTTTACACAGATGTATGACCCAATGATACCAACGTATTATTCAATGAGAGAATCGTTCGTACCTGAACCGATGGTTGATCAAGGTAAATCAAATTAATTTTGTATTATCAATAAATCAATGTCAAAGTAGTGATAACAAGACGACCTCCGTTGCCTAGTTGTTATGTCACTATGTCCGTGTGTTTTTGGTTCGATTCCCGATAGAACCAAAAAAAATAATAGGTTCCTGTCTGATTTAAGGGTTCTTCTGGTAACAACAGTAATTATATATTTCCGTGCGATAGTACTTTCAACACATACGATGACGAACTTTGTATCACGCGCTTACTACAATGGTGTTTAATCTGAAGGCTCGATTATTGAAGATGGAGGCAATATTGGTTTATGACACGTGGAACGAATGAATGGCGAAAGACAAACAAATCAAATATATGGTGCAAATAGAGTAGAAAGCATGGTGGAGTAGAAAACCAAGGAAAGTGTGGTAAGATCAAGTGCACGATATTTTGGAAGAAGGAAGTGTAAAAAGTCAGAGGAATCGTATTAGCTCTCTGAGAAGGACGTAGAAGAGGCGAAGGATTTTTTTTTTATCCACTTTGCACGGATTTCTCCTGTTACACAAAAAGGGTCTGCTTCTAGCGTTAGCTTATTCGTTAGGAAGAATATCAGCCAGGATTCTTCTCATACTGCTAGGCGGTACCGAGAATATATCAACAGTGTCATTCAGTTGGTTCAATATCTCTATACCACACGTGACTGGGTGTTTAGCCATGATATTCGTCCTGTAAGTTGGTGTGTAGAACAGAGGGTGATTCCTTGCGCGGCTATATTTATTGGGTACATATAAACTTAGTGCTTCTAGAATCGCGGGACAGTTAAAGGAACCTTGGAAAACCTTTATTAGGAATATCGCAATGGATTCTTGCCTTCTTGTTTCGAGGCTTCTATAGTTACACACCGTGAGAAGTTCGACATGGTGAGCATATTTTGGGTAATCGCCCTTTGTTCTGCACCATATATTAGATATCTGAGGATTTTTTTTTTGTATTTGTTCTATATTTTTTTTATATTTGAGCTGATGACTTTTAATTATTTTGTGTACATGTTTGAACGTCTGTCGGGGTTATTGTTATACAGCAATCTCTTCCAACCAACCTCATCAAATACACGTTGCATATCTTATTTCTTATAGAAACACTTCCACTTGTAGTCCGAATGTGAACTTTTTGAATTTTAATCAAAATTGATGCTTTTTTTTATTTAATCTTTTTTTTATATATTGACATTTATAATTTAATTTTTAGCTTTAATATGGTGGCACAAATCATTCTTTTTTTATGGATAATAGTTTATGGCAGAGAAATATAATCTTTATTGCCAGGTTCCTACTTTTCTACGAAGTTCGCTTTCTATAGAAAGCGACGAGCCCTCTCGTCGCGAAAAATAATCTCTCCACGACAACTTAAAAAAATCCTTGCCCTTCACGCCAGATAAGTTCTTCATACTTTAAAAACAATAGCATCCAGTGAGGAGACACAGACGGCGCATTTATAAAAACAATAGCATCCAGTGAGGAGACACAGACGGCGAATCTATAAAAACAATAGCATCCAGTGAGGAGACACAGACGGCGCATCTATAAAAACAATAGCATTCAGTGAGGAGACACAGACGGCGCATCTATAAAAACAATAGCATCCAGTGAGGAGACACAGACGGCGCATCTATAAAAACAATAGCATCCAGTGAGGAGACACAGACGGCGCATCTATAAAAACAATAGCATCCAGTGAGGAGACACAGACGATGCATCTATAAAAACAATAGCATCCAGTGAGGAGACACAGACGGCGCATCTTTAAAAACAATAACATCCAGTGAGGAGACACAGACGGCGCATCTATAAAAACAAAAGCATCCAGTGAGGAGACACAGACGGCGCATCTTTAAAAACAATAACATCCAGTGAGGAAACACAGACGGCGCATCTATAAAAACAAAAGCATCCAGTGAGGAGACACAGACGACGCATCTATAAAAACAATAGCATCCAGTGAGGAGACACAGACGGCGCATCTTTAAAAACAATAACATCCAGTGAGGAGACACAGACGGCGCATCTATAAAAACAAAAGCATCCAGTGAGGAGACACAGACGACGCATCTATAAAAACAAAAGCATCCAGTGAGGAGACACTGACGGTGCATCTATAAAAACAATAGCATCAAGTGAGAAGACACAGATGGCGCATCTATAAAAACAATATCATCCAGTGAGGAGACACAGACGGCGCATCTATAAAAACAAAAATCCATCACCCAACACGATAAAAAAGGATATTCAAATATCCAATTAAAACGTCATCCTGTCCCATCGATAGGCACTCCAACACAAATCATCCTTATTTGAAAAAAAAAAGGCTAAATAAAACTTTGCAATTGATTGAAACCATGACTAGAGCAGAGCCTTAAAATTGACGATTACAGCCCTGCTAATGTACACACAAGAAACGAGAATCTGCAAATTTGCATTCAGTGAAGTGCCAGTGTTGATCAGCGTGGTGTTGGAGGCATATCTCTTTGCATAACATACCAACGTTTGTCACTGACCGTCGGGTGACTTCCAACTATCTCGACTCGCGGTCCGGTATAATCAAGTAATCTATTAATTGTTTTCGTATAACGGAGGTTTGTGCGGTAAACGCGTTCAACGTCGGTGCAGAAGTTCTTATCCCGTTTGGATATATATATTCGCCTTCATTCATTCCATTTCATGTTCGAGCTATCAATTAAGCCACATGTTTCTAGTAGGATGCAATATAGATTGTCCTATAATTTGCACCAATCGGATTCTGCTCAGAGCATGTACCTATAGTTTGGACCTATCGAGTCCTATGTATCTCTACAATCACATTCAGTGCTACTTTCGTTCAAGAAATCCCGTATTTGAATGTCCACATCGCATCTAGTCACCTTTACTAGATGTTTATTTAGTGGTCTCCAAGTAGGTGAAGTTAGTTGGTCTCCAGATGCCATCTATTCCAAGAGCATCATCCAGCAGTCAGGTGTTTTTTTTTCCTTCCCACTTCAGAAAACGCTCTTTATCCGGGGAATTGTCAGTTCTTGCGCTCTCTTTATGCAACTATTCCTGAATATAAATCTCGATATTGCTGGCCAGTGACCATATAAAAGGTATCTTTGGAGTTCACTGTTGAGGTAGAAAAATAAAAACGACAAACTTTCATATAAGGGCATACTTAATACGCATTTTATATATCCATACATATTCTCGTACAAATTTCTTTTGCATCTCTTACTCCTTAACTCTTCTTCTTTCAAAGTTGCAATCACTTACACTAGCACACAATTTTCCTGCCTGAGTAGAGAGAAGAGATCGCTTAACTTCACTGGAGAAGCAGCAATACTTGCATACGTGCTAGTATTGTTACCAGACTAACTGGGATATTACGTGCTAGTATTGTTACCAGACTAACTGGGATATTACGTGCTAGTATTGTTACCAGACTAACTGGGATATTACGTGCTAGTATTGTTACCAGACTAACTGAGATATTACGTGCTAGTATTGTTACCAGACTAACTGAGATATTACGTGCTAGTATTGTTACCAGACTAACTGGGATATTACGTGCTAGTATTGTTACCAGACTAACTGGGATATTACGTGCTAGTATTGTTACCAGACTAACTGGGATATTAAGTGCTAGTATTGTTACCAGACTAACTGGGATATTACGTGCTAGTATTGTTTCCAGACTAACTGGGATATTACGTGCTAGTATTGTTACCAGACTAACTGGGATATTACGTGCTAGTATTGTTACCAGACTAACTGGGATATTACGTGTTAGTATTGTTACCAGACTAACTGGGATATTACGTGCTAGTATTGTTACCAGACTAACTGGGATATTACGTTCTAGTATTGTTACCAGACTAACTGGGATATTACGTGCTAGTATTGTTACCAGACTAACTGGGATAGTATTTCAATAAAAATGAAAACAAGGGTGCTTTGTGTCACCCTGGCTGTTTGATATTTACATAGATATATTTACATGGGTGACATACAAATGTTGAATGAGAATTTATGCTGATTGATGTTTGCTGATGACATGCTAGTCGTTGGCGGAGGAGAGTGAAGATGAATGGTAGAATTTGATAAGTAAATTGTATGAGACAAGTTAAGGGGAAGATCTGAGAATGAATGCTGTAAAGTCCAAAGTTATGGTGATAGAAAAGTGTGAAAGAAAAAGTAAATGCGATATATGGGTGATCAATGATACATTTGAGTCATTTGAGGAATTCTGATATTTGAGTATCTCAGATAATGGTAGTGTAGTGTAGAGAGATATCGAACGACGTGTAGCGATATGAAACAAAGTCAATGTGGCACTTAAACATGTACACTTGAACTGGACAATATAAAAAATGTAAATGTGTAAAAAGAAAGATTTGAGTCACAGTGATAGAAAAATGGGAAAGGAAAAGAAAAGGAGATATACGGGTGGGTAGTAAAAAGATTAGAGTAAGTTGAAAACTTCTCCTATTTAGGTAGTTACGAGGGATATTAAATGGCGTGTTGTGATAGGAAATAAAGTAAATGAGGCACTAAAACATGTGTATGTTCAAACTAGTTATTATCGAAATGTGCCAAGATGATAATTAATAATATTTTGATACCAGCTTTGATGTATTGGAGTGAAACTTCGACGGGGAAAAGACTTAATAAAATGCTGTAGAAATGCGTACATTGATAAGTATATATATGGGATGACAATGTATGACAGAATACGTAATGAAGTGATTAGGGATGAATGTAATTTTAATGTAGAAGAGCACGCAGAGATGGTTTGGACATGTTAAATGAATGAATGAAAAAAGGCTAGTATATAGTGCAAATGTGAGTGGAAGGGGTGAGAAAGGAAGACAGAGGATAGGATGGTTTGATCAAGTGAATTATATTTTGACGGACGGAGGAGTTGTATGAGAAGGTGTATAGATACAGAAGAGGTAAAAGCTGTGTGTTGAGATTACAAAGGATGGCACCCTATTTTCTTTTCCTACCCCAATAGGGTAATGTCTTGATGGTATTTATGTATGTCCGAACTGGGACTCTTTACATTACTTTTTTACATTTTTTTATTAATAGTGTGAATCGAATCCGTGACCCCTAGGTGAAAGACAGGCGTCTAACCTACTAAGCCACTATTAATTCATTTAATCATCATTCAACAGTGCGTATAATCTATATGGCCTTAAAAGTGCGCGTCTGAATTATATCATAGACTTTCGATTAACTTAAAAGTTGACCATTGTGATTCGATATCATGTCTTTGCCGAAAGAATTGCTCGACAGTGTCAGGGCTCTTGAAGATGCGAAGAAGGGCGCTGGAAGTGTGTGGTGCTGTAGGTGGTTGTCTGTGCTGGTCTTCTGGAAGCAATTGACGCTGCTGTGGGCAGGAAACCAGAAGGATCTGATGATACAGGACTTGGGAGAGATTGGAGACAGCGATCACGCTGAACCTTTGGCGGACTCTCTGGAAAGGTTGACTTTAAATAAATAAATATAGGTATATTTATAGCAGCATTGTATGTAACATACATATACACAGATTTCTTGAAATTACATATATCCCGTAATGTCATATGGCTTAAAACGACATGGACGATAAATATAATGTAACATGACTTAATACGACATGGACGATATATATAATGTAACATGACTTAATACGACATGAACGATAAATATAATGTAACATGACAATACGACATGGACGATAAATATAATGTAACATGACTTAATACGACATGGGCGATAAATATAATGTTACATGACTTAATACGACATGGACGATAAATATAATGTAACAAGGCTTAATACGACATGGACGATAAATATAATGTAACAAGGCTTAATACGACATGGACGATAGATATAACGTAATATGACTTAATACGACATGGACGATAAATATAATGTTACATGACTTAATACGACATGGACGATAAATATAATGTAACATGACTTAATACGACATGGACGATACATATAATGGAACATGACTTAATACGACATGAACGATGTATATAATGTAACATGACTTAATACGACATGGACGATAAATATAATGTAACATGACTTAATATGACATGGACGATAAATAAATAAATGGAGGTTTATTGACAGCAACATAGTATGTGCATATTTAAATACATTCCTAAAACAAATAAAAAAAAACGGTTTCATATTTACATACCTGATTATGTCGCAAAAAATACGTTTAAGGGATAAGCTATCAAAAGGTCTGTGCTCATCTCATAACATCCCTCCAGTCGAGATACACCCCCACCAATAGAGGGGGAGGACATCAGACGTTTTTCAGCCAACAACATTTTTTTTTTAAATAAAAGATATGACCGAAGTCATAGGTATCCTTATACCCTCCAATACTAGGCCTGTGTCATTCGAGGGGAACAGCACCAATTCGGAGTTCGAACCGGCGACCTTCCGTACGGAAATCCAACGCGTTACCGCGTTACCATACACCTAATATAAATATTTATTATGTCAAACTTTTTTATTTGTCAATTTAGAAAATTTTGAGTGTATGCCATCTCGTTTTAAAAATGACAAAATAATTATTATTTAGAATGGCAATATTTTATTGTATTTCAACGGTTAAATTACCTTTTTGATACACAAGATAAAAAAACAAAAAACAACATTGGCATGTAAGCAGTGTTGTACGAGTACAATAAAAATAACAACAAAGCTAACCTATACAATCTCATCAATTTAGCCCGGCAAGAACAATTTATTCACATCGCTCACGTTGTCAGTTACATGAAAATCCATACATTGTCCATATTGGTTGTCCAATTTATGAAGTATTGGGCAAAAGTTAACCGGCGAGTGTGGGTAATGTTTGAAACACACGGTTTTCTTTTGTGTCGGTTGGTGGAATGCATACCAAAACATTTTGTTTAATTTTATCACCTTTTTTATCCTTGTGTTGGAAACTTTTGGACGTTACTACATATAATATAAAGCTCTCTAACTGAGAGCTTTTGCAACTGAACTTACTCTGGACGTTACGACTTATTTCCACTTTTCCTTATCCGTAAGGTACATGGAGATTCGTTTAAAGTTCCAGCAAACCTGCGTTATTTATTTATTTAACACTTTTATTGCAAATCTAATTTGGCGGGCTTATTGCCAGGCGGCAATCTCTTCCAACCAAACAGACAAAAGTAAATGAAGCAAGTTACATGGTCGCAAAAAACATTAAAATGACTATTCATCCCCACGAAATCCATGAACACAAACGTGAGTATATGCCAACAAATTCCACAAAGACGGACAATCACTCGAACATTCCTTTTTATATAAAGTGAAATATCATCAATCAAAGGAAAAGGAAGGGATTGTGAAGAGGAAAGGAAAAAAATCAGGAATGAAACACGTTATTTTACTGACTAGAAATTAAGAGTTTTTTTCTGTCGCTTCTTAAAGCATGCCAAGGACGGAGCGAGTCTTATATTGGTTTGTAACTGATTCCAGAGTCTCACTGCATGGACAGTAAAGGACGACGTAAAGAAAGAGGAGCGGTGAACTGGAAAGGCCAATAGACAATCTCTGTTTGAGCGTAGCGTTAATCCATGATCGGAAAGACGCTGAAAATTTCCGGCGAGATAAGAGGGGGCGGCGGGACAGTTAAGGATGTTACACAATAGAGATAGTATGTGAATTTGGCGTCTATTTCTAACATTCAACCAGTTCAATGCCTACATTGGTTTGTGACTGATTCCAGAGTCTCACTGCATGGACAGTAAAGGACGACGTAAAAAAAGAGGAGCGGTGAACTGGAAAGGCCAATAGACAATCTCTGTTTGAGCGTAGCGCTAATCCATGATTGGAAAGACGCTGAAAATTTTCGGCGAGATAAGTGGGTGCGGCGGGACAGTTAAGGAGGTTATACAATAAATAAAGTATGTGAATTTGGCGTCTATTTCTAACGTTCAACCAGTTCAATGCCTACATTGGTTTGTAACTGATTCCAGAGTCTTACTGCATGGACAGTAAACGACGGCGTAAAAAAAGTGGAGCGGTGAACTGGAAAGGCCAATAAACAATCTCTGTTTGAGCGTAGCGCTAATCCATGATTGGAAAGACGCTGAAAATTTCCGGCGAGATAATGATGAGATGCATTACCATCGTGGCCTTATTAAAAAGGTTTTTAACCTGGTTTTTACTTAAAAACTCTATAACATATTTCTGATTAATTAGGAGAGATTATCACGCCATAATAACCCACAAGGTTGTACTGTTTATAACGATAGAATCATATGATTGAATTGGCACGATTCCATGAACTCTTTGTCTAGTAGAGACACCGAAAGAGAGTTCCACGTGGTAATTAACTCTATTTGTAAATTTTACAATAAATTTAGCTTACATTGTAAACTGCAGGTTGTATTGTAAACTGCAGGTTGTATTGTAAAGTGTGATACAATACAACTGGCAAGGAGAGGCATGGGTCGGTAATATATAACCTATATTTTTTTTCATAAATACAAGGACTTGCATTTCAGAAAATACGAGATAATTAATTTCTAGAATAACACACATAAATACTAAAAATGTCAAGTCATTTTCTATTTTGAAATGTCAAAAAAATCTTGCAATAAAGTCAACTTACGGTATTGCTCGATCAGTGGCGGAACATTGGATTTTCTGTGTACGGGGACGACGACCTCCGTGGCCTGGTGGTAAGACACTTGTCTGCCGATCCGGAGGTTGCGGGTTCAATCCCCGCTGGAACCCAGATTTTTTTAAATAGGATTCCAGTCTGGTTAACACTTTGGTCCTATAAAAACATTTCTCTGCTTGGTTGGAAGAGATTGCCACATGGCAATAAACTAAAAAAAAATATGCAATCCCGTTTCACAAAGTGTCTTTTGGGAACAGAAACCTATTTTCGAAAGCAAAGCCTATACATAAATTTTATTGTAATTTTTAATATATTTGTTTGCATACAGCATAAATCAAAATACAGTAGAAATCATTTAACATGAAACCATGGGGACAGAAATATTGTTTCATGTTCTTCTTCTTCCCTTGTCATGTCAGGTCCCCCCAACGTTGACTATCACTTGAGAGTAGACATCTTTGTACCCGGCATCCCGAAAAAGATCTCCAACGCCCCTTATGCCAGTACAATCACGTATTTTGGGACTTTGGTTAACACTTAGGGTCTATAAAAAAATATTTATGGTTGATTGGAAGAGATTGCCACGTGGCAATAAATATCCTTACAGCAGTATGAATCAATACTCTAATCAAGAAGGAAATATCAATTAACAAATTTGGAAAAATAAAAGGACAAACTCAATACGTACTATACGGTTATTCATTTATTTTTAATAAAGTTTATATACACAGGTTTATATACAAAGCTTAAGAGGAATTATATACAGCAACACGAAAAGAGAAAAAATACATACAAGAGACATTGTATACAGAAGCAAAAATATAAAAATGAATATACAACAAATATTAGTTCAGCCGAAACAACTAACTTCCATTACTAAGAAAGCTCAAAATGCTTTCTTTGAAAACATTTTCGGAAACGTTGAAGATGTCAATATCTGAGGCCCTATTTAAAAGAGACAACCCATGAATAGCATATGGCAGGAAAGTTATATTTATTGTCAGTCTAAATATGTCAATATTTTTGTATCGCGAATAGTTTTCAGGAACGTAAAACTTTATCTTTTCTAACATAGAAGGATTAAGTGTAGCTCCCGTCAGCAACTTAAGAATATAAGAAGACACCTTCACATCCCTCCTCACGCTAAGAAGGTAGTATCCCAATGTATATCAAGAAGAAATCTTGTAGGATAGAGCCACGGGTAGTAACCGCAGCTCCCATCAGCAACTTAAAAATATAAGAAGACACCTTCACATCCCTCCTCACGCTTAGAAGGTAGTATCCCAATGTATATCAAGAAGAAATCTTGTAGGATAGAGCCACGGGTAGTAACCGCAGCTCCCATCAGCAACTTAAAAATATAAGAAGACACCTTCACATCCCTCCTCACGCTTAGAAGGTAGTATCCCAATGTATATCAAGAAGAAATCTTGTAGGATAGAGCAACGGGTAGTAACCGCAGCTCCCATCAGCAACTTAAAAATATAAGAAGTCACCTTCACATCCCTCCTCACGCTAAGAAGGTAGTATCCCAATGTATATCAAGAAGAAATCTTGTAGGATAGAGCAACGGGTAGTAACCGCAGCTCCCATCAGCAACTTAAAAATATAAGAAGTCACCTTCACATCCCTCCTCACGCTAAGAACGTAGTATCCCAATGTATATCAAAAAGAAATCTTGTAGGATAGAGCAACGGGTAGTAACCGCAGCTCCCATCAGCAACTTAAAAATATAAGAAGTCACCTTCACATCCCTCCTCACGCTAAGAAGGTAGTATCCCAATGTATATCAAGAAGAAATCTTGTAGGATAGAGCAACGGGTAGTAACCGCAGCTCCCATCAGCAACTTAAAAATATAAGAAGTCACCTTCACATCCCTCCTCACGCTTAGAAGGTAGTATCCCAATGTATATCAAGAAGAAATCTTGTAGGATAGAGCAACGGGTAGTAACCGCAGCTCCCATCAGCAACTTAAAAATATAAGAAGTCACCTTCACGTCCCTCCTCACGCTTAGAAGGTAGTATCCCAATGTATATCAAGAAGAAATCTTGTAGGATAGAGCCACGGGTAGTAACCGCACTATTGTAAGTAGGGAGATCTCAAAAATGTATATAGACTTTCTCCACCATTTGAGAGTAACGAATCTCTCCATCGGGCTCTACACCAA
The DNA here is from genome assembly GCA_949825065.1 of Odontocerum albicorne. NCBI lineage: Eukaryota > Metazoa > Arthropoda > Insecta > Trichoptera > Odontoceridae > Odontocerum > Odontocerum albicorne. The sequence continues at coordinate 28,959,865 of OX463860.1, forward strand.
TGCTCCACATTCAAATTTGCTACGAACCAACGTTTAATTAATTTGTTTACCTATATAAAACATTTTAAAATCCAAATATAACGAAACAAAAAACAAAATATTCAAGGCAAATTCATGCACCAATCTTTAATAAGTGTAATTAAAAAGAACAACAATAAATTACTTCATTACAAAAACACATTATTCAAACATCTACATATATGTTGCTTCGACAAGTTAACTTTGTATGTACAATACTCGTATATACTATACATGGAGCATTTTTATAAAGATAATTTATTAACATCTGACATATTAATTTGTCTCAGCATTTTATAAAGACAATTCATTAACATCTGACACACTATTTTACGGTTGAGGGAGATAAATTTACAGATTTTTTTCTATAACATACTTGCGAAAATGTAGGATAGTCCCTGTGACATTTGAAATGTCATGTCTCAAAGGGGTGGGGTAAAATCGTTTATTTTTTACAAATCGAATCGTTTTTTTTACAAATCGAAAAATTGTTTTTCTCTAAACTGACGTTTTAATTCCTAATTTTTATTATACTGACTTTCTAATGTATTGTATGATTTGTATCTATCTTTAAATAGGCCAAGATCCACAATGAATTAATACTAATTACGAACATTTAATTTTTTGTATAAAAAAACTCGAAAATCCAATTATCGTATACCCCATACTTAGACAATGCGGACTAACGTAGTGACTTTTGACGAACGTCGCCAAATATTATTTGATTTTAACAAACTGACATATTTTTGCTAATTTGTGACAAGATGTATTAATTTGTCATTATTGTTAGTTTTATGTTATGTATTTACCTAAATAGCTTGCTATTTATTAGAATCGATGCTTATATTAAAGTTGGTTAAATGATTAAAATTAATGAACGTCGTTACAACATTGTATTGGGGTAAATTTGTAAAGCGTCACAGGGACCATGCTACATTTTATACAAAATTCTTTAAACATGTCGCTCACTTCAAGATAGATGAAATGTTTCGCCTGCCGACGAGAAATCTCATTTCTTTAAATTGTCAAGGGTGGTGTGCAGCAAGCAAGTATGCTTGCATCTATTGGTGCAAGGATGCTGCTTGCTTGCATCTAAGGTGTGCATCAAACTGCATCCTTGCATACTATTAAATGTCGGTCAAGTCAATAGAAAGTTGAATCATAAATACTATACATAACGAGTAAACAATTTTGTGATACAACGCAGCGGCCGGTATGTCAGTTATAATTTGTATTTACAACCGGTTATACAATAAACTAGATTTACGTGTTTTCCCCAGCTCGTGTTTACATATAATCGATTCTTCTTCCAAAAAAGGACTTATTATTGACATCTAAGCAAATATTTTTGTAAATAGTTTAACCTTTAAACGATAGTCTCCTGGTATCTGTCATGGGTAATACCCTAGATCAGGTCTGGCCAACACAAATGACCCCACGGGCCGCATTGACGACTTTAAATTTTCCAAGGGCCGCACATAAATAAAAATAAAGCAGCTGTGACACATTTAAGTATCTGGGCTCACTCATTCACAAAGATGGAGGGTGCACCGCGGATGTTGACCATAGAATAAGTGTGGGATGGATGAAATTCAGATCGGTAACAGGAGTCTTGTGTGACACAAAAATCCCTGTAAAACTGAAAGGTATACCAGACTATCGTTAGACCCGCAATTATGTATGGGTCAGAATGCTGGACTATGTACAGCTCCTACTCTGGGCAACTTGAAACAGCAGAAATGCGAATGTTTAGGTTGTCGGCAGGAGTATCACTAAAATATAAAATAAAGACCTCACACATTCGTGGTAGCCTGGGGGTCACTGACATAAATAGTAAGCTGGAAGAGCGACAGCTGAGATGGTACGGGCACATAAGACGGAGACCACCAGACCATACTGTAAATCAGGCAATGCCTGTGGATCTTCCTCGACAGTCGTCCAGAGGAAGACCAAAGAACTCCTGGATGACTGCTCCAAAATCCTGAATCAGAGAAACGGCCTAGATCAGTGTTTCCCAACGTTTTTTGTGCTATGCTCCACCTAAGCCTTTCTAAAATGTTTATGCACCTCCCCCCCCCCCCCTACGTAACGGTGACACAAAGCGATCAAAATACGAATAAGCGGCCGCGACAAAAGGGTTAAACTTTAACCCTATTGTCGCGGCCACTTTGTCGTGGAGCCCCTACGTAGCGTAACATATACATATACATCATTTTTAACATTAAAAAATTGAATTGTGCATTAAAGAAACTTAAATGGTGAGTTTTAGTAAGAAATCACTAGGAAATAAGCAAACACAGTACAGTACCCGGCGGTGAGTAATACACATCGGACTTTAACTCAAAACGTAAATGACAGAGACGAAGCTCTACAAATTTGAAGTTAGCCGATTATGGCCGACTTCGGCTTTGTAGAGCGTCGTCTCTGTCATTAATACGTCTTGAGTTTAAGCCCGATGTATATTACTTACCGCCGGGCACTGTAAGTAAATTTTCAAAACATATAATGGAGAACTAAAATATTGTACAAAATAATTTTAATGAAATATTTTTTTATATTATTTTAATTATTAGTAATTATTTATTAAATTTAGTGAGATCCTTGCACTTGATACTTGCTTGCTGCAAAGAGATTTAATGTTAAGTTCCAATTTAGTTAGCTTTAGTCTCAAGTGAGCAGTAAATAGAGACTTTAATTTTACTCTTTTTTTCATGATACAAGTATACAGATAAAGCAATCTGGATCGCAGCTAACTTCACTCCACTGTCGCGTATTACGTCACGGCGTATACGCGACAGTGAAGTGAAGTTAGCTGCGATCCAGATTGATATATCTGTTATACTTGTATCATGCTCGTGAACCACAATATACGCTAGAAATATAGTATGGTTAACTTAAACTCTGTAGGAGTCAATTTTCGAATTGCCCCCCTTAAAAATCGAATTGCCCCCCTGTGGGGCGTGGGCCGTATGTTGGGAAACGTACGTTCGTTCGAAAAGTATACAGCCTGAGAACAAGAAGAGCCGACCCCAACAGCCTACCTAGGCAATGAGTTGGGACAGTGCCAGAAAGAAGAAGCACATAAATTAGAATAAATATATGAATGGTTGAATTAAAATAGGCACTAAGTACCAAAAAAAAACAAAAAAACTAAGTATGCAGTTTAGTTCTATATGTCATATATAACGAAACTGCATACTTAGTTTTTTTTTGTTTTTTATTGGTACTTAGTGCCTATTTTAATTCAACCATTCATATATATTTTTTCAATATTTTTTTCGATATCTGGCTTTACAACGAAATTCGTACTTATTTATTTTTGTGATTGATTTGGATGCAGAGGTACACGGAAAGTGTTCAATCAACGAAAAAAAAAAAAACAACGACACTACAACTAGATGTGAATAGAAAATATGTATTGAACCAATAACAAAATGTATTTGTCTAATAATAACAAATTTAAATAAACAAAATTCGTCATTCATGAACGCGAGCCGCGGGTTGGCCAGCCCTGCTCTAAATAATGAAAATATACACGAATTGATTTATATTGAAGATTTCTATGTCGCGTCATCATTATGCAGTGAAGTGTCAAATCTTGAAGATTTTGTTGACATATGAATTTGAAGACTGACTAGTCGCCGTCCGGATCCGAAAAGATTAAGGAATTTACAAGGTCCTCCAAACAGGTTGTCAAAAAGCTTGTCCAAACTTGTTTTGATATGTATTCTAAGCACGTTTAGACAAGCTTTTTGACCATGCAATCATGCAAAAACCATTCAAACCTTGCAAAGTACACTATTATATGTGCTAAGTACAAGAAAATATGTCTAACGAGTGTGGTGTAACTCGCTACATGTTTAAGGAGTGTGGTGTAACTCTCCACAAAGGGGAATGTTGAATAAATTATAATAAACTAAATAATTAAAGAAAAGTTCGGAAAAAATCGCTTAAACTTAGCGTAGTACTTGAAATAATTTCATTTTTTATATTATTATTTAACATGCTACATTTTGTCATAATGTTTTAATGTAACATGTATTTAAGTTTGAAAATGGTGATGAAAAATGTTTGAAGGGGATCTTCATGAATAATATGGTTTAATCAGTCTTCATCGAAGTCCACTGGTCGTCCGGAACGCTCCATGTCTTTCAGGTCGAAATTACCGTCTTTGAAACGCAAAAACCATCGACGAGCTGTCATTTCATTCATAGCATCTTCACCGTACACTTCGCAAATATCTCGAGCAGCTTTGGCAACTTTATTCCCTGGATTGAACGCGAACAGAAGGAGGTGTCGAAAATGCTCACTTTCGTCTACTTGACATTCCATTTTGAAGGCTTGTAATAAAATAAAATAATATATGTAACGTAAAAACAAACACAATATCTTGTAGAGCAGAAAATTTTCTTTCGAATGACGTATAACATTTACCATTTTGTTTTTTTTTTGGTGCTCATTTTTTAATTGAAAACAAACGGACACAACTTATGTTAACATTTTTACTATTGTTTTTATTGAATAAGTCTTAACATGTTGAACTGTTTTATACGTGTTTTTATTGAATAAGTCTTAACATGTTGAACTGTTTTATACGTGTTTTTTTTGTATTTGTTATGTTTGGTCCTTGTTATATACGAATCAGGGAAACCTGTAATGTGCAAAGGAATAAATTAATTAATAAATGGGGTTTAAATCCATAAATACGACATGTTATCCGTCATTGTTACGTATGATTATCAGTCATTCTGTGGATAGAAGACTCCTATACGTGTATCAGTTTATTGTGTGCAAAGTGTTGTTCAACAGCAAGCGCAAAGTCTTGACAGATCACAGACAAAGGAACTGAAAAAAAGAAATTAATTAATAGTGTCCCCCCCTGCCCTCCTTGCTACGCCACTGTGCTCGTGCAACATCCATTATCACATAGTTTAATACTCGGAATACACCGGTGTGGGGTTTAACCCTGAGAGCGCTACGAGAAAAAAATATAATTGTCTATCTAGTGCTGAGATATATTTACGATTCAGACATTCGTGATAAATATTTATTTTAAACAACAAAAAAACAAAAAATATATATTTTTACAACATAAATATATTTTAGAATATGTACCCTTGTATTCTAAATGAAGGATATTCATTTAGAATACAATGGTAGAACAAATTTCTTCCACTGCTATAGCAGTGCGCCGATCTCTCAGGGTTAACCACAATGACAACAGAATTGATGAAAAAAATCTTGAAAATATTTACGTATTTTTATTTCGTGCCATGTACGGTTTTATAGTTTGACTGTTGTGTTATGTTTTGTTATAAAACGGTACTTAAGGACAAACAGACGATACATTTATGTGTGTTTTATTATTATTTGATTAGATATTCCATCCTTTAACGAGGATGATCTGTGCCAAGGGCAATTGAAGGAAAATAACAATAATATAAGGACAACATATTAACTTCATACAAGAAGGCATTGAACTGGTTGAATGTTAGAAATAAACGCCAAATTCACCTACCGTCTCTATTGTATAACATCCTTAACTGTCCCGCCGCACCGTCTTATCTCGCCGAAATTTTTCAGCGTCTTTTTAATCATGGATTAGCGCTACGTTCAAACAGAGATTGTCTATTGGCCTTTCCATTTCACCGCTCCTCTTTTTTTACGTCGTCCTTTACTTTCCGTGCATTGAGACTCTGGAATCAGTTACAGACCAATATAAGACTCGCTCCATCCTTGGCATGCTTTAAGAAGCGACTGAAAAAACTCTTAATTTCTAGTCAGTAAAATAACGTGTTTCATTCCTGATTTTTCTTTTCCTTTCCTCTCCACTATCCCTTCCCTTCCTTTTGATTGATGATATCTCACTTTACCATATATGAAAAATAATGTTCGGGTGATTGTCCGTCTTTGTGGGGTTCGTGGGTATATGCTCACGTATGTATTTATGAATTTCGTGGGGATGGATAGTCATTTGAATGATTTATGCGACCACGTAACTTGCTTCATTTACTTTTGTCTGGTTAGTTGAAAGAGATTGCCACCTGGCAATAAGCCCGCCAGATTGTATTTGCAAAGTATTAAATAAATAAACTGCCGTTTAGAGAGCAAACTCTCCTCTAGGGCGTCGTAACTCAGGATTCGAACCAGCTTTTAAAAAAGACATTTAAAATATTACAAAATAAATATACACATATAAGTTGAGTGTAGGGATATCAATTTGCTAGGTGCATCGCCGCGCGGTAACGCGCTCGACTTCCGTGCGGAAGGTCGTCGGTTCGAATCCCGCGCTGTGCTACTCTTGTCGAATAACGCGTGCATTTTTTCCGCCTAGTATTCGGGCGCATTGGGATACATATGACTTCGGTCATATCTATCCTTTCAAAGAGAGATAAAAAAAAAGTTGCCGGTGTGCTCCGATGGTCTCACTTTGAACCGTTTTTTTTTATTATTCCTGTTTGGTGTTTACTTAAGGTTTGTTTAACCCTTCCTTCCCTGTGATGTGTAACTAGTACACATTGCTTCTAAAAACTTCAATATCTCTATAAATATAATAAATACTGGGTTCAGATTTTAGGTATTCCTCCGTAATACAGTTATGCATTGAATGAAAAAAATAATACAATATTAATAATATTGTAATTAGCACTTATCGGCCACATCAGAGATATTTTGTGAAAATCGGGAATAAATTCGCAAATACAATCAATCGTGTGTCAGTGTGTTACGTAGGTATATTCATTCTAAAAAAATCGTTATGGGTGAGGAAGCGACGCTATTCACGTCTCACTCTCACTCTACTTCGGTATATGTTAACGCAAGAAATATAATCTCAGTTCGCTTGCTTCTCTCACTTCAGTAGCTTTCGGGCAGCCATTTGAGGTGGTCCATCACCCGTTTTGTGAACGTCAGCCGATGTTTTTGTCATGTTTTCAGCAATTAAAGTTCAATTATTGTCACTTTTGACCTCAAATTTAATTAATTTAAGCTATTGGCTATGAATATTCTTATTTTTTCCGAGTTTAAATCACTCATTTTTACGTGTATTGATGTGTATTGAATACACAGCACCGGAACTCGCGGATTTTTTTTAACACAGGAAAGGTTAACATATTTCTGGTTGATTGGAAGAGATTGCCACATGGTAATAAGCCCGCCAGCTTGTACTGTTTACAACGAAACTGTAATACAATACAATATAAATAAATGGATAATTAATTCGAGTATGTGGGATATGTTGAACAGAATATTTATAGTTCAGTAAAGATGATATACGTGTATGGAAGTGAAACTTAGACTTGACAGAAGAAGGATAAGAGTAGGAGTAATGCTGTAGATATGCGTGTAGTAAGGAAAATTTGTGGAGTGTCAATGTTTGAAAAAAGGCGGAATGACAACATCAGAAACGAATGAATAGATATAATTTTTTTAAAGTAAGATGAAGAAAGCAGATTTAACGTGTTCCTCGCGGGAAGCACAAGCGCCTGTGATCTGACGACAATCCAAGTTTCAAATCTCCTTAAGAGTAATAACTATTATTTATTATCAGAAAATTACTTGAATGTCATGTTTACTTGGTGGTGTAATCAAATATCAGTGGTTCTAAACAAAATACGCGTTTAAACTTAGAAATTAAAAAAAACGTCGAAATTGTGCCGCGCACAGGATTCGAGGAATTTGATTTTTAACGCGGTGTACAGGTTAAGATGGTTTGGACATATGGAGAGAATGAAAAAATGGCTAAGCAAATATATCATACCAGTGAAGTGCAAGGTGCCCGTGGAAGACGGAGACCGTTAAAATGTGGCCAGACCAAATGGACCAGATTTTTAAAGAAGGCAAAGTGAGAAGTATAAATAATAGGAGATTGTGCATGACGAGATGTATGAATGTGGTGGAGAAAAACAATTTGTGTTCTTGGATGTAAAAAAATAAGATCTGTTTTCTCTGCCCACCCTGTAAGGGACGCGACGTGATGATATGTGCACATATGTGTGTAAGTAAACTTGATCAAGATATTACCAGTATTTACCATACACAGCCTGTCTGTAATGTTAATATTATTAACAATGAATTATTATTGTATTAAAGTCACTTAAAGTACATTTAGTTTAGTATCATGTATTTATTTAATAGTGATTTATGTCACAATGATTTAAAATTTTATGTTCATTGGACACATAAAAATACTATCAATCGTAACTCGAATGAGTATGCATCAGACATTTCCGAGGAAGCTGATCATACCGGAACTATAATAACTTATTTATCAGACCAATACTTGACATGTGTTGTCAAGGTTTAAAGACTTTATAATCTTGAGATAGAAACAAGCATAGGAAACCTTTATACAGTGGAACCTAAGTTATCGATCGTCTCTCATCTCGAACAATTCGGTTCTCGAACGTCTCTCGTCTCGAACAATTCGGTTCTCGAACATCTCTCATCTGGAAACAATTCGATTTTCAAACGTCTCTCATCTTGAAACAATTCGATTCTCGAATGTCTCTAATCTGGAAGCAATTCGGTTCTCAAACGTATCTCATCTTGAAACAATTCGGTTCTCGAACGTCTCTCATCTTGAACAATTCGGTTCTCGAACGTCTCTCATCTCGAACGATTTGGTTCTCGAATATCTCTCATCTGGAAACAATTCGGTTCTCGAACGTCTCTCATCTCGAAAAAAATCAGGTCTAGAACGTCTCTCAACTCGAACAGTTCGGTTCTCGAATGTCTCTCATCTAAAAAAAAAAGGTTCTTGAGCGTCTCTCATCTCGAAAAATTCTGTTCTCGAATATCTCTCATTTAAAAAAAAGGTTCTTGAGCGTCTCTCATCTCGAACAATTTGGCTATCAAACGTCTCTTATCTCGAACAATTCGGTTCTCGAACGTCTCTCATCTGGAAATAATTCTGTTCTCAAACGTCTCTCATCTTGAAACAATTCGGTTCTCGAACGTCTCTCATCTCGAAAAAAAATCAGGTCTCGAACGACTCTCATCTAAAAAAAAAAGGTTTTTGAGTGTCTCTCATCTCGAACGTCTCTCATCTCGAACAATTCGGTTCTCGAATATCTCTCGTCTAAAAAAATAGGTTCTTGAGCGTCTCTCATCTCGAACAATTTGGCTATCGAACGTCTCTTATCTCGAACGTCTCCTATCTCGAACTATTCGGTTCTCGAACGTCTCTCATCTCGAACAATTCAGTTCTTGAACGTGTTTTATATCGAACAAATCGGTTCTCAAAACTTATTTTCAATTATAATGGCATAGCTAAAAACCTAGGCAAAAACCCTCATTAGAAAAGTTTTAAATGACACAGAAAAGAGAAAGGTCCGCAGAAGGACAAGTCACCTGACGTTTTTATGCAAGGTGACCAATATGACACTCGTATAAGTATGTATTGATCTCATAACAAACCAGAGTCATTCTGCCTGAAGAATCCTCAGAATAAGAGTTTGCTGGTATGCAGCGGCTCACACACACGTAAAAAAAATCCACGTCACAGCTTTGTTTTCCAACTGAATTGACGTTAAAATGGTGAGGGTATCTTTGACTACGTGAGTCAGCAACGACGACAACCTACTTAGTAAGGACAGATACGACACCAGTCACGACCATCCCATGGTCAAGCGATTTTACATTTATAATTGAATACCTCTATCTCTGTAGTGTGTTAATTAGAACCAATAGAAAAAGTGTTGTTCAGTTACCATATACTACAAGTGATGGATAGCTTGTTCGGAGTTTCGGTCCGATGGTAGGACACCTTACTCCTTCATCGGATAAGTTCTGACTGTTAAGATATTTATTGGAAATTTTTGGATCTTTTTGGGAATCGGGAAAGGATAGGTTTGTGGTAAATGTTTTGATTTTATGAATGATTATGAGAAATTATAAACGATTAAATACATATATAAATATGATGATATATACATAATATTAAATACAAATATACATACATTTGTGTCGTCACACACTGTTTTATATTGAATGGGTGAAAAAAAATAAAAATAATAATAATGATGGTGAATAAATTATAAGAATGAATATAGTATATGTAGATAAGTAAATGAGTGGGGAAACGTGTGTGACTACCATATACTCTAAAACATGGGTCTCCAAACATTTTAGCCTGAGGCCACACTGACTCATCCACTAAGTCCCAATGGCCAAGACCTAGCTAGCTAATCATACCAACATACTGTAGTTTTGAATTAAGCGCATAATATAGCTTTATAGATAACAACATATCAAAATTGCGCATATATCTCAAGATAAAGAAGCTATCAAAAGGGTTAGACCAGGGGGTCGGCAGACTTTCTAGTAAGAAGAGACAAATATTAAATAAACAGAATCTCAAAATGTTCATAGAGCCGCAACATAAATTTTCACTCAGTCATAAATGACAAAAAAAAACCGAGATAAAATCAAGATTTTTATTTAAAACTCAATTTCACAATACAGTCGTAGGCTACCTAGAAGAATAGACTATTATATACGGGAGTTATAAGCGTCAGTAGATCAGTGCACTACTTATAAATGATAATGTTTGTTCGCGTGAATAGGTCGAGTCAAAGATTGTGAGAATGGTAAATGCTAGTTCTTTTATTGTGTTACATGTTCCAGGCAAACTAAAGTGGAACCTCTCATAACGAGAATAATTCGTGCCAGAATCTTGTTCGTTATGTGAGACACTCGTTAAGCGAAACAATGTTTCTCATATAAATCAATGTAAAATACGATAATGCGTTCCATGCCGAAAAAAAAACTCATTTTTTTAATTTTTAACGTTTATTCAAATAAAATTACATACTTATAAATTGTTAAGGAGCGTAACAACCCGGAATGCGATTTCGATTTGCATAAAACAATAAAAAAAAATCGAAATATCTAGTTTATTATTTATGAATTTATGACAAATAATTAATTCTTTTTTACTAGAAAGCTGTCTAAAGCTGTCAACGCTGTTCTTCTCTTAAAATTCTCGAACCACCCATGAACTCCCTTAAATTGTACTTCTTTTTCGGCAGTTGATGATCCTGTCGCCTTCTAAACGAGGTTGTCGAAAATAACTTTCGCCTTCTCACAAATGATGTTTTCGTTAATAGTATCGCCTTGCAATTGCTTTTCGTTTATCCATATGAGAAGTAACCTTTCAACATCATCAAGAATAGGTAACCGTTTCGTAGACATTCTTGACACTACCTTTGAAGCATCTATCTTCTTAATATTGTCCTTGTTCTTGAGGATAGAGCAAATCGTTGATGTAGACCGATTGTATGTGCGCGCTAGATCAGCCACGCTCACACCTCGTTCTCGCTTTTCAATGATTTTACGTTTCATTTCTACAGTTACTTTTATTCTCTTATGGCTGTATTCTTGTGGCTTTTTCTTCAGGAACATTTTTGCAAGGTTATTAAAGTTTGCACAAAAAAAATTACAAATAATATCTGAACACAAGTTTAGAAAAATGTGTGATCACATGTGACACTTACGTGCTAGCGGAACGAGTGCTAACCAGAGACTGACGCACGTGCGCGGAAGTCCCGGCTCACAAGTGAGTGACGTGAAGATGGGACTTCCCCTTTCTGCGTCACTCGTTATGCGAAATGTCGCTCGTTAAGAGAGCATTTTTTTCACAATCTGTTTAGCTCGTTATGCGAATTACTCGTTATGAGAGGTGCTCGTTATGAGAGGTTCCACTGTATTCCATGCATCAAATATAATTGTTTCTATTTTAGGCATTTGTTTCGCAGCTGTCTACTTATGCTGATCAAATTGGAATTCTCTCTTTCGAGCTCTTCCAAGTGTCTGGTCAGATTTGTGAATTTTCCGCTCCACAGTTCCTTGCCTCGGTGAAGCTGGAATTGAAGAGTCGCTAATGCCTATGAAAAGAGCCGCGGTTTACCGACCCCTGGTCTAGACTCATCTGTTAACATCTGCCCGGCCGAGATACACCTCAGATGAACTCAAATAAATAGATATACATTTTTTTATAGTAATATAGTGTGTACATACGTGTATATGATATATTATAAATACATTCCGAAATTGCAGATTTATCTCAAAATAATCTGCAGAAAATACATTTAAGAGAGAAGCCATTAAAATGTCTGGGCTCATCCCATAACATGCCCTCGGCCGAGATACAACCCATGAATATAAGGCGAGCTCGACCGCAAGGACACCGGATATTTTTCAGCCCTTGTACATGTGGACTAAGAAAAAAACACATGCCAGAAAAAAAATTAATCCACTAATACCCCCTCACGTTAACTGCCAGCAAAAAAAAAGAAAAGCTGATAGATATAATACACAATAATGTCACAATCAATAAACTATGTCACAATCGCTGATACTATGTCACAATCAATAAACCTATATTTATTAATATATTTATCAACTTAAGGACTTTTACTATATGACACTTCGTTTGATTGTTTATACAATAATTATTCGTTATAACGGCAATGCAGCTCCGCGCAGAAGCCTACATTAACCCCAATTATCATCCATTAGCTAAATACCTTCGTAGTTGTGCAAGACCAAGTAAAACACGTTACTACTCGTATGTTTACACTTAGTAAGGCCGACGAAGGATTGAGTATTTACGATGAACTAAGTAATATTATATTGCTTTTCCAGTATAATGTGAAGTTATTGGAAATGCAAATATCAACTCATAACAGTCAACGATGCCATTGCTGTTTCTTGAACTGTTGCTTAGAGCAGGGGTCAGCAAACTACGGCCCGCGAGCTAATATGTAGGTCGTCCAGAAAATAAAGAACGTTTTGGCATAACTAAATAAAAACGAAAGATATCAACACAAAACTTTATTTACAAAGTCACAGTACCTTACTCTATTTTTTAATGTAGTCGCCATAGCTGTCAAGCTGTAGCACTTATTGTAACGTGGAACTAATTTTTCAATTCCGATGTTATACTCTTCTACCGCCAAAGATTTGAGCCAGGATGTCACTTCTTGTTTGAGGTCTTCATCGTTTGCGAACTGTTTTCCTCTCAAAAATTCCTTTAGTTTCGGGAATAAGTGAAAATCACTCGGTGCCAAGTCAGGGCTGTAAGGAGGATGCCCAAAAATTTCCCACTTAAGACGTTGAAGTTCTCGCTGTGTTCGTGCTGATGCATGAGGCTGCGCATTGTCATGAATCAAACAACATTCCCGAACACCATTCCACGTCTCTTGTTTTGGATGGCGCGTCTAAGTCGTTGAAGAGTTTCACAACGAAGTGTGTCCTCTTGGCATAAACTCTACGTGGATCAAATCCTTTCGGTCCCAAAAAACTGTTGCCATCACTTTTCTGGTGTTGAGATTCGGTTTTTCTTTTCCGAGCACACATTTTTTTGTAGCCAAGGTGCTCTGTCACTATTTCATGTAGGAGGGATCGTGAAAATTGTGGGAAAGATTCATGTACTGTACTTAAAGTTGCCTATAAATTTCGATAGGCCGAACATTTTGTGCATTCAGAAAACGAATGACTCTACGCACTTCACATTTGGCGGGATTTTCGATGAGCGCAGCCATTTTGAAAGATTACAGAACAATGACGCACGACCGTTTAGCAACAAAACTCGGCTCGCACTGAAGCGAGGGAAAGAGCTAAATGGCGCGCATACGATCGCGGTGGTGGAGGATCAGTGCAGGGCGTGGTGCGCAATCGTTCTTTATTTTCCGGACTCGCCTAGTAATAACCAATCTCATTTTTAATATTTTTTAAATGTTTATTTTGCTGAATTGTTTTAGCTTAATTGTATATGTACAATATTATTTAATTTAGTACACAATTCGTTTAAGTTTATTGTAATACTTTAATTAAATTAAATTATTGTGTCATGAACCTTCTTTTTAGTTCAAGAAAATATTAGGTATAACAAAAAAAAAGGTAAATGTTCAAAAATGAAGTACTTAAAATCGCAATACAAGTCTGGATTAACAGATGACCATTTCCAATCAATTTTGATGATAGTAAGTACTAACTTCATACCCCAGTTTGATGAAAAGCAATTACATTAATCTCATTAATATAGCTTGTTATTATTATTTTACGTTTGTTCTTCAAGAATGCGAAAATTTTGCCTATTTCTCTAATACAGTGAAACCCCGTTTTTACGTTTTTAAAGGGACTGACAAAAAAAACGTAATTGGAGGGAAAACGTAAATTCGGGGTTAGAAAAAAAAATGTTAAATTGAAAATATTTTTTTTATTTAGATAATCACCCAAATCGGAAAACTTTTTTCAATCGATTCGCGATTTTTTTATTTACTTTTCTCTTGAATCGATAATATTTTTCTTTGCTGAGAGATTATTTAAAGGGATTCAACGAAAAATTAAAAGAAATGAAAAAAAACGTAAATTGACACACGAAATACACGACAATTGAAATTGTATGTACACGACCGACACGTTTAAAACACAAGCATATATTGACCAAATACATATACAGTCTGCCTGCCTCTGATTCGCTAAATTTCCCAATAATTGCATCGTATTACACGACTCGTGTAACCTAGACCATGAGCGCTGCAGGTGCACACGTGTCTATAAATAGAAATAACATATTTCTGCTTTCTAATAATATTCATTTCAAATATTTTAAATCGTCGCGCATTTAATTAAATATGTTTATAAATTGATTTACATTTTAAATATTTCAAACGTAAATTGCGGGAAATAAAAACGTAAAAGCGGGTACTAAATGTACTAAAATAAAACGGGATTGGAAAAATTGAACGCAAATAGCGGGACAACGTGAATTCCGGGCACGTAAAAACGGAGTTTCACTGTACTTGAATTAATAAACGTAAATATTTCATTCGATTTTTCGTGTGTCAGAAAAACGTGTATTAATCATCGCCTAAAAAAGGGGAAACCCTGTTTTTCTTTTGCTATATAAGTAGACTTACCTACATATTATAAATATCTTCGAATTTGCTTCCTGGCCCGTCGAGCCTAAAATTTTTACGACCTGGCCCTTAGCGAAAAAAGTTTGCCGACCCCTGGCTTAGAGCATTGTTTTTAAACTTTTTTAACACTTGCCACCCTGTGATGGATAGCGAATGACCAGGACTGATATTTTATTTGATTATTTGACGTTTTAATATATAATAAAATTATTTTTATAGCTAATTACAAAAAATAACCTGGCAGACTTCGCATTATTTTAATTTAAAACATGCATTTTTCAATGGACGCTTAGCGTCCAGCACCGTGGCTGGCGGAATTTTTTAGCACAGTAAAGCAAGTGTTAACCATGCGACCCGTCAAAAAATTAGTTAAGACTTCGCGAAACCCTTGCAAAAACTTAATACCTTATTGATGCGTGTGCACATTGCCACACAAATTATGTACTTGCACAAAGACGATAAGCCCTATCTACTGTTTTATGACACTAACAGGGTAGCTATACAGTTTGAACTTTTTGTCGTATGTTATCGATTGAAAACAATTTACTTATTTGTGTTTCTGATGTATTTTAAATCCATATATGGACAAACTTTTATAGTAAATGTAAAACATCACAATTTTTTTTTTTTTTCATAAAAATGTCAATCTGTAGAACTAGTAACTAGCTTAGTTACCTTTTATACCTATATTTGATTAGGATTACATTACTTATGCGACCTTTCTACACTATTACTAGTTACTCGTATATAATAGAATAAATATTATATAAAGAGGCAACCTTTGATGTTGTTACCAAATGAAGTATTTTACCAGACTGGGAACCTTTTTTTCGAGTACTGTTGGAAATCGAACCCAAAACCTCAGGACAGAAATCAAGCGTCTTTCTAACTAGGTCTGAGGTCATAGATATTCTTAATACAATACTAATTATATACAACAAAAGCTAATTAGTTGGAATAAATTACTGTAAAGCAATAAGCCTCTTAGATGTTTCATGTTTAACCCTTCCTTCCCTGTAATGTGTAACTAGTACACATTGCTTCTAAAAACTTTAATATCTCTATAAATATAATAAATACTGGGTTCAGATTTTAGGTATTCCTCCGTAATACATTTACGCATTGAATGAAAAAATAATATTAATAATAATTAGCACTTATCGGCCACATCAGAGATATTTTGTGAAAAACGGGAATAAATTCACCAATACAATCAAACGTGTGCCAGTGTGTGACGTAGGTATATTCATTCTAAAAAAACACTATGGGCTAGGAAGCGACGCTATTCACGTTTCACTCTCACTCTACTTCGGTATATGGGAACGCAAGAAATAGAATCTCAATTCGTTCGCTTCAGTAGCTTCAGCAGCTTTCGGGCATCCGTTTGAGGTGGTCGCATCGCCCGTTTTGTGAACGTCGGCCGATGTTTTTTTCATGTTTTCAGCAATTAAATTTTAATTATTATCACTTTTGTCTTCAAATCTAATTAATTTTAGCGATTGGCTATGAATATTCTTATTTTTCCGATTTTAAATCGCTCAGTTTTACATGTGTATTGAATACACAGCACCGGAACGCACGGATTTTTTTAGCACATGCAAGGAACGGTTAAGCAACCATCTCTACATGAAAGGGTACAATATATATATAAAAATAACAGACCCTTCTTAAAGGCACTCTAACTAGGGTTGTAGAGTCGAAGTCGTAGAGTTGGGTAGTTTTTTTGTGAAATCGGAATCAGTCAAGTAATGCTTTTCTAAGTTCGTCTCCGACTTTTCCTTCTAAATAACATTGTGAACTATTTAACCATTTAGTATATCTTATAGTCGATCGTTTTCACCAATCCACATGCAGGAAGAGCATTAAACAGAGTTTCGAATTCAAAGATTTGGGCGTAACCTTTGATGTCGGACTCACGTTCGTTAACCATGTCTCACGTTTGATATCGGACTGTTACAAACTCCTCGGTTTTATAATGAGAATATCAAGAGAATTTAACAGTACCGATATCCTCCGAAACTTATATAATTATCTAATTAGAACCAAATTAGAATATGCATCTACAGTTTGGGCTCCTCATCAGCTCAAATATAAAAACAATATAGAACAAATATAAAAAAAATCCTCAGATATCTAACATATGGTACAGAACAAAGGGCGATTACTAAAAATATGCTCACCATGTCGAACTTCTCACGGTGTGTAACTATAGAAGCCTCGATACAAGAAGGCAAGAATCCATTGCGATATTCCTACTTAAGGTTTTCCAAGGTTGCTTTAACTTTCTGATTACACCACCAAGTAAACATGACATTCAAGTAATTTTCTGATAATAAATAATAGTCATTACTCTTAAGGAGATAAACTAAACATTACGTAAAATACACAAAGGAATGCTACAGATCAGATCACAGGCGTTTGTGCTTCCCGCGAGGAACACGTTAATTGAAGTTGGACTAAAGTATTTAAAATTTCCGGGCTCGAATTTTTTTTTGCCAACTCCACACCCTAGTTCTAACTTGGGGTTCGAACCCACCATAATCGACAGATTAAAAATATTATGAAATAAAAATACGTTTATAAGCGAAGTGTAAGGATATGAAGGTGGGAGCTCTGACCATTAAACTATCTACTTCCCCGCATCTGTTTTTGTTTAGAAAAACATGTTTGGTAAGAAAACCGCAGAAAAAAAGAAAGATGAACTATCAATAATTTGAGGTGCATGGCCGCGCGGTAACGCACTGGACTTCCGTGGAGAAGGTCGTGGGATCGAATCCAGCGCTGTGCTACTCCCCTCGAACGACACACAGGCACTGTTTCCGCCTTGTGTTCGAGGGTACAAGGATACCTGTGACTTTGGTCATATCTATTCTTTTAAAAAGAAAAAAAAAAAGGTTGATTTTCCGATATGTGATAGTAACACGTTCAGCTTTAGGTGTAGTGTAATGTGTTTAGTGTTTATATATAAACATGAATTTTGAAAAGGACTCCCAAAAAGGGTTGTCTTCAAGTGCTTCTTAAAGCTGCGCACAACATCCATATATCCATATTCGGCTTTTGGTGTGGAGTATGTGTTTAGTGTCCATATATAACCATGAATTTTGAAAAAAATTGTCTTCAAGTGCTTCTTAAAGCTGCACACATTACCCATATCTATAACAGTAAGAGACAGACAATTTCACACCACAGGACAAGCAACAGATCGTACGATATCATATCCTTGTAAGCAGTCTCTGTGGCAACCTGCCTATTTAAAAACTTTCTGTGATAGTAACATATTCAGCTTTAGGTGTAGTATAATGTATGTATGTAATGTTTAGCAGTCATGAAAATGTTATTAATTTACTTATTTTATTAAATAATGTTCCAGAAACTGGTTTAACGAGCTTGCAGTAGCCAAGCAAAAGGGCCGGAAGCCGCAGCTATGGCGGGCTTTATTCAAGACGTTCATATGGGGCTACATGATAGACGGAGCGCTGCTCTTCGTGCAGAGCCTCCTCAGCAAGCCGTTCCAACCAATAATGCTCGCGCTGCTGATACGCCACTTCAGCCCCGGCGGACCGGATGTACGTCAGGCCTGCCAGTTCGCCGGTGGACTTGTCGGGCTTTCTCTCTTCACTGTCATCATCCAGCATCATGTCTCCCTGAGACAGATGCAGAGGGGCATGCGGATGAGGGTCGCTTGCTGCTCTGTGCTATATAGAAAGGTTAATAATAACATTGGATATATAGTATTAAATGAGGTCTTATACATTCATTCCATCACGGCGTCTCCCTATCTCTTTATCAAGTTTCCAGTGTAGTAGTTTTCACTTAAGGATTCTTTAATATCTTTCTGGTTGGGTGGAAGAAATTATCGGCAGCTAGGCAGAAAGGAAAGAGTGCCAATTTTCCCCATAGCGACACACATTTTTCACTTCTTCTACTTCCATAAAACTCATACAATTTCTTTGACTTTTCATATTTCCTTTTTTTTTCAAAATATCGTGCATTTGATCTAACCATAGTTTCCTTGGTCTTTCTCACGCCTTTGTTATACTAAAGAAAATGTAGCATGGTGTCTGTGACGTTTCACAAATTTGCCCCAATACAACCTTGTAACGACGTTCAATAATTATAATTATTTTATCAACTTTAATATAAGCCTCGATTCTAATAAATAGCAAGTTATTTAGGTAAATCCATTACATAAAACTAACAATAATGACAAATTAATACATCTTGTTACAAATTAGCAAAAATATGGCAGTTTGTAAAAATATGGCAGTTGTTATTTGGCGACGTTCGTCAAAAGTTACTACGTTAGTCTGCATTGGCTAGGGATGGGGTATACGATAATTGGATTTTCGATTTTTTTTATACATAAAATTAAATGTTCGTAATTAGTATTAATTCATAGTGGATCTTGGCCTATTTAAAGATATATACTAATCGTGCAACACATTAGAAAGTCAGTATAATGAAAATTAGGAATTAAAACGTCAGTTTAGAGAAAAACAATTTTTTGATTTATAAAAAAACGATTCAATTTGTAAAAAAAAACGATTTTACCCCATCCCTTTGAGACATGACATTTCAAATATCACAAGGGACCATGCTACATTTTCTTGAGTATAGTACGTCTGTTTTGTTAGTTTTTCTTCATTCATTCGTTTCACGTGCCTAAACCATCTCAGTATGCTTAGATGATTTGGGCATGTGAAACGAATTACACTCAACACACACGAGCCTTAAGTTCACATTCATTCCTAATAACTCTATTCCGTATTTTGTCACTTCATGTATTTGTCTCAAAGCACGCATTTATTCAGTTCGTTTCAGTATTTTTCCAACACCATGTTTCACTTCCATACAACAAAGTTGACACCAAAATACTATTGTGGATCATCTAGTCAAATTTCTATACTGTCTGGTTAAAATATATATTTTTTTAAATTTATTAATTTATTTTATAAATCTTACACGTACAGGTTAAACCAATTTAATCAAAAGTGTATAGTCAATTTATTCTATGAAGACGAAATCGACCTCAAAGTTCTACTCCTTTCCAAATATGTGTCAGACATAGATTCGAAAGATACAATGGACACATCCCATTAAGAGACTTGAATACACAAAAAAATTAAGCATATTTTGAAAGATCTGTGTATCTGAAATCGTTAGTTGTGTTTGGATAATATCGATATATTGGGTGTTAACATAAGTTGTGTCCGTTTTTTTCCAATTTAAAAATGAGCACCAAAAGTAAAACAAAATGGTAACGGTTATACGTCATTCAAAAGAAAATTTTCTACTCTACAAGATATTGTGTTTGCTTTTACGTTACATATATTATTTTATTTTATTACAAGCCTTTAAAATGAAATGTCAAGTAGACGAAAGTGAGCATTTTCGAGACCTCCTTTTGTTCGCGTTCAATCGAGGGGATAAAGCTGCCAAAGCTGCTTGCGATATTTACGAAGTGTATGGTGAAGATGGTCTGAATTAAAGGACAGCTCGTCGATGGTTTTTGCGTTTCAAAGATGGTAATTTCGACCTGAAATACATGGAGCGTTCCGGACGACCAGTGGACTTCGATGAAGACCGCTTAAACTATATTATTCATGAAGATCCCCTTCGAGAACGTAAAAGCAAACATATTTTGTAGAGTAGAAAATTTTCTTTTGAATGACGTACAACTTTTACCATTTTGTTTTACTTTTGGTGCTCATTTTTAAATTGGAAAAAAAAACGGACACAACTTATGTTAACACCTAATATTATTTGGTTTATATTTATTTATTTATATGTTTAACACTTTTATTGCAAATATAATCTGGCGGGTTTATTGCCATGTGGAAATCTCTTCCAACCAACCAGACAAACTTAAATGAAGCAAGTTACATGGTTGCATAAATCATTCAAATGACGATCCATCCCCACAAAATCCATAAACACGTACGTGAGCATATGCCCATGAACCCCAAAAAGACGGATAATCACCTGAACATTATTTTTCATATAATGTGAGATATCATCAATCAAAAGAAAAGGAAGGGATAGTAGAGAGGAAAGGAAAAGATAAATTGGGAATGAAACACATTATTTTACTAACTAGAAATTATAAGAGTTTGTTACTGTTTTAGGAGCTGTGTCCTTAAGGGAGAGATGATGATGATTTGTTGATAAATAAAACTCGTTTTAGATCGCAATGCGGAAAGAGACATTTTATTGGTAGACGTAGGTATTTATACTATTCTTGAATGTGTGCGGGAATGCGAGCAAGATATCCCGCCGTCTCGTTTCTGCATTCACAATACGCTGCGTGCGTCGTGTAGTTGACAATTTATTTTGGGATTTGGCGCGACAGATGTGCTGCCTTCTCGCTTTAGCATGGAATGCGCTCCGCCTATGACAATGAGTTGAATGATCGGCGTGTGGACCTTGTACTCGTTTGTTTTGAATTGTCAAGGTATGCAAAGGTCGGATCGCCGGTCATTGACCGAGCGCGCGAACGCCACACTGTGATATGTGAAGAATATTTAAATGTAGTTTATTTTATCAACAAATATAGTACACCCTCGATCTATGAACGTTTTGATTCCCGAATTTATTTCCAGATTCTGAGATTGAGTAACGCGTCCCTGAACCAAACGACAGCTGGGCAGGTTGTGAACCTGATGTCCAACGACGTGAGCCGCTTCGACACGGTTCTGCTCTGGCTACACTACCTGTGGATCATGCCCTTCCAGATCTGCCTCATGTGTTATCTCATCTACACGCAGGTGGACCTAGCAGCGCTGGTCGGGGTGGCCGGAATCATCCTACAGACTGTCCCTGTTCAGAGTGAGATTTCACTTCATTTAGAAATCGAACTTAGCTTATATAATCATTGTAACTTTATTCCAGCCACTGTGCCGAATTGTACAATACAACAACATGTCATAACTTCACTACATAGTTGAACCGAATCAAAAACAAAGTACAGTATCCTTATACTCGGAAATATAATATATTCAGATGTTCCATCAATCTTAGACGGGGATATCCAAAGGGTCTCCTGATATGATATAATCTGCCCACTTGAGTATATTTTGTTCCCATAAGTACATTTTTCCGGTGTTTGCGAATAAATTAATACAGTAAAAGTCCGTTAGTTAGAATGGTTATACTTGAGAAAATGTAGGATGGTCCCTGGGACATTTGAAATGTCATATATCAAAGTGATGTGGTAAAATTGTTTTTTTTTATAAATCGAAAAATAGTTTTCTCTATACTGACGTTTTAATTCCTAATTTTCATCATACTGACTTTCTAATGTATCGTATGATTTGTATCTATCTTTAAATAGGCCAAGATCCACTATGAATTAATACTAATTACGAACATTTAATTTTAGGTATAAAAAAATCGAATATCCAATTATCGTATACCCCATCCCTAGCCAATGCAAACTAACGTAGTGACTTTTGACGAACGTCGCCAAATATTATTTGATTTTAACAAACTGCCACATTTTTGTTAATTTGTAACAAGATGTATTCATTTGTCACTATTGTTAGTTTTATGTAATGTATTTACCTAAATAAATTGCTTTTTATTAGAATCGAGGCTCATATTAAAGTTGATATTATAGTGGATCTTGGCCTATTTGAAGATATATACAAATCATACAATACATTAGAAAGTCAGTATAATGAAAAGTAGGAATTAAAACGTCAGTTTAGAGAAAAACTATTTTTCGATTTATAAAAAAAACGATTTTACCCCATCTCTTTGAGAAGACATTTCGAATGTCACAGGGACCATCCTACATTTTCTCAAGTATAATAATTCGAAATTTAACACATTAATCACGGATTCACATAGTAGCCGGCCCTGGCGGCGGAACCACATACGGGGGGGAGTGATCAATGTTTCGGGGCATCCCCTATAACCAAAGATTCTATCACAAATAATAGGGAAGCCCACCGATAAAATAAGGAAACGGTGTAAAAATTATTCAATAGAATAAAATTTAAGCATTTTTTGTGTAACTGTTATTTTTAACATTTCTATAAATTATCAAATTTTCTTTCGTACGAAATTTTAAATCGGAGATGAAATTTATCATAATTGTCGCGATTTTCGGTTATTATAAGTACTATATAGGGTTTTGAGTATTCTTTTCATTTTAATTTGTTTTTTGTCTTTAAATTTCCACAATGTTAATGCCTTAACTATAAATAATATATTCTTTTCATGTAGATTAATACGTCTTTTAAAGTTTTATTTATTTATTTATGACACATGACAAGAAATATACATAATTTGCGAAAAAACAACAGGTAATTTAATTTGGACATGCAAATTTAATGGATCTGGATTTGTTGCCTTTCATTTGTCGTATCCCCAGTAAACTAGGCTTTTGCCTGTATCTCACTGAGGATATTTAGCATGAAAAAATAAATCGATAATTCTTTCTGATTTTTTATTACACAAAAACACAAACCCCGTTGCACATTCTCATCAACCTGACAAACAGTGACGCTCAATTACAACTGGAAACATCATGCGGAATCTAAGTCTTCACACATCATCACTCCAGAAAGAACAAAAATGTTCATCCCGTAATATACCGCACACAATCATAAGAATAAAAATAAAAACAAAAATATTCATCCCACAATATACCGCACACAATCATAAGAATAAAAATAAAAACAAAAATATTCATCCCACAATATACCGCACATAATCATAAGAATAAAAATAAAAACAAAAATGTTTATCCCATAATATACCGCACACAATCATAAGAATAAAAATAAAACCAAAATTGTTCATCCCACAATATACCGCACACAATCATAAGAATAAAAATAAAACCAAAAATGTTCATCCCATAATGTACCGCACCCAATCTTAAGAATAAAAATAAAAACAAAAATATTCATCCCACAATATACCGCACCCAATCTTAAGAATAAAAATAAAAACAAAAATATTCATCCCACAATATACCGCACACAATCATAAGAATAAAAATAAAAACAAAAATGTTTATCCCATAATATACCGCACACAATCATAAGAATAAAAATAAAACCAAAAATGTTCATCCCATAATGTACCGCACCCAATCTTAAGAATAAAAATAAAAACAAAAATGTTCATCCCATAATGTACCGCACACAATCATAAGAATAAAAATAAAACCAAAAATGTTCATCCCACAATGTACCGCACACAATCATAAGAATAAAAATAAAACCAAAAATGTTCATCCCACAATGTACCGCACACAATCATAAGAATAAAAATAAAACCAAAAATGTTCATCCCATAATGTACCGCACACAATCATAAGAATACTGGCTGCCCAAGAAAATGATTACTTATTTTATTTTACCATTAAATATGTTATGCAGTCTCATATTGCGGAAATATGTCGACAAAACCTTATTTGACTTATGTTATTTTTGTAGTGAGTAAAAATGGCCGCGATATTTCCAATTGTTTTTTTAAGCGATCGTGTAAGATGTAATTAGATTCATTCCCTTTAGTTTCGAAATGACGGACTTTTACTGTACGCGATGCCACGTATTAAAATACATTCCCATTTGACATAGGTATGTGTGCCTCTAGATTTATATTTGAGTAAATGAATAAATTGACTATTCCAGGCTACCTGAGCCGGCTGACTTCCAAGTTCAGGATGAAGATAGCCAAGAGGACTGACGAGAGAGTGCGGCTCATGAACGAGATCATCAGTGGGATCCAGGTTATATTTGTCATTACAATTTGAACTAGCTTCAATTTTATTTTATTTATACAAGTCAAAGAATTTTATGAATACATTACTTATGAAATTTTAAACAGGCAATTTAATGCAGACACACTATTTATAATATTTATTTATTTTTACACATGGCAAGAAATATACATAATTTGCGAAAAAACAACAGGTTATTTAATTTGGACATACAATTTTAATGGGTCTGGGTTTGTTGCCTTTCATTTGTCGTATCCCCAGTAAACTAGGATTTTGCCTGTATCTCACTGAGGATATTTAGCATGAAAAAATAAATCGATACTTCTTTCCGATTTTTGATTGTATAAAACCCCGTTGCACGTTCTCATCATCCTGACAAACAGTGACACTCAATTAAAACTGGAAACATCATGTGAAATTAAATGTGACACGAGAAGCCGTTTCCATATGTTTGAAAGCCATGGGAAAGGTCCAGAATGTGGGAAAATGGGTTCCACATGAACTGAATGAAAGACAGCAGGAAAACCGAAAAACCACTTGCGAAATTCTGCTCCCCAGGTACAAAAGAAAATCATTTCTCCATCGAATTGTGACTGTCGATGAAAAATGGATATATTTCGAGAATCCTAAGCGTAAAAGATCATGGGTAACTCCAAGCAAACCACCGACATCGACTGCAAGGCCAAATCACTATGGATGGATGACAATGCTCTGTGTTTGGTGGGATAGAAGGGTGTTATCTATTATGAGCTGCTAAAACCTGGCGAAACCGTTAATACTGAACGCTACCGACAACAAATGATGGATTTGAACCAAACATTGCGTGAAAAACGACCAGAATATCAAAAGAGGCAACACAAAGTGATTTTGCCTCATGATAATGCACCATCGCACACAGCGAAACCGGTTAAGTTAACGATTGAGGCGTTTAGTTGGCAAATACTTTCGCATGCGGCTTACTCACCAGACTTGGCTCCATCCGATTACTACTTATTTGCATCGTTGGTACACGCACTTGCTGAGCAGCGCTTCACTTCTTACGAAAATGGCTCGATGATTGGTTTGCCTCAAAAGAGCAACAGTTTTTTTGGCGTGGTATCCACAAATTGCCAGAGAGATGGGAAAAATGTGTAGCTAGCGATGGGCAATACTTTGAATAAAATATTTTCCTACAAAAAATGTGTATTTTCTATAAAGAAATTCCGGTATCATATTTACAGACCTGATAGTGTTTCAATTTCTTTCAACAAGCCTCATTTGAGATTGACCAGATTATTTAATTATAATTGTTTTGTTACGATTTCAGGTGATCAAGATGTATGCGTGGGAGAAGCCATTTGAGCAGATAGTCTCCCTAGCGCGGGAGTACGAGCTTCGGGCTATTATTAAAGCTTCGTACCTACGAGGAGTCTACATGAGCTTCATGGTCTTCACTGAGAGGGCCTCCTTGTACGTCACCCTGCTGGCCTACTCACTCATTGGAAACCCCATCTCCGCTTCTGCTGTGAGTAGATATACCTTGTGCTTCTTCTTGCAGTGATTCTTGGTCTATTTTTTCTGCATTATTCTTGAGACATGGACCGCCAGCTATCCATCATAACTTGAGGAAATCGAACCTCAATCATTCTTTGGATAATATGATCCCACCAATAATGTTTTCTCTTCTGAGGATAGGAGACTTTCAAAAGATTCTCAAAAAGTGGTCTATATGGACTCCCAAGGGTTGATTTCGACTTGCAGGGGGTCTATGTCAGCGAGAAAAGAAAATGGGGGTGAACGAGATGTAAATGGGGGTCCACGTGAGCGGATCCCATTTAGGCAGATCATCATCAATATTAAGGCGTTCCGTAAATGTCTTATTACACCTAACACAGATTGTGTGTACATATATGTTATTTATATATTACAAGAAGAACTGATTGGAATAAGTACAAACGAAGAATTTAAGGTGCAGTTCAGAAAGAAGTATCAGCAGTTCTTGCTTCAGAAAGTTATTCCTGTTGCTTATCCTCATTATGGACTAAGTTTTTGTTAGCTTTTCTATCTTCATACCTCGTGGAAAGAGGTTTTAGTTCGGTTGACAATCTTCTTACGAAAAAAAGAAATCGAGTGCAAATCACTGAACGTGGAGATTTAAGATTTGAGATTTATTTTACCTTACTAATTTGAAGCCAAATATGGAACCATTGCTATCAGAGCATCAGGTTCATCCGTCTCATTAACAGTATTATTTGTGTATTAATTTTATGTAAGAATTTTACTAGGTTTTGATTTGTTTCGTTCCAAAGCCAAATATTTACTTGAATTTTGTGTCTTTTCAATAAAGTATGTAACATGTACAAATTGTACAAGTTTTTATTTTTTTACAATTGTCCACTCTACAAAAAACCTTATCAAGGTGAACAGCACTGTGTCAGCTGTCAAAAACACATTTGAAGTTAATAAGTTTAGGAAAATTCAATAATAGGCAGGCAGGGGGTCTACGGAAAACCAAAAAAATTGGCATGTGGTCTACGGGGCGAAAAACTTTGGGAAACTATGATACAAACTGACATGGTGCTTTTAAAAAAATCTCTTACAATGATGCAATAATAATAAGAGGAGATGGGTTGTTTTTTTTGTTGCAGGTCTTCTCTCTGGCCCAGTTCTACAATAGGCTACAAGAGACGTTGGCGTTCCACTACCCCAATGCGGTATCGCTGGGAGCCGAGTCTCTGGTCACCGTACGCCGCATTCAGGACTTCCTCATGCTGCAAGAGCGGGAGTGCAACTCCTGCCCGGAAGAGCCCCCACATGCCAATGGAGCAGTCAAGAATGGATTGGAGAACTTAGGTTATTATTAATTATTTCATCATTCTATTTGTTATCATTTGGTCACTAGTAGTGTGGAGGAATGCAGGATCAGAAGAGGTAGATAATCTATGCAATGGAGTGACCAGGTGAAAAGTGCTACGAGCTGCACCGTATTAGTATTTTATTTATTTATTATTACACATGACAAGAAATATACACAATTTGAGAAAAAACAACAGGTAATTTGATTTGGACATATAATTTTAATGGATCTGGGTTTATTGCCTTTCATTTGTCATATCCCCAGTAAACTAGGCTTTTGCCTGTATCTCACTGAGGATATTTAGCATGAAAAAATAAATCGATACTTCTTTCCGATTTTTGATAACACAAAAAAACCCCGTTGCACGCTCTCATCAACCTGACAAACAGTGACACTCAACTACAACTGGAAACATCTTGCGAAACTCAACTCCTCACACATTATCACTCCAGAAAGACCAAAAATATTCATCCCACAATATACCGCACACAATCATAAGAATAAAAATCAAAACAAATTCAAAACAAAAAAAAAAAAAAAGAAAAAAAGAAAAACACACAGAAACACAAATACAAAAACATCCAAAATTAAAACAACAAGAAGAGACCCACACTCACGAGCTCACATAAATCCTTTCTACTCGTCATTCATCCTGAAAGCCCAAGTACTCAAAATCCTGTCGCAATAACAACCACGCTCCGATCGACTGTCTAAATGGTTTTCCTACCTTTAATTTTATTGAAGTCGGCACGCCATTGTATGTAATGGGAGCCAAATAAGCATATTGCCTTTGGGCAAAAGAGGTTTTAACTCTAGGGATGGTGAACATTTCATTAGTTGCCATGCGTGTCATGTGTGTCTGCTGAGTTTGCATCTTCCCCTCCTCTCGATGGTAGATGGCGCCTCTAGGCAGTTTGCAACATATGCAATTATAGGAATCTGTATTCTTTCCATTTTGGATGATCTCGCACCACACAACAAACTTCAGTGTTTTTACGTTTTTAAAGGGACTGATAAAAAAATCTGTAATTGGAGGGAAAATGTTGATTCGGGGGTTAGAAAAAAAAATGGATTTTTTTATTTAGATAATCACGCAAGTCGGAAAACTTTTTTTCAATCGATTTGCGATTTTTTTATTATCGTAGCCAAAGTTTTAATAGGTATCCCCAAATCACGCGCGAGCGAAACACGTGAACCAACGTGTTGATTCACTTTTTCGAGAATTTTCCTTTTCTCTTGAATCGATAATGTTTTGCTGAGACATTATTTGAAGGGATTCAACGAAAAATTAAAGAACACTGTGTACCGTTCCTATGACAAGGAAGTCAGAGCGTTAGGAATGTCGTGGAGGGAGATTACCAACACCGCTCAAAACCGCTCTGAATGGAGAAGACTGGTGGCCTCCCCATGCTCCCTTGTGGAGCTTTAAAAGAAGGGTGAATTGATAACAGTTTGTTAATGGTCTGCATAAATAAAATAATATAAATATTTAAATAAACAGTTATTAATTTTTTGTTAATTATTTCTTTACTAAGCTGTAACATTGAACAGGCGTTGTTATCATTAGATTTTAAATATAAATTGTAGAAAACATATTATTGCAGCATTCGAGAATGGAAATTCAAAGAAGGTGGAAGACCGCCTACTGGAGTGCGAGTTGATATTACCCGAGAAAAGAGCAGCCATCCATCTGGAAGGAATCACAGCCTCCTGGAACGGGACGCAGGACACTCTTAAGGACCTCTCCCTCAGCATACCACAAGGGAAACTCTGCGCTGTTATTGGCTCTGTCGGCGCTGGCAAGGTGAAAACCATTTAATATTTTTTTTTAATAATTTATGACTGTTATATTTTCTACAGTTTTTTTTTCAAAAGGTAACATTAATGTGTGTTCATACTAAATGGTTATGACTATCAGGGGGCTTGAGAAAATAAAAATTACTTACGTGTACAAAAAGAAAATAACTTAAAAATTTTCTGATAAAAACAAATTTATTTTAAAAATTATATCACAATATCATTGCTATACAATGTAGTAAGTTTTTGCAGGGGGGTTGTGAAGTATTAATTTAATTTTTTTTGTCTTTTCCAGACTCACAAGGGTAAAAAGGTTGACAAACAATGCCTTATACTATACGATCATAAATTTGTATAGTACCGTATTGGCCCGACTATAGGGCGACCCTGATTATAAGGCGACCCCTATTTTTCAATCTACTTTTTGGAGAAAAAAAACATTTCCCTCACCGTTATAATATTATGAAAAATAAAATGCAAAATGTTTAACGAAAAATATTTATGAAAACAAAGTACCCAGATAATAGTAAAGTATGTTTCATGTTTAAACATGAAAAGAAGAAATAAAAAAGTCCAACTGCTGCAGTAGCTGATCAGTTCAGTCAGATTCACGTATGGCTAAAGCATCCTCAGCATCTCCCGTCTCGCCACGCCAACGTCTAACATATTTTCCGTGATAACCAAATAGTCTGGCAGCCGCACAGTTGTTGGTTGTTTCTGCAGCACGCACCACCGTAACCTTAAAATTGGAATCACAGCTTCTGCGTATTCCTTGATTCATTTGATTTTTTAGAGCTCCTCGTCTTTCAATATGGTCAGTCATAATATGTTTTTTAGGTAGCAAAGATGCAAAACGAAGCACAGAACAAAAAAAAACACCTATACTTCGGAAAGTCTAGGATGAACCGTGCAACGTTTGTCACAAAGGGATGGGGTAGAATCGTTTTTTTTTACAAATCGAATAGTTTTTTTACAAATTGAACAACTATTTTTCTCTAAACTGACGTTTTAATTCCTAATTTTCATTAAACTGACTTTCTAATGTATTGTATGATTTTTATGTATCTTTAAATAGGCCAAGATGCACTATGAATTAATACTAATTACTACGAACATTTAATTAAAATCGATTTTTGAAAATCCAATTATCGTATACCCCATCCCTAGCCAATGCAGACTAACGTAGTGACTTTTGACAAACGTCACCAAATATTATTTGATTTTAACAAACTGCCATATTTTTGCTAATTTGTGACAAGATGTATTAATTTGTCATTATTGTTAGTTTTATGTAATGTATTTACCTAAATAACTTGCTATTTATTAGATTCGAGGCTTATATTAAAGTTGATAAAATAATTAAAATTACTGAACATCGTTACAAGGTTGTATTGGGGTAAATTTGTGAGTTGTCATACGGTCAGAAATGACTACGCACAGGCTATGTGTAAACAATGACGCCTTTTGAACGCTCTCATTACAATGTCGCCATTTCGCTAATGGCGAGTAGTGAATTTATTGTTACCCACTATGTTTTGTGACTCGAATATAAGGCGACCCCCCTATTTACGTGTCGCCTTTTTAAATAAAAACCTCGCCTTATAGTCGGGCTAATACAATAATATTTAAAAAAACCTCTGCCTAACAAAAAGTGGCAGCAGATTTTACTTTGATTTCCTTGCAGTGGGTTTTCGAACTATCAAGACTGTGTGCTTGGTGAAGCGCAACAGCTTATGTCGCAAACTAATTGATTTCAAACTGTATCTTTGTAATCAAGATACTTAACTATATGTCTTCATTGTATCTTTTGAATCTGTGTCTGAGAGATGTTACTTCAAAGAAGAGCAGGACTTTGAAGTTAGATATCTTACTATACTTGATAAAATGTAGCATGGTCCCTGTGACAGTTGACAAATTTGCCCCAATACAACCTTGTAACGATGTTCAGTAATTTTAATTATTTTATCAACTTTAATATAAGCCTCGATTCTAATAAATAGCAAGTTATTTAGGTAAATACATTACATAAAACTAACAATAAAGACAAACTAATATATCTTGTTACAAATTAGCAAAAATGTGGCAGTTTGTTAAAATCAAATAATATTTGGTGACGTTTGTCAAAAGTCACTATGTTAGTCTGCATTGGCTAGGGATGGGGTATACGATAATTGGATTTTTGATTTTTTTATACCTAAAATTAAATGTTCGTAATTAGTATTAATTCATAGTGGATCTTGGCCTATTTCAAGATAGATACAAATCATACAATACATTAGAACAGTGCTTCCCAATTACTTTCATGTAACGGCCCCCTAAATCTGAAGTAATTAATTCCCCCCCCCCCCCCCCCCCCCCCCCCCCCAAAAAACATTTTTTTTATAGTTGAAGATTTATTTGGCAATAATTATTACAATTAAAATACACATATTTATATTCAACACAAAATTATAGGAACTTGCTTAAAAACTTTTTTTTTAATAAAAACCATACTCACATGAAACAATTTAAAACTTACATGAATATTTGTACATTGTGCTGAATATTTTCGCGACCCCCACGAGAAATCCCGCAGCCCCCAATTTGGGAAGCACTGCATTAGAAAATCATTATAATGAAAATTAGGAATAAAAGCGCCAGTTTACAGAAAAATAATTTTTCAATTTAAAAAAAAAACTATTCGATTTGTAAAAAAAACGATTTTACCCCATCCCTTTGTGACATGACATTACAAATGTCACAGGGACCATCCTACATTTTCTCAAGTATACATATGTTTTTAAACATATGGAAATGTGGGTAAGTATCCAATCTAATGGATGCAGCCACCACCTTCCTATCTTCACACTCAACTTTTTTTTTATAATAGATTTTCGAGTCTATTCTCCAAATAGTGTTGTATCAATTATCATTTTCTTTATTATTATTCTTATGAAAAATTTACTCCGTGTGCAAAAATTATATCAAATAATGTCAAAATCTATGCATCAAAGTGATGATTCTTAAGACAATGTCATAAACTGAAATTTAAAAATACTTAAACACATTAATTTCTTGTTGCAGAGCTCTCTTTTACAACTGCTACTTAAGGAGTTGCCCTTAAAGAGTGGCAAGTTGATCATCAATGGCACCATCTCTTACGCCAGTCAGGAGCCGTGGCTGTTTGTGGCTACCGTGAGAAACAATATCCTCTTCGGGCAGCCTTACGATCATGACAGATACAAAGAGGTATTCTGAAATCAATTTATTTATTGGATTTATTATTAAATTTATTACGAAAACAGTTCCTACAGTTTTCAATAGAGGGTACAGTGAATTGTTGTTTTGTGGGGATAGCAAAGGGCATCCATAGCGATGGAGGATGTGCAGCAGATATAACACATAGAATTAGTGTGGGATGGATGAAGTTTAGATCAATGACGGGAGTTCTATGTGATCCGAAAATGCCAGTAAAGTTAAAAGGAAAAGTATACCAAACGATTGTCAGACCCGCACTCCTCTATGGCTTTGAATGCTGGACGATGTATAACTCTTACTCTAGGCAACTAGAAACTGCTGAAATGCGCATGCTAAGATGGTCAGCTGGTGTGTCCCTAAGAGACAAAATAAAAAACTCACGCATTCGTGGAAGCCTAGGTGTTACAGACATCAACAGCAAGATGGAGAAGAGGCGATTGAGATGGTATGGGCACGTTGGACGCAGAGCACCCGATCACATAATGAACCAGGCAATCTCAATGGATCTTCCTCGAATAACAACTAGAGGAAGACCAAAGAATTTATGGGTGGTGCAAAAAGATAACCTGATGCAGAGGCATGGCCTAGGACACGTAGTCCGGGACAGAAGAGCATACAACCTGAAGATGAGGAGAGCTGACCCCAATAGTCTTCGCAGACAATGAGTTGGGATGGAGCCAGGGAGAAGGGGATAGCAAAGGGCAAATTTATTTAACACAATTTCTGTGTTGATTCTCATAACCGTAGAAAGGTCAAATGCCTCGAATCAAAAAGACGTCTTTCTCATGTAGACCTGTGGTCTATTATCATCAGGATTGCCTCTCTTGAGATGTTGACTCCCAGCTATACTTCATCTTTTCGGAGGTCTTACCAGGGAAGACTGACAGCAGAAATTTCACCCGTTACTATGTAAGGAACTCTTGTGCCAGCCATCCTTTCCACATGGCCTTGCCAGAGATTCGTGACAATTAAAATATTGCCTTATAGTAATTAAAAGATAAACCCGCAATATTGTACTGCATACAATGGAAACGTTATACAATATTTTCCACATGACCTCGCCAAAAATTGTCTAATGGCAATTAAGATATTTTTTATTGATTGAAGCAATGTAGAGATTTGAAACTTGTCCTGTAAAAAGCCTACATTTCAAGCACCATAAGGGTCAAGAGACATCCAATAGTTTGGTCATGCGTGATAGGCAGGCATCGTCTATTTATTTTCCATCCATTATCCAAGATGATATCTATTTCAGGTCGTAAAGGTGTGCGCGTTGGAAGCTGACTTCCTTCAGTTGCCCCGCGGAGACCAGACCCTTGTGGGAGAAAGAGGTGTCTCTCTCTCAGGAGGACAGAGGGCTAGGATTAACTTGGCCAGGGCTGTTTACAGACAGGTGAGTTTCAATAATCTTTTCCATATTTTTCCAGTCATCTCATTATTTAATTATACGTCCAAGCATCTAATACAGTATAGCCGAAACTATGGATATATGGTAGTTACTTATTCATTCATTGTTGGCTATGGGTATATAGTAGATACTTATTCAAACTATGGATATATGGTAGTTACTTATTCATTCATTGTTGGCTATGGGTATATAGTAGATACTTATTCAAACTATGGATATATGGTAGTTACTTATTCATTCATTGTTGGCTATGGGTATATAGTAGATACTTATTCAAACTATGGATATATGGTAGATACTTATTCATTCATGGTTGGCTATACTACCTAATTAATTTGAACAGAATAACAGTTGGGGAATGGTTCAATGTTGTTCCATGAAGTTCTATAAAAACCAACAAAATCACAGCAATCCCTTAGTCGCTGCCCTGGGGGCTTACGAGAATAAATCCGACCTACCCTTCCGTTATAAGCACAGGCTCCCGAATCATTATCTGTTGCCTGACTAGTCCACCTACAGTATTAGCTGGGACAACCAAGGTCTGAGTGAATGTGATGGAATACAAGTAGCCTGAACGAGTGGACTTGTTTTTGCTAAATAATTAGTTGTAAGAATTGCTATCTAGTTATAAGTAGTATTGTAGGTGTTCATTATTTCTAAGAAATCATAAGATTGAAAAAAATAAAATAAAATGATATGTAGGAAAATAAGATTAAGTAAGTGCATAAATGATGACATATAATTAAGATTAGTTAAGTAATAAATGTGTATATAGGTATAGCCTTGACAAATGTTTGCACAATAATTTACTTTGTTAAATAAAAAAATTAAAAAAATCAATTTTTGGGACACCTATATTAAAATATCTCAAGATTATTATAGTAAGTATGGGGAAGCCCACCAACAAAATAAGGAAACAGTGTAAAAAAGATAAAATAAACATTTATTCATATATTTTTTGTGTAATCTTTCAATAAATTACCAAATTTTCTCTCTTAAGAAATTTTAGTTAAAAATGTGAAACGAGATTAAAAGGATTTTTATTTCATAGTGAATATTGGCAAAGGTGACTACAAGACCCAACAACGACAATTAAAGTTTTATACATTTGTTTTTTATTTAAAAACAACAAGTTATTTAATTCGGACACACAATTTTAATGGATCTGGGTTTGTTGCCTTTCATTTGTCGTGTCCCCAGTAAACTAGGCTTTTGCCTGTATCTCACTGAGGATATTTAGCATAAAAAAATTAATCGATACTTCTTTCCGATTTTTTATTACACAAAAACAAAACCCCGTTGCACATTCTCATCAACCTGACAAACAGTGACACTCAACTACAATTGGAAACATCATGCGGAATCAAAGTCTTCACACATCATCACTCCAGAAAGACCAAACTTGTTCATCCCACAATATACAGCACGCAATCATAAGAATAAAAACAAAAACAAAAGTAAAACCAAAAATGAACCCAAAATGAAACAAAAATAAAACCAAAAATGTTCATCCCATAATATACCGCACACAATCATAATAATAAAAATTAACACAAAAATTTACAGAAACACAAATACAAAACGACCAAAATCAAAACAACAAGAAGAAACCCACACTCAAGAGCCCACACAAATCTATAGTGTTGTTATTTTTTCCAGTCAGACATTTATCTCCTCGATGACCCTCTGTCTGCTGTAGATGCACCCGTGGGTAGGCACCTCTTTGAGCACTGCCTCGAGGGCCACTTGGCCGGCTCCACCAGGATACTAGCCACCCATCAGCTGCACTACCTCAAGGCGGCTGACCTCATCCTCATACTGAAGCATGTAAGTCACCATACAGTAATCCTACCACCAAAAGAATCTTATAATACACTTGTGATAAACTGATTTCCTCAAAAAAAAACAGGGCACTGGAAAAGGTTGTCTGGATTTTGGTCACGTCTTAAAATGTTGATATTGCATGATATTTAATGAAGTGATAATCTTTTTTCTTGATTACGTTCGTTCAAATCAATTTTTGTCTTCGTCAAAGTGTTATAGATATGGGTGGCATGCGCAGCTTTAGTAAGCACATGAAAACAATCCTTTTTTCCTGGAAGTCTTATTAAAATGTTTAATTATATATGAACACTTTACTCCATATACAATATTACACTACACCAAAAGCTGAATGTGTTACTATCACATATTGGAAGATCTACAAAGATTTCTTTAGGATTCATCTTCCGTTAGTAAGTTTTCTGAGGTTTTCTAACCAAATATCTTTTTCTAACCATATGCAGGTGCAGAAAAGTTCCTAATCTAATGACCGCAGCCACCACCTTTGTATCCTTACACTCGACTTGTTTTTATTTTTAATCTATCAATAATAATAGTGAGTTCGGACTCCAAGTTAGAGTGCGCTTAAGAAGAGTTTGCCCTCTAAATCGCACTATAGAAATGTCATTTTATTATTATTGTTTTATCGAAATTTTCAGGGTAGACTGGAAAACATTGGTTCATATGCAGAGCTAGCCGCTTCTGGAAAGCACTTTTCGCAGCTGCTTACATCTCTGCAGGAGGTTACTTGTGACGATGATAAGAAAAGGGTTAGAAAGGATTCCATAAGGGCACTCGGAGGAGTAAGTTCACATGATATCATCCATATTTCTAGTACTATGAAGCAGACTATGAACTCTTTACACCCTGGGCCGAACTGAAAAAATTGCAAGGCTGGGGGCAAAGTTTAGGCTTCTTATTTATTTATGTAGTGATAGCAAACAAAGTAAATGAACCACTAAAACATATGTAGTCGAATCGGACATAATCAAATTCTGCTATGATGATAGTTTTTTTATTGTACATGCAGTGACTCTGGAACCAGTTACAAACCAATGTTAGACTCGCTCCATCATGCTTTAAAACATGCGACTGAAAAAACTTTTAATTTCTAGTCAATAATATATGTTAACATGTTTTATTCCTGATTTTTCTTTCTTTCTCGCCATCCCTTCCTTTTCCTTTGATTGATGATATCTCATTTTTGTTTTGATTGATGATATCTCACTTTTGTTTTGATTGATGATATCTCACTTTTCCTTTGATTGATATCTCACTTTTCTTTTGATTGATGATATCTCACTTTTCTTTTGATTGATGATATCTCACTTTTCCTTTGATTGATAATATCTCACTTTTCTTTTGAATGATGATATCTCACTTTTACGTTTATTATGTACATGTTCATAAATTTCATGGGGATGAATATTTTTTGTAGCCCTGAACTTTATTTACTTTTCTGGTTGGTTGGAAGAAATTGCTGCCAGATTATTTTTGCGATGAAGTATTTATAAAAAATAAATAGTCCACATAAGTATTCTAGTACCAATATTAATGTATCAGAGTGAAATGTGGTCATGGAAAAAGACGGATGATTTGAATAAATGCTGTAGAAAGAGTTTATTGAGAAGAATACATGAGGTGACAATCTGTGCAGTAGAAAGTGTTTATTGAGAAGAATACATGAGGTGACAATCTATGCTGTAGAAAGTGTTTATTGAGAAGAATACATGAGGTGACAATCTATGCTGTAGAAAGTGTTTATTGAGAAGAATACATGAGGTGACAATCTTGTGGTCATGGAAAAAGACGGATGATTTGAATAAATGCTGTAGAAAGAGTTTATTGAGAAGAATACATGGGGTGACAATCTATGCTGTAGAAAGTGTTTATTGAGAAGAATACATGAGGTGACAATCTGTGCTGTAGAAAGTGTTTATTGAGAAGAATACATGAGGTGACAATCTATGCTGTAGAAAGTGTTTATTGAGAAGAATACATGAGGTGACAATCTATGCTGTAAAAAGTGTTTATTGAGAAGAATACATGAGGTGACAATCTATGCTGTAGAAAGTGTTTATTGAGAAGAGGGGTGACAATTTATGCTGTAGAAAGTGTTTATTGAGAAGAATACATGAGATGACAATCTATGCTGTAGAAAGGGTTTATTGAGAAGAATACATGAGGTGACAATCTATGCTGTAGAAAGAGTTTATTGAGAAGAATACATGAGGTGACAATCTTGTGGTCATGGAAAAAGACGGATGATTTGAATAAATGCTGTAGAAAGAGTTTATTGAGAAGAATACATGAGGTGACAATCTGTGCAGTAGAAAGTGTTTATTGAGAAGAATACATGAGGTGACAATCTATGCTGTAGAAAGTGTTTATTGAGAAGAATACATGAGGTGACAATCTATGCTGTAGAAAGTGTTTATTGAGAAGAATACATGAGGTGACAATCTGTGCAGTAGAAAGTGTTTATTGAGAAGAATACATGAGGTGACAATCTATGCTGTAGAAAGTGTTTATTGA
The DNA here is from genome assembly GCA_949825065.1 of Odontocerum albicorne. Lineage (NCBI taxonomy): Eukaryota > Metazoa > Arthropoda > Insecta > Trichoptera > Odontoceridae > Odontocerum > Odontocerum albicorne. The sequence continues at coordinate 28,998,174 of OX463860.1, forward strand.
GAAGAATACATGAGGTGACAATCTTGTGGTCATGGAAAAAGACGGATGATTTGAATAAATGCTGTAGAAAGAGTTTATTGAGAAGAATACATGGGGTGACAATCTATGCTGTAGAAAGTGTTTATTGAGAAGAATACATGAGGTGACAATCTGTGCTGTAGAAAGTGTTTATTGAGAAGAATACATGAGGTGACAATCTATACTGTAGAAAGTGTTTATTGAGAAGAATACATGAGGTGACAATCTATGCTGTAGAAAGTGTTTATTGAGAAGAATACATGAGATGACAATCTATTCTGTAGAAAGTGTTTATTGAGAAGAATACATGAGGTGACAATCTATGCTGTAGAAAGTGTTTATTGAGAAGAATACATGAGGTGACAATCTATGCTGTAGAAAGTGTTTATTGAGAAGAATACATGAGGTGACAATCTATGCTGTAGAAAGTGTTTATTGAGAAGAATACATGAGGTGACAATCTATGCTGTAGAAAGTGTTTATTGAGAAGAATACATGAGGTGACAATCTATGACAGAATATGGATAAAGTGAGAAGGGATGAATGTGAACTTGAGGCGGATTTATAAAGAAAGATAAAGAAGTCAACTATAGTATGTGAGGATATAGGCATGCAGAACAAATAATTCAAGCAGCAACCTACTTTTCTGTTTTGTTCTCTCACTTTGTATTATATACCACGTGGGAGCAGCAATTATCTCTCCTGCTTCATGCTCTGATTTAATATGACATTCCAGCCGGGGTGCACGAAGGAGCTGCGACCAGAGCAGGAACAGTTGGAGGCGGAGCAGGAAGTGGAAGAGGAAAGTGGGCACGGTAGTGTGTCAGCCGCCACCTACTGGCATTACTGGGCCGCTGCTCGCAACAACTGTCTATTCTGCTTTATGATTGTGGCCATGGTCTTCGGCCAGCTCACTGCCACTGTTTCCGACTATTGGGTCACATTCTGGTAAGGTGCCTTAAATAGCCTTGTGCTGCTATTCTCTCAATATTTATTTATTTTATTTCAAAGTCTTTCCTCAGGTTTTCTTATTTTGTACAATGTTTAAATATACCAAGTGCAAAAACAACAAGAAAACATGTATAGGGTGGCACAACAAAAACTGCAATTTTTTTTAAATGTTCATGTTTATTGATATCAATGTAATTAGTGCACATGGGAATTATGTGAGAAAAATAATATCGGTCAAATGGCCACCTCCGGCTCCTGTTACAAATGACGACTCTTTAACCAAAATTTTCAATAACAGATACACATCATCATCATTGTCAACCAGGGTCGATTCACTGCTGGATGAAGGTCTCCCCAAGTTGACTCCAAATAGTTCAGTTTTTTTGCTCGTTGACGCCATGTGATGCTGCCATGCTTCCTGATTTCATCTATCCGGCGTACTTTCGGTCTTCTTCTGGGCCTCTTTATGCCTCTTGGGTACCATTGGATTATTTTAGATGTCCATCAAGAGTCTGACATTTTGGCTACGTGTCCTGCCCATTGCCACTTCATTCTTTTGCACACCTTTATAACGTCTTCTACCTTTGTTATATTGCGAATCCAGGTGTTTCGTTTACGGTCTCTTTTAGTATATCCCAACATGCATCTCTCCATGCCCCTTTGTGCGGTCTGGAGCTTTTGTGTGTTCTTTACTGTGAGCGTCCATGTCTCGCAGCCATACGTAAGTACTGGGAGAATACACTGGTTGTGGACCCTTAAATGGATACATATATCTCCAATGACACGGGTGATGTTGGATTTAAGGTCATCAATGGTTTGTAGGATTCTTGGCATACACTTGATATTTAACATAACCCTAGAGAAAAAATCTAAAGCGGTTGAATCACATGGCCGTGGCAGTCAATTCATATTTCCACAACGAGAAATTATACAGTCGGAGAACTTTTCCTGCAATAAAGTCTTTGTTTCATCAGTAGTATGACAAGTAGCCCCATCCTGCTGGAATCGCATGTTTTCCAAGTCCAAATCGTTCAATTGATGCAAAAACAGTTTGAATCATGTCACAATATTGATTTTCATTGACCGAAAGGTATTGTTTCATAAGGTGGCTCAACAAGAACTGCAATTTTAAATTAGCATATAATAATCAAAATTTATTACATAATTCTGTAGCATGGAAACATAGATTTATTTTTTATTAATTTTAGGTGTAACGAACAAAACAAGATTGACATTCTTCGATCCAGCTTCAACCAGACGGACCCGGATCTGTACGCTTCCAACTCGTCCAAGAATTTCTACCTCGGTCACTTGACCAGAAGCGCAACTACGGATAAAAACTTCAGCATTTGGGATTACGTGGGCCCCTTCACCACTGCCGAGTACCTCTACATTTACACTGCAATAATCCTATCTTGCGTCATCTTTATAACGGCCAGGTCGTTTATCTTCTTCCAATGCAGCATGAAGTCTTCGAAAGGACTCCACGACGAGATGTTCCACAAATTGCTTCGAGGAACAATGAGATTCTTCGATACAAATCCTTCAGGTATCGTTTGTTCGACTATTTCTTCCTTCTTAATCTATATTTATTTGTCATAGATAATTTTAAATTACTATGACTGGATTTTCAAACATTCGTTCTTAGGCCTTTTTTTTTTACTCACTTTCTCCACTGACACAACCATGTCATCAGTATAGAATAGTCTATCTCCCCCTCTATTGGTGGGGTGACTCTCGATTGGGAGGATGTTATGAGATGAGCCCAGACTGTTTGATAGTTGTAATTTGTTTAATGAAAAACAATTTTTTTCGCTTTATATAACGGTGTAACTCCACCGGTTTCAAGGTTTTCACTTAATCATCAAAGAAACACAAACAAGTCTTGTTGAGGAGAAAACCTTGGAACCGGTAGGGTTAAACTGTTATATATGTATAAAGTGGAAAAAACAGTGTTTAATCAAACAAATTACAATGTATTGTTTATGGTATAGTTAAGGCATTAACATTGTGGAGGTTTAGAGACATTATAATTTGTTTTATCAAACACTGTTTATTCCATTTTTTGTAACCGTATAACCCTACCGGTTTCAAGGCTTTCACCTCATCATCAGGGAGCACAAACAAGTCTGAATTCTGTTCGAACTGGTACCGAGATACACGCTTCTAACGGTAAACATTCAGGTTGAGGACTGGAGATTGAGGGAGAATGGGACAACCTCGGCGAGCAGCGGAGAGATTCTTGGGGTATATCGATCGTCCAGTTCATTACTCAGACAACTCCAAATAACCTGTTTTGAGATAATGAGAAAAGCAATATTATAATCGTCACCATAAATCAAATACTGTTAATTTTTGCCCGAGTTTTATATATTTTATCAAAAGATGTTGATAAAATCTATTGATAAAATATATAAAACTCGGGCAAAAAAAAATAGTATTTGATTTATGGGGACGTTTATAATATTGCTTTTCTCATTATCTCAAAACAGGTTATTTGGAGTTGTCTGAGTAATGAACTGGACGATCGATATATCCCAAGAATCTCTCCGCTGCTTGCCGAGGTTGTCCAATTTCTGTTTATAAAATCTATTCATAAAATATATAAAACTCGGGCGAAAATGAATAGTATTCGATTTATGGTGACGATTATAATATTGCTTTTCTCATTATCTCAAAACAGGTTATTTGGAGTTGTCTGAGTAATGAACTGGACGGTCGATATATGTTTGCCAGATGTTCATTTTTGGGCAAAAAAAAACAGTAGTTTATATTTTATTTTTTATCTCAGTTAATATTTAGTTTTTAAACCTAATTTTTTTTTGTGTTTACCTCCCTGTACGGGTAGAGTGTAAAATAATGACTCATTTTCATATTACATAAAAAAAAAAAAAAAATTTCAACATAAAAACTTGTTTAACCTTTCCTTCCCTGTGTTGGGTATCTTCTACACGTTGCTTCTAATAACCATCAATATCTCTATAAATATAATAAATACAAGGTTAAGATTTTAGGTATTCCTCCATAATATATTTACGCATTGATTTAAAAAATAATATTAATAATAATCAGAATTTATCGACTACATCGAGGTGTTTTGTAAAGATCGAAAACAAATTCGCATTTAAACGCGGCGAGTGCCTCGTCTTGACGATAGGTGAAGAGTATGCGGGAAGCGCGACACTATATTCGCATTTCACTCTTGCATACTAGACTGAATTGCGAGGAGCTGAATTGTCTCAACGCCGCAAGCATAAGCGTAAGCGCCGGGGTATGCGACTGACATTCCGCGCCGCTAGTAGCTTCTAAGCTTGCAAATAGGTTAGATGTACGCCCGCTCCCTGAGCGTTGCCAGATGGTTTTTTAATGTTTTCAGCAAATAAATCTCAATTATTATAATTTTTAACTTCAATTATAATTAATTAAGGGGATTATCTATGAATGTTCTTATTTTTCCGATTTAACTCATTCAGACCCTGTGTGCATAATTATGCACACTTATTTCAAAGCATAATATAACGAATAAAATACTCGTAATATAACGAATAGCATAATATAACGGCAAATTTTCTTTTAAAAACCTATGCAACAAGATTGTCTTTTCAGTCGTCTGTGTACGTTGAGACCTGTTGGGCATAATTATGCACATGTTCAATTTCCTAGTACAAAAAAAAAAAAAAAAAAAAAAAAACATTTTTCTTCTATTAAAACCCCGATGAAGCCTAATCCACTCTTAAATATTTTTTTTCTCCCTTAACAATAATTCAGGTCTGAATGAGTTAAAATCGCTAATTTTTTATTGTGTACTCACTACCCAACACCGGAGCACGCATATTATTTTTATCACCGTAAGGGAAGGGTTAAAAACTTTGAGACCGATGATTGTTGAGGGCAATAATCCGCCCCATGGGATTAAAAGGGTTAATACATGTGTTTTTGTACATGTTATGTTTGGTCCTTGTACAAATTAAGGAAACCTGTAATGCGCAAGAACCTGAAAAAAAATTAAACAAATGGAATTTAAATTTATATTAAATTGCAGGTAGAATTTTGAACCGTTTCTCGAAGGACATTGGAGCGGTGGATGAATTATTGCCGCGCGCTTATATTGATGTGGTACAAATCTGGCTGGTATTTCTGTCCATCATGGCGCTGGTGAGCTGCACTAACCCTTGGCTGCTTATGCCCATCGCCTTTGTGCTTCTGGTCTTCTTCCTGGCGCTGCAGCTCTACCTCAACACTGCGCAGGACATCAAAAGGCTCGAGAGTGTTTGTATGATCCCTTCATTTTCATAAGTACAATTCTAACTTCAAGCAATGTCTATTGTTATAGTTCGGAAATTCTAGGATGAGTCCTGTGACAGCTCACAAATTTGCCCCAATGCAACCTTATGTAATGTATTTACCTAAATAACTTGCTATTTATTAGAATCGAGGCTTATATTAAAAGTTTATAAAATAATTAAAGTTACTGAACATCGTTACAAGGTTGTATTGGAGAAAATTTGTGAGCTGTCACAGGACTCGTCCTAGAATTTCCGAACTATAGACAACAAACTGATGGATCTTCACCAGTCAGATGGTCAGGGAGATTGTAACTAAAAAGTTCAGGATTATTTATTTATTTTATATTTGATACAGTTGTGGCGGTCGCATGCGCGGTCAACGACCGGCGAGACGACCTTTGCGCAACTGAACAATATGAAACAAACAAGTGCAAAGTCCACACGCCGGTCATTCAACTCACTATCTATCGGAGAGCCCATTCCATGTTAAAACGAGAAAGCAACACATCTGTCGCGCCGGGTCCAAAATAGAATGAATACCTACACGCGACAAGAATCGTATTGTAAATGCAGAAATGAGACAGCGGTATATCGTGCACGCATTCCCGCACACATTCAAGATTATTATAAATACCGACGTCTGTCAATAAAATTTCTCTTTCCGCATTGCGATCTAAACAAGTTTTATTTATCAACAAATCATCTTCATCATCTCTCCTAAACAGTCTTTACCCAATCACATCAAACGACAAGAAAAATGGTTAACTATCAAAAGTGTGTGCTGAAAAAGGGTGTGGGCAGAAAAACATCTGGTATTTCCGTGGCTGGGCTCGCCCTATATTGGTGGGGTATATCTTGGCCGGGGGGGATGTTATTAGATGAGCCCAGACTTTTTAATAGCTTCTGTTTTTTAATGTATTCTCTTTTTAATGTGTTCTTGAAATGTGTCTAAATGTATTATGTACGTACTATGTTGCTATCAATAAACCTGTATTTATTTATTTATTTATTAGTCTAAATATTGTGTGTTAACATAAGTTGTGTCCGTTTTTATTCAAATTAAAAAATGAGCACCAAAAGTAAAACAAAATGGTTAAGGTTATACGTCATTCGAAAGAAAATTTTCTGCTCTACAAGGTATTGTGTTTGCTTTTACAACAAAAATCAATTGTCGAACGTTGATTTTTGTTGTTTTCACTCAAAACATGTGGAACCCAAGCGCCGAACTTCTGGACTTTTTCCGTTGATTTAAGATGGGGTATACAGTCATGTGACTACAATTCATCCGCTTAGCCAATTCTATGGTGGTTTGAAGGGGATTTTCATGAATAATATGGTTTAAGCGGTCCTCAACGAAGTCCACTGGTCATCCGGAACGCTCCATGGTTTTCAGGTCGAAATTACCATCTTTGAAATGCAAAAACCATCGACGAGGTGTCCTTTCATTCGTAGCATCTTCACCGTACACTTCGCAAATATCGCGAGCAGCTTTGTCAGCTTTATTCCCTCGATTGAACGCGAACAGAAGGAGGTGTCGACAATGCTCACTTTCGTCTAATTGACATTCCATTTTGAAGTCTTGTAATCAAATAAAATAATATATGTAACGTAAAAGCAAACACAATATCTTGTACAACAGAAAATTTTCTTTCGAATGACGTATAACCTTTACCATTTTGTTTTACTTTTGGTGCTCATTTTTAAATTTGGAAAAAACAGACACAATTTATGTTAACACCCAATATATCATAATGACAACAGGGACAAAATATACTCATGCTGTGAAGTGACTCAGTTATACTTACAAAGCTACCATATTAGCCCGAATATAACGCGGCCTCGAATATAACGCGACCTAACATACATATTTTGAGCAGGAATGAAAGGAAAAATTCAAATATAAAACAAAAAATAATTAGATAAATTGTATTATAAAAAATAAGATTTTTTTTATTCAGACATGTTTGAATGATCATCAGTGTCGCTTGAATGATCACTACTCGATGCATCATTTATGGCATCTTCCTATTCCCATAAAATATCATCCTCACTCCCATCCAGATTGTTTGAAAATGCAACATTTCTTAAAACCTTTTTCAATAGACGTGTCACTAATATTCTGTCAGGCGGTCATGATCCATTCCCCTAAGACTGGAATTGATGGTTTCTTTACTTTCCCTGTAGGGGTCAGAGGATGATTCCAGATCCAGCTAAGAGCCAATTGCTGTACTCCTTTCGTAAATTGTCTTTGAATGGTTTATTGACAGATACATCTAAAACTTGCAACTGTGAAGTCATTGCTCTTGGAGTTATTTATTTATTTATTTAATTAACGACACAACAGTGTCTTTATATACAAACGAACATGTGACAGGTTATATAAGTTCTTAAAATTATTGACAAATAATACAAAACTTTATCTTAAACTAACATGAAGATACAAAAAGCAGTAGTAATAATAAATTACAGTCATTGTTTTAAAATTATTTAATATTAATATGTATATTTAAGTTCAATATATGTTATGTATGTATACCACAAAATATTACCAAACTTCACCAAGCAGACTTACGTAATTGTCCAAGACTTATTTTATAGAGGTAAAGAAAGAACTCAGATTTGTTTTAGTGGAATAACGCATACATAGAACAAATATTGGATTTTTTGAGAATTTTGTTGGAATTTTATGGATAGATATTAAGGTATAGAAAACTCATGGCCTCATTAGTAGAACGAGACGCAAGTTGCTTTGCAGAATTAAAACCTTCATACATATTGATGCAGGGTTACTCAACTCCAGAGGCAAAGTATTGTCCTTAATGTTTTGTTTATATTACGTTATTTATATTAATAAAGGAGAGCACAAAGTAAGTAGCTATTTCTAAATATTGTTGTGATATTCTGGCAAATACTATATACGAGGCGTATCCAGAAAGTAAGTGTACTGAGGCTCTCATGACCGGGTGGATTTTATTTTCGACATGTTGGCTACACTTCCGTGTAGCCTGACCCTTCCCCTCCGCAACGAGACCGGTTCGAGGTCAGTACGTTGAGAAGTGTCGACGCGACAACACGTTTCGTGAAAAATGTCAAACCAATCTCCCGCCAAGTGCGAAATTTTGTAAAAAGGCAAGAGTTTTTGAGGCGCTGCAAACTCCATGGAGATGAATTTCTCCGCTCCATCGTTACTGGAGATGAAACTTGGGTTGCACACTACACGCCTGAAACCAAAAGGCAGTCTCAACAGTGGCGTCACACCTCTTCACCCTCCGCCAAAAAGTTCAAAACCACAATTTCAGCCAAGAAAATCATGGCATCCGTGTTTTGGGACTGTCAAGGCATAATTTTAATTGAATATATGCCTCAAGGGAAGACCATCAACTCTGCAAGATACTGTGAGACCCTAAAAAAATTGCAGGCATGCTGACAAAGGGAGTCTGCCTGCTGCACGACAATGCCAGACCACACACGGCCAACGCCACGAAGGAACTGCTCGCCTCGTTTAAATGGGATGTCCTGAACCATCCCGCGCATTCCCCTGACCGAGCACCTTCAGATTACTATCTCTTTACCTCCCTGAAGCTGCACATGGGTGGAAAAAGGTTTTAAACCGACGAGGAGGTAAAGGAGGAGTTGGAGAAGTGGACGAAGGGGTTGGCGGGAAACTACTTCGAGGAAGGCATCAAAAAGTTGATACCCCGCTTCACCACCTGCATTGAGAGGAATGGCGACTATGTCGAAAAATAGTTTACATATGTACTACGGTAACCACGTAATTTTTTTGTTTAAATAAAAAAAATTGTAACCTACAAAAATTCAGTACACTTACTTTCTGGATATGCCTCGTATTTACTTATATTAAAAATATCTAAATTATTGCAATCACCATATCAGTATTCAAAGATTCAATTTTTCATTGGACACGGCCTAAACCCTGAATGTAACGCGAATGTTATTTTTTGAAAAATATCGCGTTATATTCGGGCTAATACGGTAATTAAGAAGTTCAATCCTCAATTTATCCTAAGTTTTATGGAAAAAAACACGACTCGTGCTATAGTATTAGATTTGTGGTTGGAATGTATGATCGTGCTCTCTGAGAGAATTTTTGAAGGTATTAAAACTGTCTCCAAATATATCCGAGACTGCAGCATATAGTACCCGGCGATAAGTAATACACATCGGGCTTAAGAAAGAGATTTCGACTTTGTATAGCGTCGTCTCTGTCGCACGACAAATCGCAACGGAACACGTGTATGAATGACAGAGACGACGCTCTACAAAGCCAAAGTCTCTTTCTTGAACTCGATGTGTATTACTTACCGCCGGGTACCGTACTTACTTTGGATTGAAGAAATTTTTCAAAACATGTCTCTTTTTGTAGATAAAAGCCCCATTTACTCTCACCTGACAGCTTCACTCAGTGGTATCGTGACCATTCGTGCCAGTAACTCGGAGAAGAGGCTCATCGCAGAGTTTGATCAGCATCAGGTGAGTGAAATTTAAAAAAAAAAAAAAAACTGTAAATTTATTTAACATACATTTTACGAAATTAAGAGAAATATTTAATAAAATCAATTAACAATTGTTTAATATTCTGAATTATGAAGAAAACATTATAATTCAGAATATTAAACATTATAATTCAGAATATTAAATATTATAATTCAGAATATTAAAACATTATAATTCGGAATATTAAAACAACAATTAATAATTGTTTAATATTCTGAATTATGAAGAAAAATATTGCAAGGATAAGAAAACATTATACAGAAAACATTACAATTCAGAATATTAAACAATTAACAATTGTTTAATATTCTGAATTATGAAGAAAACATTATAATTCAGAATATTAAACATTATAATTCAGAATATTAAATATTATAATTCAGAATATTAAAACATTATAATTCGGAATATTAAAACAACAATTAATAATTGTTTAATGTTCTGAATTATGAAGAAAACATTATAATTCAAAATATTATAATTCAGAATATTAAATATTATAATTCAGAATATTAAAACAACAATTAATAATTGTTTAATGTTCTGAATTATGAAGAAAACATTATAATTCAGAATATTAAACATTATAATTCAGAATATTAAAACAACAATTAACAATTGTTTAATATTCTGAATTATGAAGAAAACATTATAATTCAAAATATTATAATTCAGAATATTAAATATTATAATTCAGAATATTAAAACAACAATTAATAATTGTTTAATATTCTGAATTATGAAGAAAACATTATAATTCAAAATATTATAATTCAGAATATTAAATTTTATAATTCAGAATATTAAAACAACAATTAATAATTGTTTAATGTTCTGAATTATGAAGAAAACATTATAATTCAGAATATTAAACATTATAATTCAGAATATTAAAACAACAATTAACAATTGTTTAATATTCTGAATTATGAAGAAAACATTATAATTCAAAATATTATAATTCAGAATATTAAATATTAGGTGTACAAATAAGTTTCCGCCGTTTTTTATCAAAAATTGGGCATTTATTGTGAAAGAACGGAACCTCATGTTTTATTCGAAGTATTGCCCATCGCTTGCCACTACTTTTTCCCATCTTTCTGGCAGCATACGGATACCGCGTCGGAAAAATGATTCATCTTTTGAGGCTATCCACGAATCGACCCAATTTTTGGTATCTTCATATGATGTGAAGTGCTGCTCAGACAGGCCATGCGTCATCGATCGAAACAAGTGGAAATCAGAAGGCGCAATGTCTGATGAATACGGCGGGTGGGGTAAAACTTCCCAATTGAGTGTTTCCAAATAGGTTTTGACCGGCGCCGCAACATGTGGACGAGCATTATCATGCAGGAGAATAATTTTGTCGTGTCTGGAGTAGCAGTGGGCGCGCTTTTCCTCGAGTGCTCGACTCAATCTCATCAATTGTGCTCGGTAGACAGCCCCAGTAATGGTTTCGTTCGGTTTGAGCAACTCATAATACACGACACCAAGCTGATCCCACCAAATACACAACAAGAGTTTTTTTCCATGAATATTTGGCTTAGCTGTAGATGTTGAAGCATGGCCAGGGGTTCCGCATGATTTCTTCCTTTTTGGATTATCATAGTGGATCCATTTTTCATCACCAGTGACTATACGGTGCAGAAAACCCTTTCGTTTATGCCTGGCAAGCAGCATTTCACATGTGGAAAATCGGCGTTCAACGTTTCTCGGTGTCAGTTCATATGGAACCCAATTTCCTTGTTTTTAAATCATTCCCAATGATTTCAACCTATGTGAAATTGCTTGTTGAGTCACTCCTAATGTAAGTGCAAGTTCTTCTTGCGTTTGGCACGAATCTTGATCCAATAATACTTCCAATTCCGCGTCTTCGTACACTTTCGGCCTTCCGCTACGTTCTTTGTCTTCGATGTCAAATTCACCGTTCTTAAACTTTTGAAACCACTCACGACAACTTCTCTCACTTAAGGCAGCCTCACCATATGCTTCTACAAGCAATCGATGCGCCTCAGCTGCAGATTTCTTCAAATTGAAGAAGTAAATCAAAAGTTCCCGCAAATGACGCTTATTCGGCTCAAAACTTGACATTTTCGCACACAAAAGAATATATTATACTGCTAAAAATTCACTAATATTTTAAGGTTATGTTGTTGACAGATGTTCAAACTTACGACAATGACGTATTACATCTGACAATTTTAACCATAACTTACTGGTGGCGCCAACTTCTGTCAAACGGCGGCAACTTATTTGTACACCCAATATAATTCAGAATATTAAAACAACAATTAACAATTGTTTGATATTCTGAATTATGAAGAAAACATTATAATTCAGAATATTATAATTCAGAATATTAAATATTATAATTCAGAATATTAAAACAACAATTAATAATTGTTTAATATTCTGAATTATGAAGAAAACATTATAATTCAGAATATTAAATATTATAATTCAGAATATTAAACAATTAACAATTGTTTAATATTCTGAATTATGAAGAAAAATGTTGCAAGGACAAGAAAACATTATAATAAATAAAATAATAAATAAATAATAGGTTTATTGATAGCAACATAGTATGTACAGATTATATTTAAATAACACTTCTAAAACACATAAATTGCAGATAATACATTAATACGATAATACATACAGAAGCTATCAAAAGGTCTGGGCTCATCTAATAGCATCCCATCGGCCAATATACACCCCACCAATATAGGGCGAACCCAGCCACGGTGACACCAGATGTTTTTCACCCCACACCCTATACAGTGAAACCCCGTTTTTACATGCCCGGAATTCACGTTTCCCCGCTATTTGCGTTCAATTTTTACAATCCCGTTTTATTTTAGTACATTTAGTACCCGCTTTTACGTTTTTATTTCCAGCAATTTACGTTTGAAATATTTAAAATGCAATTTAATTTATAAACATATTTTATTAAATGCGCGACGATTTAAAATATTTGAAATGAATATTAGGAAGCAGAAATATGTTATTTCTATTTATAGACACGTGTGCACCTCCAACGCTCATGGTCAAGGTAACACGAGTTGTGGAATACAATGCAATTGGTGGGAAGTTTAGCAAACCAGAGGCAGGCAGACTGTATAGGCAGGTCTGTGCTTGTGTTTTATAGGATATCGATGATATAGTGGACAGTCACACCCACGATAACTTATCCGACGAAGAATTATCTTGTGAAGAAGAGGTAAACTTAATCCATCCAATTCCAAAAAAAGAAGATGCTATGAGGCATATTGAGGGCCTTAAAAGCTACTTTACTAGCATTGAAAATGTACAAGACGAAACTTTCTTATCGATTTATAAGATGGAAAGAGCTGTAAACCAGCACAAAAATATGTACCAAACCGATTTGCGTGATTATCTAAATAAAAAATAATTTTCATTTTTTTTTTCTAGCCCCGAATCTACGTTTTCCTTCTAATAACGTTTTTTTTTATCAGTCCCTTCAAAAACGTAAAAACGGGGTTTCACTGTATATTCATCCCCCATTATTCGTGAGAGATGGGTTCCAAGCCCTCTTGTGGATAGCAAAATCCAGCGATAGCAGCCAACTCCTTCTAAATTATCATATACTTAACACTTTAAGACCTGATTAAAATCAAAACAACCTTTCCCAGTGCCCGGCTTGTTTTTGAGGGATTCCGATTTTGATTAAGAGTTTACTAAAATTATTATATACAGGGTGTAACACCCGGTGACGATCAACGGAAGCAGGGTGATGGGGGACCTCAATACCTATCGATTTAAGCTCCATGTATGTTCCGCGATATTCGGTGGTTCTCAAGTAATTTGGATTTTTGTGAAATTTAAGTAAAAATACAATTTTAGACTAAACTTCGTAAGTGGGCCTTACGTTTATGTTTTTTTTTCTCTTTTAGAGATAAAAAAATATTCTGCAAACTCAAAAGAAACTTTTTGAGAAGGTGTAGGCTATGCATAGCTAACAATGGTTCTCATTTTGAACATTTGATGTAAAAAAATCACGATCGTGTTTTTATCAGCTATTTTTGTCAACGTCAACAACCGCTGCTACCTGACAACTCTGATAAGTAGCGCAGTTACATTAGAACACCTATTTTCACCCTTTAAAGTAGTCTTTGACTTATAGAAAAAATATCGATTTTTGGGACTTGTACCATTTGAGTAAATTTTTCAACATGATACTCTAGTACTATAGTTCGGAAATTCTAGGATGAGTCCTGTGACAGCTCACAAATTTGACCCAATACAACCTTGTAACGATGTTCAGTAATTTTTAATTATTTTATCAACTTTAATATAAGCCTCGATTCTAATAAATAGCAAGTTATTTAGGTAAATACATTACACAAAACTAACAATAATGACAAATTAATACATCTTGTTACAAATTAGCAAAAATGTGGCAGTTTGTTAAAATCAAAAAATATTTGGTGACGTTTGTCAAAAGTCACTACGTTAGTCTGCATTGGCTAGGGATGGGATATACGATAATCGGATTTTCGATTTTTTTATTCCTAAAATTAAATGTTCGTAATTAGTATTAATTTATAGTGGATCTTGGCCTACAATACATTAGAAGTCAGTGTAATGAAAATTAGAAATTAAAATGTCAGTTTAGAGAGAAACAATTTTTCGATTTGTAAAAAAAACGATTTTACCCCATCCCTTTGAGACATGACATTTCAAATGTCACAGGACCATCCTACATGTTCTCAAGTATAACATACTTATAAAGACTATCTTGTAAACACATTTATTGTAGATCGCCACTGTAATTCCATTTACCATAAACTGTTATGATCTTGTGATAAACCTAACTGGGGTAAATATTTTGTGCATTTTTAAACCAAATGATTTTGCTTCATTGACAAGAGGATTTTCGATTGTCTTATCAATTTCACAGGCAGAAATGACAAAAAATGATATAACTATCACAGGACTTACACCGAACAAACTGACTATGTGACTGAGACTGGAATATTTTGACCTGTCCAAACATGTATTATACCCTCATACTTAGATGGAATCGGGGAGTTGAGTATTCAAACTATACTTCAGTAAGTCTAGGATGAACCGTGCGACGTTTGTCACAAAGGGATGGGGTAAAATCGTTTTTTTTTTACAAATCGAATAGTTTTTTTACAAATCGAACAATTGTTTTTCTCTAAACTGACGTTTTAATTCCTAATTTTCATTATACTGACTTTCTAATGTATTGTATGATTTGTATGTATGTTTAAATAGGCCTAGATCCACTATGAATTAATACTAATTACGAACATTTAATTAAAATCGATTTTCGAAATAGATTTTTGAAAATCCAATTATCGAATAACCCATCCCTAGCCAATGCAGACTAACGTAGTGACTTTTGACAAACGTCACCAAATATTATTTGATTTTAACAAACTGCCGCATTTTTGCTAATTTGTGACAAGATGTATTAATTTGTCATTATTGTTAATTTCATGTAATGTATTTACCTAAATAACTTGCTATTTATTAGAATCGAGGCTTATATTAAAGTTTATAAAATAATTAAAATTACTGAACGTCGTTACAAGGTTGTATCGGGGCAAATTTGTGAGCTGTCATACGGTTCATCCTAGATTTTCTGAACTATAGTTATCGATTGTGCTTCCAGGATGTACACTCTATAGCGTGGTACCAATACTTGGCCTGTAGCTGCACACTGGGATTCTGGCTGGACATAGTCTGCGTGCTCTTCCTCACATCTGTCTGCTTCTCCTTCATTTTCTTCAACGATGGTAAGACTTCAAGCATATTTTTTACTTAATAGCTAAATTGACCAGATTTCGAAAATTCTAAACAGTGAAAAAGTCCCCCCTTCATCCAAAAAATCGCTCAGTTTCCAGTGCTCCAGTTGCATCTGCCTAGTTACGACACATTCTTTCGATGGTCTTACAGCCCATATCGAGCTTTTGCCTCTGTCAATCTTCGCCTCCGACTCCTCCTGTCTTCCGCCACGACCCTCCAATCCTGCGTCTGCAGCAGCGGGGTTGTGTCCCTCTCAACTTCGTCCTCCCATCGCAGCCTCGGCCTGCCTACTCTCCTCCCACCCGGGTGTCCCTCCAGGATTCTTTTGTGTGCTCGTGATGACGGCATTCTCTGCACATGTCCGGCCCATCTCAATCTGCTCAGTCTGACATGTACAGATAGCCTGAGAGCTTTGTAGATATTATACAGCTCGTCGTTGTATCGTATTCGCCAGGTTTCGCCGTCATTCACGGGGCCCAGGATCCTACGTAGTACTCTTCTCTCGAAGACATCCAGCAACTCTGCGGATTTAGCTGTCAGTGTCCATGCTTCACATCCATATGCCACCACAGTTCTAATAATTGTTTTATACAGGGTGACTTTGGTTTTTCTGTGGACACTTCTGGACTTGAACACCGGCAGTAGGGAGAAGAATGTTCTGTTCCCTGTTGTGATTCTTCTCTTAATCTCAGCATGCTCCTCGTTTTCCTTCGTTATAGTTGAACCCAGGTAGATGAACTCATCTACCACCTCAAAGTCATATTCATTCTTGAATCTAATGTTACCTTGTGGACCATTGCCTATTCTCCTACTCTGTTTCATGATTTTTGTCTTATTTTCATTAATTTCCATTCCAACTTCTTTGGCCGCTGTCTCCAAGGTTCAAAATACTTCTTGTATGGGTGTCAGGGTTACGACACTACGAGTTACGACACTAGTACACAGTTACGACACTAGTACAAAAGAATAAAATAATTCTGTCAAATAATTTCAGGTAGTGTAACATCAGGAAACGTGGGCCTGGCAGTATCGCAGACCATGATCCTGATGGGCATGCTGCAGTATGGAGTGAGACAGGTCGCCGAGGTGGTGGCACAGATGACGAGCGTGGAGCGGGTGCTTCACTACACACGGATACAGGAAGAGCCGCACTTGGAGCGGGGAGGTATTCATACAAACAACCCTCCTTCATTAAGTTTTTAACGAAAACATTTAAGTGCCCTTTTCGCGAGAATGCTGAAAATACAGTCTGAAAATAAATATTAGAGGGTGGTTGAAAACTTTATTTTTAATATATAGTAGACTAGGACTATTTATTAATTTATTTAACACTTTTATTGCCAATACAATCTGGCGGGTGTAATCTCTTCCAACCTACCAGACAAAATAAATGAAGCAATTTACGTGGTCGCATAAATCATTCAAATGACTATCCATCCCCACGAAATCCATAAACATATACATGAGCACATGCCCACGAACCCCACAAAGACGGACAATCACCCGAACATTATTTTTCATATAAAGTGGGATATCATCAATCAAAAGAAAAGGAAGGGATGGTGGAGAGGAAAGGAAAAGAAAAATCAGGAATGAAACACGTTATTTTACTGACTAGAAATTAAGAGGTTTTTCAGTCGCTTCTTAAAGCATGCCAAGGACGGAGCGAGTCTTATATTGGTTTGTAACTGATTCCAGAGTCTCACTGCATGGACAGTAAAGGACGACGTAAAGAAAGAGGAACGGTGAACTGGAAAGGCCAATAAACAATATCTGTTTGAGCGTAGCGTTAATCCATGATTGGAAAGACGCTGAAAATTTTTGGCGAGATAAGAGGGTGTGGCGGGACAGTTAAGGATATTATACAATAGAGACAGTATGTGAATTTGGCGTCTATTTCTAACATTCAACCAGTTCAATGCCTTCTGGTATGAAGGGTGTCTAGAGTCTAGAATATCTAGGGTAGAAGGAAAACAAATTATCTAGATAAACAAAAAACAGATAATCTATACCAAAAAATTTCGGAAATAAATTTAAACATAAACTCTAAATTCTCCGGCATACCTTTTTATTTGAAATACAACAGGAAAGAAGTTTGATTTTTTCTGTTCACTTTTCGGATAATGGTGCTAAGCAGATTTTGCAACATATTACCTCGGGATGGGGAGATGTAAAACTGACATCACGACTCGAAAACTACCCAAAGAATATTAAAAAGTCGAAGAAATATACACGTACACCTAGTTATACATACAGAAAAGAAAAAGAAATATACACGTACACCTAGTTATACTCGTACATACAGAAAAGAAAAAGAAATATACACGTACACCTAGTTATACTCGTACATACAGAAAAGAAAAAGAAATATACACGTACACCTAGTTATACATACAGGAAAGAAAAATAAATATACACGTACACCTAGTTATACTCGTACATACAGAAAAGAAAAAGAAATATACACGTACACCTAGTTATACTCGTACATACAGAAAAGAAAAAGAAATATACACGTACACCTAGTTATACATACAGGAAAGAAAAATAAATATACACGTACACCTAGTTATATATACAGAAAAGAAAAAGAAATATACACGTACACCTAGTTATACATACAGAAAATAAAAAGAAATATACATGTACACCTAAATATACATGTACACCTAGTTATACATACAGGATAGAAAAAGAAATATACACGTACACCTAGTTATGCATACAGAAAAAAAATTATATACACGTACACCTAGTTATACATACAGAAAAGAAAAAGAAATATACACGTACACCTAGTTATACATACAGAAAAGAAAAAGAAATATACACGTACACCTAGTTATACATACAGAAAAGAAATATACACGTACACCTAGTTATACATATAGAAAAGAAAAAGAAATATACACGTACACCTAGTTATACATACAGGAATTTGTGGCTCACTATGTTAATGACTCGAATATAAGGCGACCCCCCCTATTTACGTGTCACCTTTTTAAATAAAAACCTCGCCTTATAGTCGGGCTAATACAGTACTACCCAGATAAATCCGCAACCCAGTTTATATGTCCTCAGTTAATCGAGAGTCTAATGTATCTCCTTGAAACTGAATGCATTTTTCTGAACAATGCTTCAAAGACTTTATTCCAGTTTTATAGAAGGTTTTGTTTAGGTCTTCAAAATTCTTCTCCACAGTCACTTCGACAGCATTGGTCGAATCAAATATTTTTAGGTCAGGGAAGACGTGTAAGTCTAGTAGTGGCATATTAAGTGAACATGGCGGATTATCATCCGAGGGCTTTGATTTCAGCTCCGAATGGTACATGAAAAAAAAGATAAGTGTGCTGCCTAGCAAAAGAGTTTATTTGGTAACAATACTCGTACGGGCTAGATAAATGCGATTTTTGTTGCCTATTCACAAGTGGGATTGTATTGCAATGTCGTACGATAACAAATCACGAATTCCGTGCCTACTTTATAGTGGTTCTGACTAAACCCAAAGGTTCCATTAACCTTTCCTTCCCTGTGTTGGGTATCTTCTACACGTTGCTTCTAATAACCATCAATATCTCTATAAATATTATAAATACAAGGTTAAGATTTTAGGTATTCCTCCATAATATATTTACGCATTGATTTAAATAATAATATTAATAATAATCAGAATTTATCGACTACATCGAGGTGTTTTGTAAAGATCGAAAACAAATTCGCATTTAAACGCTGCGAGTGCCTCGTCTTGACGATAGGTGAATAGTATGCGGGAAGCGCGACACTATATTCGCATCTCACTCTTGCATACTTGACTGAATTGCGAGGAGCTGAATTGTCTCAACGTCGCAAGCAAAGGCGTAAGCGCCGGGGTATGCGACTGACATTCCGCGCCACTAGTAGCTTCTAAGCTTGCAAATAGGTTAGACGTACGCCCGTTCCGTGAGCGTTGTCAGATGGTTTTTTAATGTTTTCAGCAAATAAATCTCAATTATTATAATTTTTAACTTCAATTATAATTAATTAAGGGGATTATCTATGAATGTTCTTATTTTTCCGATTTAAAATCGCAAATTTTTTATTGCGTACTCACTACCCAACACCGGAGCACGCGTATTATTTTTATCACAGTAAGGGAAGGGTTAATAAAGCTAAAGATAATGTTATCTCTCGGTAACGCTCTTCAATATGTTCGAATCACCAATTTAGATATTTTAAAGGGTATCATATATGAAGGAATAAACATAACTGAAAAGAGCTATAAGTGCTAGAAACAGGTAAATATTAAAAATGATTGAAGTCTATAACTTGTTCTTGTGTCTCCAGTCTTGAACACCCCACCGGACTGGCCGTCCAATGGAGCCGTCACCTTCTCCGGTACTAAGCTCTTCTACTCTCCACTAGATCCGCCAGTCCTCAAAGACTTGCACTTTAACGTTGAGAGTGGCTGGAAGGTAAGATCACTTATTTTTTTTATTTAAGTTGTCTTGTTTGTGTACGAGGTCATGGAAAGTTGTCTTGTTTGTGTACGAGGTCATGGAAAGTTGTCTTGTTTGTGTACGAGGTCACGGAAAGGACTGTAATTCAAATACAAAAATTTCCCACATCTACGAGCTTGTCGATGACCTTTTAAAATTTAAATTAATTAATTTGACTCCTATCAATAATAGTGGGTTCAAATTTTGAGTTACAGCGCCCTCAAGAGGAGTCTGCTCTCCAAATGACGCGATATAAATCTTTTTACTATTATAAAAAAGATACAAAATAATACTGATGTACAAAAAATACAAATAACACTTGATTTTTACTGCAAAATAGTCTTCCCTACCTAGAAAGGGACATTTTACAATATTTACAAATACCATAAATTAGACCACAAAATATGTAGTCGATATATCGCCGTCATGAGCCTTTAAAACACAATAAACCTCATAAGCAAGCCTCGATACATTGGCTCATGAGGCTAGGCTCTGCCATCCTCTCCATTCTCTTCAACTCCCAGCAGCAGCAACTGCGATGCGGTATTTGAACTATATGTTCTTTCTGGGTTAAAAATACTATGATCCAAAAACTTAACCCAGGTTAATAAAATAAATATATTTTGAAATCGATATCTCAAGATAAATAGCAGAAAATATATTTAAGAGAACTTATCAAAAGTTTAAACTCATCATAACACCCATCCCAGAACAAACCTTACCCGACTTCCCGCCGAACAGCGAGAGGAAACCCTATGTGGGGACCGTATGCGCGGTCACTGAACCCACGAGACGACCTTTGCACACCTTAACAATGCGAGACAAACAATTCCAAAGTCCACGCGATCAGTCATTCAACTCACTACCAGTAAAGACCGCATTCCATGAGGAAAGGAGAGGGCAACACATCTTTCGCGCTGTCTCTCAAAACAAAAAAATACCTACGCACGACAATAAACATATTGTAAGCGCAAAAACGAGACAGCGATATATCTCGTGCGCATTCCCGCACACGTTCAAAAAACATTATAAATACCGACGTTTGTCAATAAAATTCCTCTTTACACATTCCGATTTCGACAAGTTTTTATTTATCAACAGTCATCCTCATCATCTCTCCTTTAAGGAACAACCGTTCCTAAACCTACAACACCACATCCTCTCTTGGACCGTGAAGTTCTATAAAAGTCAACAAAATCACAGCAATTCCTTAGTCGCTGCCCTGGGGGCTTACGAGAGTAAATCCGACCTACCCTTCCGTTATAAGCACAAGCTCCCGAAGCATTATCTGTTGCCTGACTAGTCCACCTACAGTATTAGCTGGGACGACCAAGGTCTGAGTGAATGTGATGGAATACAAGTAGCCTGAACGAGTGGACTTGTTCTTGCTAAATAATTAGTTGTAATAATTGTTATCTAGTCATAAGTAGTATGTAGGTGTTAATTATTTCTAAGAAATCATATATTAAGATTATAAAAAATAAAAATAAAATGACATGTAGGAAAATAAGATTAAGTAAGTTCATAAATTATAACATATAAATAAGATTAGTTAAGTAATAAATGTGTATAGTATATAGGTATAGCCTTGACAAATATTTGTACAATAGATTACTTTGTTTAATAATAAATAATAATAAAAAAGGTTAAGCCCATCTCATAACATCCCCCCAGTCGAGATACACCAATATAAGGTGAGCCCGGCCGCAAGCACATCAGATGTTTTTCAGCCCACACCCTTGTGCGTGTAAATTGAGAAAAAAACAGAAAACCAACGAATGACAGAAAAAATAAACCCACAAATACCACCTCAGATTAACTGTCAGTGAAAAAAGAGAAAAGCTGATAGGAGTCCAAATTTTTTCAAAATAAAATCACTATACTAAAGAAAATATAGCATGGGCCCTGTAACATTTTACAAATTCTCCCCAATACAATCTTGTAACGACGTTCAGTAATTTTAATTATTTTATCAACTTTAATACAAGCCTCGATTCTAATAAATAGCAAGTTATTTAGGTAAATACATTACATAAAACTAACAACAATGACAAATTAATACATCTTGTTACAAATTAGCAAAAATATGTCAGTTTGTTAAAATCAAATAATATTTGGCGACGTTCGTCAAAAGTCACTACGTTAGTCTGCATTGGCTAAGGATGGGGTATACGATAATTGAATTTTCAATTTTTTTTATACATAAAATTAAATATTCGTAATTAGTATTAATTCATAGTGGATCTTGGCCTATTTAAAGATAGATACAAATCATACAATACATTAGAAAGACAGTATAATAAAAATTAGGAATTAAAATGTCAGTTTAGAGAAAAACAATTTTATTTAATCATAAAACATATATTTAAGTCGGTATCCGATAAAGGAGCACATTCTAAAGTTTCATAGTCGTTATTAGAATGAGAACTACAACTTTCGCCGACATTTATAATGAAGAAAAACGATTTATAAAAAAAAAAACGATTTTACCCTATCCCTTTGAGACATGACATTTCAAACGTCACAGGGACCATGCTACATTTTCTTGAATATAATAGAAAATGATATTCATACACACAAACCACAATACAAAAATAAAAATTAGCAAGCAGTAATATAATTTAGATTGTTTATTGGCCTTTCTAGTTCACCGCTCCTCTTTCTTTACGTCGTCCTTTACTGTCCATGCAGTGAGACTCTGGAATCAGTTACAAACCAATATAAGACTCGCTTCGTCCTTGGCATGCTTTAAGAAGCGACTGAAAAACCTCTTAATTTCCAGTCAGTAAAATAATGTGTTTCATTCCTGATTTTTCTTTTCCTTTCCTCTCCACCATCCCTTCCTTTCCTTTCGATTGATGATATCTCACTTTATATGAAAAAGAATGTTCGGGTGATTGTCCGTCTTTGTGAGGTTCGTGGGCATGTGCTCACGTATATGTTTATGGATTTCGTGGGGATGGATAGTCAATTGAATGATTTATGTGACCACGTAACTTGCTTCATTTACTTTTGTCTGGTTGGTTGGAAGAGATTGCCGCCTGGCAATAAGCCCATAAATAAATATAATGAAGATTCTGAGTTTCAGCGCCTTTGAAAGGAGTGCTCTCCAAATGGCACTATATAAATCATCTTTTTACTTTTATAAAAAAAATTCAAAATAATACTGATACGAAAAGACAAATAACACTTGATTTTACTGCAAAATAGACTTCCCTATTTAGAAAGGGACATTTTACAATATTTACAAATACCATAAATTAATAGCAGACCACAAAATATGTAGCTGTCATGAGCCTTTAACCCTTTATAGGGCAAATTTTTATTTTTGAGATATTGAGTTTTTTGTTAAATAAATCATTATTATGTGTATCAAATTAACTTTATTTCTTCGAAAATGTGTTTTAAAATTATTTTTTTTGTAAATGAGGCGGTCGCATATGAGATCTGTTCCCATTTCAGGGGTCATGTCAATGGCCGCACAAGTGACCAATGAATGTTTAGGTAATAATATCTAAGTTAAGGTTGTATTAGAAAATAAAATTCTTATATGAGACATAATTAATGGTGATTTACTTATAATACCTATTTACATTATTGACAATAAATTGACCGGATGTTTAGATCGTTGCTACTGAACATGCAGCTAACTTCACCACGATCCCTCTTAAATAAGACCTCTGCCCGTCCACTACATTTGCCAATTTGACATTTGTGTTACTTAAAAACGTTTCATTAAGAAAATGAATCCTTATAAGTATAACCATAAGGGTGGTCGCATATGCGACTGATTTCTGGTTATGCCCGTTAAAGGGTTACAATAGACCTCATGTAGACAAGCCTCGATACATTGGCTCATGAAGCTATAAGAGTGAAGGGAAAAGTTAGTAGGCTCTGCCATCCTCGCCCACACACACACAAACTCAACCCCCCATTCACCGCCAGCGAAAAGAAAGAAAATTGAGAAACAGTTTTGTTTTCAATGATTCTAGGTTGGCATAGTAGGGCGGACGGGGGCTGGAAAGTCTTCCCTCATCGCCGCCCTGTTCAGGCTCGCCCCGCTGGAAGGAGACATCCTCGTAGATGACATATCCACTGGGGATCTGTCTCTTCAGGTATTTATTACTCAACAAAACTGTAAGAATTTAATATTTCAATTTATAGTCTTCACGTTTTTGTGCTGCAGCACATTGCGTTGCAATTGCGTTGCGTCATATTCAGAAGTTAACACTCGACAAATTAAGGTAGTTTTACAATACATACATACCATTGAATCATCTCCCTGTCGATGTAGACAGAGAGGATAGACTGCCAAACTTTCCTATCTCAACGCACATCTTTCCCCTGTTCTACTTTCATACACCTTCGTATACAACTGCTACGATTTCTCTGATTCATGATATTTTTACATATCCTTATTTCAAAATATCGTTCACTTAATCTAACTTTACTTTCTTTAGTTTGTTTTGTTAGTGTTAATTTCACATATATCTTTAATCAAGACATTAGCCTTAATTTCACATTCTTCTCTAATCAAGACATTAGCCTTAATTTCACATTCATCTCTAATTAAGACATTAGCCTTAATTTCACATTCATCTCTAATCAAGACATTAACCTTAATTTCACATTCATCTCTAATCAAGACATTTGCCTTAACTTCACATTCATCTCTAATCAAGACCTTAGCCTTAATTTCACATTCATCTCTAATCAAGACATTGGCCTTAATTTCACTTTCTTTAGTTTGTTTTGTTAGTGTTAATTTCACATATATCTTTAATCAAGACATTAGCCTTAATTTCACATTCTTCTCTAATCAAGACATTAGCCTTAATTTCACATTCATCTCTAATTAAGACATTAGCCTTAATTTCACATTCATCTCTAATCAAGACATTAACCTTAATTTCACATTCATCTCTAATCAAGACATTAGCGTTAATTTCACATTCATCTCTAATCAAAACATTAACCTTAATTTAACATTCATCTATAAACAAGACATTAGCCTTAATTTCACATTCATCTCTAATCAAGACATTAGCCTTAATTTCACATTCATCTCTAATCAAGACATTAGCCTTAATTTCACATTCATCTCTAACTAAGACATTAGCCTTAATTTCACATTCATCTCTAATCAAAACATTAACCTTAATTTAACATTCATCTATAAACAAGACATTAGCCTTAATTTCACATTCATCTCTAATCAAGACATTAGCCTTAATTTCACATTCATCTATAAACAAGACATTACCCTTAATTTTACATTAATCTATAAACAAGACATTAGCCTTAATTTCACATTCATCTATAAACAAGACATTAGCCTTAATTTCACATTCATCTCTAATCAAGACATTAACCTTAATTTCACATTCATCTCTAATCAAGACATTAGCGTTAATTTCACATTCATCTCTAATCAAAACATTAACCTTAATTTAACATTCATCTATAAACAAGACATTAGCCTTAATTTCACATTCATCTCTAATCAAGACATTAGCCTTAATTTCACATTCATCTCTAATCAAGACATTAGCCTTAATTTCACATTCATCTCTAACTAAGACATTAGCCTTAATTTCACATTCATCTCTAATCAAAACATTAACCTTAATTTAACATTCATCTATAAACAAGACATTAGCCTTAATTTCACATTCATCTCTTATCAAGACATTAGTCTTAATTTCACATTCATCTCTAATCAAGACATTAACCTTAATTTCACATGCATCTCTAATGAAGACATTAGCCTTAATTTCACATTCATCTCTGATCAAGACATACGTCTTAATTTCACATTCATCTCTAATCAAGACATTAGTCTTAATTTCACATTCTTCTCTAATCAAGACATTAGCTTTAATTTCATATTCTTCTCTAATCAAGACATTAGCCTTAATTTCACATTCTTTTCTAATCAAGACATTAACCTTAATTTCACATTCATCTATAATCAAGACATAAGCGTTAATTTCACATTCATCTCTTATCAATTTATTCTGTATTCTTTCGTATATTGTGACCCCATGTATTGGGTGTACAAATAAGTCACCGCCGTTTGACAAAAGTTGGCGCCACCAGTAAGTTATGGTTAAAATTGTCAGATGTAAAATGTCATTATCGTAAGGTTGGACATCTGTCAACAACATGACCTTGAAATATTAGTGAATTTTTATCAGTATAACATATTTTTTTGTGTTCGAAAATGTCAAGTTTTGAGCCGAATAAGCGTCATTTGCGAGAACTTTTGATTTACTTCTTCAATTTGAAGAAATCTGCAGCTGAGGCGCATCGATTGCTTGTAGAAGCATATGGTGAGGCTGCCTTAAGTGAGAGAAGTTGTCGTGAGTGGTTTCAAAAGTTTAAGAACGGTGAATTTGACATCGAAGAGAAAGAACGTAGCGGAAGGCCGAAAGTGTACGAAGACGCGGAATTGGAAGTATTATTGGATCAAGATTCGTGCCAAACGCAAGAAGAACTTGCACTTACATTAGGAGTGACTCAACAAGCAATTTCACATAGGTTGAAATCATTGGGAATGATTCAAAAACAAGGAAATTGGGTTCCATATGAACTGACACCGAGAAACGTTGAACGCCGATTTTCCACATGTGAAATGCTGCTTGCCAGGCATAAACGAAAGGGTTTTCTGCACCGTATAGTCACTGGTGATGAAAAATGGATCCACTATGATAATCCAAAAAGGAAGAAATCATGGGGAACCCCTGGCCATGCTTCAACATCTACAGCTAAGCCAAATATTCATGGAAAAAAACTCTTGTTGTGTATTTGGTGGGATCAGCTTGGTGTCGTGTATTATGAGTTGCTCAAACCGAACGAAACCATTGCTGGGGCTGTCTACCGAGCACAATTGATGAGATTGAGTCGAGCACTCGAGGAAAAGCGCGCCCACTGCTACTCCAGACACGACAAAATTATTCTCCTGCATGATAATGCTCGTCCACATGTTGCGGCGCCGGTCAAAACCTATTTGGAAACAATCAATTGGGAAGTTTTACCCCACCCCCTGTATTCACCAGACATTGCTCCTTCTGATTTTCACTTGTTTCGATCGATGACGCATGGCCTGTCTGAGCAGCACTTCACATCATATGAAGATACCAAAAATTGGGTCGGTTCGTGGATAGCCTCAAAAGATGAAGCATTCTTCCGACGCTGTATCCGTATGCTGGCAGAAAGATGGGAAAAGGTAGTGGCAAGCGATGGGCAATACTTCGAATAAAACATGAGGTTCCGTTCTTTCACAATAAATGCCCAATTTTTGATAAAAAACGGCGGAAACTTATTTGTACACCTAATATTATTCCTTAGTGCAAGCATTTTTACAGCATTTATTCAGCTCTTTTCAGTATTTTTAAAGTTCCACAAAAAATGGTTTGAGCACGTAGAACAAATATTGAAGAGGAACTAACAAGACAAATATTAAGTACAGATGTGAGTAGAAGGCGTGGTAGAGAAGACTACGGAGAGTATGGTTGGATCGAGTGAATTATATTTTTAAAGAAGTTAATATTGTAAATAGTTAGAGTAATCTTAGGTGTTGTAAAGGGTCTTTCAAATTGAGCAGTTTTTGTTTAATTCTTGGATAAAACACAGGTGGCGTCGTGAACTTGCCTGGGTCTTGTGACATTTGTAAAGTGTAATGTATGACATTTATAAAAATGGAGTAATATAGCATGCAATACAACAACGCGTTCAAATTGTTGAATTATTTTATGTATTGTAATCTCCGGAAACGGTGATGTCAATTGGCCACCAAGATCATGTGATCTGACACCGTTGGACTATTTTCTCTGAGGTTACGTAAAAAGCCAGGTCTATAAGAATCAATCCATGAGCTGAAGGACGAAATTAAATATTCGCATTATTGGTGAGTTAGAACCGCAATTATGCCAAAATATCATCGAAAATTTTGACAAAAGAGTGGACATCTGTGGAGCTGCAAGAGGTGTGGACATTTGGCTGATATTGTTTTTTGTGTTTAAATGTCATACATTATACTTTAATGACCAATAAAAAGTTTTTTTGAAATCAAAGCAAATTGTGTGTTTTTTTTCAAGAATTAAAAAAACCGCTCGTATGTATGGATGTAGAGAAGCCACGATTAGAAAATCTGGTCCTTTGTCCTCTCTGCCTACTCAAACAGGGAGACGGCATAGCTGTGTGTATGTAAGGTAAAATAATTTTATTAGTAACATCTTGTATTTTTTATAATCACACGCATTCTTAATTTGCATAAATTGTATTTTGTAAAAATTGTTAATTGTCAAAATTAACCATAGATAAGTAACAAAAATTTGATATTGAAACAAAGTTGTCTCTTATTTTAGGATGTGCGCTCCAAGATATCGATCATCCCACAAGAGCCAGTGCTGTTCTCCGCATCAGTCCGCTACAACCTGGATCCCCTCAACAAATACTCTGATGCTGAGCTCTGGAGTGCTTTAGAGGCTGTAAGTGGAACCATTTTTCTCGCTATTCAGATTTCTCCAGTTACATAATGTGGGTCTGATTAATTTATATTCATATAGGGAGGCAATTCAAGGGAGGGTTGTTCTCATATTGTTAGGCAGTGCCGAGAATATATCCACTGTGTTTGGTGCAATATCTGTAAACCTCGCATCACTAAGACCGAGGCCACACCAAAATGCTTCGTTAGATGCTAAACTAGGTTTTACGTGATTCATATACTAGGTGTTCGGACACTGTCAGGACAAAAAGTATGCTAAGGACAACAGAAATGAGAACTCTGCGCGCTATTGCTGGGAAGACTTTGCGTGATCGTGTAAGGAACACCACAATCCGAGAGGTCTGCGAGGTCCAAGATGTGGTCAGATGGGGACGACAGCGTCGACGATACTGGTACCAACATGTACAGAGAATGAATTCCACAAGAATTCCATACATAGCTCTGCATGGGGTGCCGGATGGACGGCGTCCGCCAGGGAGACCCCCGAAACGATGGAGAGACAGCTGGAGCTCAGCATCACAGGATAATCGTGCAGTAACAGACTCTTGAGAGTCTACAGAAAGTTTAAGAAGAAGAAGATATACTAGGTGACTTCATGCTTGGCCACACCAAAGTGCTTCGCACAAATTCATTTGATATTTGGTAGCGGTTGAGTCAACACACGATGTCACTCTCAAAACTAAACAATTTCATTACAACTTACCTTATCTTTATTTACTTCCAGTGCAACTTCATTCCAAAGTGATTTTATTACAGGTACATTTTTGTATAATTTACTCGATGGGTACCACAAAGGCTCCCTTTTATATACAGTTGTTATTAAAACTTCCGCCATCTTGTAAAATCACTTGGTGACACAATAATATTAACTAACATGTCTGTTCGCTAGGAGATTCACTCGGTGACTAATCGTCATGTAGCGTAGCGCGAAACGTGCAGTGTGACCACTGTGATAGTATGCGGTGCGTTGGTTCGCTAGGATATGTCGCCTAACTCGCAGCGTAGCTCTAAGCATCAAGCGAGGCTCCTACCTGTGTGGCCGAGGTCTAAGTGTTTAGCCATCACATTGGTTCTGTAAGCTGATACATAATACATCAATCAACAATTCAAGGGACTACCCAACAAATGGTGCCTCTAATAACAAATCCATACCATTCTCAGTTAGTACCAGCCTTTAGAAGTTACGTGTCAAACTTTCATGACATTTCGACATTGTATCATTGAGTTACAGTGATTTTAGTGACGCTACTTTTGCTATTTTCAAAACAGTGGAAAAAACCGAATTTCGTGTGTTGATAAAACATTGCTTTTTAATGGGAAAAAATACCGTTCAAACTTAGCGATAGCTTGAAAAGTGTTATCCGGGCTGTGTTCTGTCGAAAACAACCATTTGTCGGTGGTATGCTGATTTCAAACGCGGTCGTACAGACACAAATGATGCTGAACGCTCTGGTCGTCCAAATGAGGCTGTTACACCAGAAAACATAAAAAAAACTCAAAATCGTGATGGATAATCGCAAAGTAAAATTACGTGAGATAGCTGACATCCTGAAGATATCATTTGGTAGTGTTTACACAGTTTGAAGAGCAACCGGTGAAAGTCGTCCGAAGCGACCAAAAACTCAACAGTCGGCCGGGAAGGTTATGTCCTCCGTATTTTGGGATGCGCATGGTATAATATTCATCGATCACCTTGAAAAGGGTAAAACCATCAAAAGCGAATATTACATAGCGTTATTGGAGCGTTTGAAGGCAGAAATTGCAAAAAAACGGCCCCATATGAAGAAGAAAAAAGTTCTCTTTCATCAGGACAATGCACCGTGTCACAAGTCGATGATAGCGATGGCCAAATTGCATGAATTGAACTTTGAATTACTTCCGCACCCACCGTATTCTCCAGATTTGGCCCCCAGCAACTATTGGATGTTCACAGACCTCAAAAAGATGCTCCAGGGAAAGAGATTTTCAATGAAAAAGTGATTGCCGAAACTAACGCCTATTTTGGAACCAGAGAGATAAATCGTTCTACAGTACACGGCTGGCATAGAAAAGTTATGAAAGTGTAGGATACCTACCTAGTAAATAAATAATTGTCAAAATAATAAGTGAATTGTTAAAACACAAATAAATTAAATTAATTATTGTTAATAATAAACATACAGGGTCAATGACCGATGAAGCATTCATATAGTGTCACACGCTACGGACAACAACAATGTTTACTATTTTGTAGTATCTGCGACTCGCCTAGCCATCTCCAAATACAAATAAATAATCTACCGCCGATCCATGCGCCAGAGCAAGACAGAATATGTATTGCGAACTGGTTCACTCATTGGTATAAATTGTCCGCGCGCTGAGAAATAAATATATTATTATTGTCATCCATTCAACTGTCAAGACTTATTATTTATCGCCCGTTGTCACTTTCGCTTTTGTATATCCGCATTCCTGAGTCTATATTTATTGAATATAAATCAAGATCATCATGACTTATCGAGATAAGCAATCCGCTATATCGATGACTTTGAACGAGAAGTAACGCAGATTCAACTAAAACGAAGAGCGATGTCGATATCAAAATCATCAGCACGTCCTAATGGGACACACGCTACATTGATAACGACCATCGTTACAAAAGCGTTGGAATGAATGTATCACTCTTGAAGGAGACTATGTTGATGAATAAAGAAGAATTTTGGCAAACAAATGTTGTTTTAGTGGTTAGTCCCTCGATTTATTGATCGATGTGTTAGAATAGAGGATGATTTCTTGTATGGTTTTTATTGTTGGTAATATACAAAATAAGTCCCTCTAATTTAGCGGGAGTTGACTGAAAGGAACCGAATCGATAGGCTATCCCTCATGATCGAATATGATTGTCAGTCATCCTGTGGATGGAAGATGCCTGTGTGTGTATTAGTTTAATGTGTGCATGCTGTTGCACTTTAGAAAGCAGAACATTCTTGATAAATTGAACACAAAGTTCCAATGGTAAAGAGATTAAACTTCTGTTGCGGTCGCACACTCGGAATACTGTGGGCGTTCATACATACGGTCAATGACCGATGAAATGACCTTCGCACTCCTCGATAAATCTAAATAAACAAGTCCGAAGGTCACACGACGGCCATTCAACCCATAGCCGAGCGGACCGCATTCAATACTAGAGAGAGAGCGCACCACGCTTGTCTCGCCAGTTCCGTATTTGAATGATACCTACATACAACAATTAATCGTTTTGCATTCGCAGAAACGAGACGTAGGCATATCGCGAGCGCATTCTCGCGCACATTCTAAAAAGATATAAATACCTACGTTACTAATAAAATTGGACAGACTCTCTCTTTCCGCATTGCGATCTAATGTGTTTTATTATTTATCAACAAATCATCATCATCATCTCTTCCCTTAAGGACCGATCTCCTAAACTTCCAAAACAATTAGCAGGTTTAATTTGCTGCAGCGTTTCATTAGGCAGATTTTTACATAGCACTATTGTTGTATTGCTTAAAAGCACTATAAGGAGCCGAATTAATGCTGTTGAAATGTACGCACTGAGAAGAATACATGAGGGGACAATGTATGACAAAATACAAAATGAAATGATTAACGATGAATGTGATGATGATGATGATGTGTTGAGTAAGATGAAGAAGAGCACTCAAAGATGGTTTGGCCACGTTGAGTGAATGAATGAAGAAATACCAACAAAACAAATATATAGTGCAAATGTGAGTAGAAGGCGTGTAAGAGGAAGACTAAGGGAATTACAGTTGGATCAAGTGAATGATAATTTTAAAGAAGGAAAAGTAAGGAGTAAGAGAAATTATAAAAGAAGTTGTATGAATGTAGAAGAAGCAAAAGATGTGTGTCACAATAAGAAGTCTGGCGCTCTCTCCTCTCTCATTACTGAGAAACCTCAAAACACTTTCTTTAAAAACATTTTCTGAAATGTTGATATCAATATCTGAAACCCTATTCTAAAAGTACAGCCCGTGTAGTAAAGACAGAGATATTGGCAAGTTAGTTTTACTTATTGCCAATCTAAATACGAGGCGTATCCAGAAAGTAAGTGTACTGAGGCTCTCACGACCGGATGGATTTTATTTTCGACATGTTGGCTACACTTCCGTGTAGCCTGACCATTCCCCTCCGCAACGAGACCGGTTCGAGGTCAGTACGTTGAGAAGTGTTGACGCGACAACACGTTTCGTGAAAAATGTCAACCCAATCTCCCGCCAAGTGCGAAATTTTGTAAAAAGGCAAGAGTTTTTGAGGCGCTGCAAACTCCATGGAGATGAATTTCTCCGCTCCATCGTTACTGGAGATGAAACTTGGGTTGCACACTACACGCCTGAAACCAAAAGGCAGTCTCAACAGTGGCGTCACACCTCTTCACCCTCTGCCAAAAAGTTCAAAACCACAATTTCAGCCAAGAAAATCATGGCATCCGTGTTTTGGGACTGTCAAGGCATAATTTTAATTGAATATATGCCTCAAGGGGAGACCATCAACTCTGCAAGATACTGTGAGACCCTAAAAAAATTGCGGAGGGCGATTCAGAACAAGAGGAGAGGCATGCTGACAAAGGGAGTTTGCCTGCTGCACGACAATGCCAGACCACACACGGCCAACGCCACGAAGGAACTGCTCGCCTCGTTTAAATGGGATGTCCTGAACCATCCCGCGCATTCCCCTGACCTAGCACCTTCAGATTACTATCTCTTTACCTCCCTGAAGCTGTACATGGGTGGACAAAGGTTTTCAACCGACGAGGAGGTAAAGGAGGCGGTGGAGAAGTGAATGGAGGGGTTGGCGGGAAACTACTTCGAGGAAGACATCAAAAAGTTGATACCCCGCTTCACCACCTGCATTGAGAGGAATGGCGACTATGTTGAAAAATAGCTAACATATGTACTACGGTAACCACGTAATTTTTTTGTTTAAATAAAAAAAATTGTAACCTACAAAAATTCAGTACACTTACTTTCTGGATATGCCTCGTAGATTAATATTTCTGAATCTCGAATAGTTGTCAGGAACATAAGACCATCTATAGTTGCAAATAATCAAAAGTTCCGTGTATTGTGCATATTTTGGATAAGCACCCTTCATTCTCTACCATAAATATCTCAGAATCATCAATCTTCTGGCATCCAGCATTATTTATATATTTGTGGATTAAATATTTCATTTAATTCAAGATTTTTCTAAATTGCAGGTCGAGCTGAAAGAAGCTGTGACATGTTTAGAGAAGCACGTGTGCGAGGGAGGCTCCAACCTGAGCCTGGGCCAGCGGCAGCTACTGTGCCTGGCCAGAGCCATCCTCAGGAACAACCGGATACTAGTCCTGGACGAGGCCACGGCTAACGTGGACCCACAGTGAGTAGCACCAGTGTTCCCTCTAAGCCGTGCTCGTGTGCGCGCACACACAACTTACCGAGCGCACGCACATACATTACAACAGAGCACACAAAAGTTACACCAACGTTAGGATGTAAGGGCGTTAGGATGAGTTTCAAACACTGAGTTACACTGTCAACACCGGCTACGTAGCGTAATTACGTCACATTCCTTGTGCTACCAAGCTGGTAGCATGAAATGAAATGTCATATATTTGACGATTCATAAAAAATAAACACTTTTAACACTTGCCTTACTGTGCTAAAAAATTCCGCCAGCCACGATGCTGGACGCTAAGCGTCCAGTGAACGATGTATATTTTAAATTAAAATTATGCAAAATCTGCTAGGTTATTTTTTGTCATTAGCTACAATATAAAAATAATTTTATTATGTATTAAAATGTCGAATAATCAAATAAAATATAAGTCCTGGTCACTCGCTATCCATCACAGGGTGGCAAGTGTTAATATCATCCTTTGAACAAGAACAATTGGTGGCTATCAACGGCGATGATTAAGTGTTTTTTTTTAAGTTGTCAAATGGCCCCACTGGTTCGCTGAGCGACGGTGGCGCATTCTGCAAAAAAACGACCTTCTCCCGTGAGATATAGTCTACAGACAGCTGTCAAAGTGCCTGCGTGATTCTTTACCTGGTGACGAAGTCCGTGCGAAATCTGTTAACTATCTGCATAATCTATAATAATCTGTTCATTATTTTATAGCCCATGTCGAACTCGAAACCGATATCGACGAGCGGCGCAAAGCGCAAGAGAACAGCGGCAACTTTTAATCCTGAATGGGTTGAAGAAATTGTAGAAACGGAAATGCCGAAGTCTCAAAGTAAAATGCGCGTTCAACTGTGTGAAATATTAAGTTATGAAGATAACAGACTAGTTTGTTTGTACTGCCGAGTTGCAAAAAACCACGGGAGAGTTTTCAACTGGCAAGTTTTGGGATTGTGTGTGGAAACTTGATTTCTTAATACCGTTATGTGGCGTACAAACATTTTAATTTCCTTTTGAAGTTGCACAGCCAATGTCTTTTGCGCACATAATCTTCGGAAAATTAAAGGGAACATTGAGTAGCACCCTTACTAATAGTTGAATAGACAATTTATGAAACACCATTGAAAATCAAAAGAGCGCTTACATCATTAAAAGTCCTCCGTGACCTCTGTAATACTGCCTTGATCAAAAAGTTTTAGGATTTTATTCATAAAATCGAAAATACAAGTTTATTCATCAAAATCGATATGGTCCCCTTCAAAGTACTCCCCATCGACTGCAACGCACTTACGCCAGCGCTTGATCCAATCCTCGAAACACCGCTGGTACTCAATTTTCGGTATGTCCATCAGAGCCGTCTTCGATCTTTTCATGACATCCTCTCGGGTGTTGTAACGCGTTCCGCGAAGCGATTTTTAAATCGGTTGAACAGGAAAAAGTCGCAGGGTGCCAGATCAGGTGAATTCGAAGGCTGCTGGATAGTATTCGTGTTGTTTTTGGTCAAAAACTCGTGGAAATCATGTCTTTCGCGATTTCAACGCGGTCCTTTTTTTGCGTGAAATTGAGGTCTTTCGGCACCAGTTTTGCAGCGACACGTCTGAAGCGCAAAAAACATTAACCAAAATGTCTTGAGCGGATCCATAAGCGATGTTCAAGTCCTCTGCCAGCTCTCTGATGGTCAATTTGCCGTTTTCGGCCAACATTTCTTTGATTTTATCGATGTTTTCATCGGTTTTCGTCTGCCACTGCGTTCGTCATTCTCGACCGACTCACGACCCCTTCTGAAGCATTCGTGCCACCAAAAAACACTTCTCCAACATTTCCAAGGTCTGCGGACCGTTAAATCCGTTTTTCACACAAAATTTAATGCAAATTCGTTGATGCCATTTTCAAACTTGTAAAAAATCGAAAACACGCACAAAGGTAGATGTACTCAGTACAGCGTAACTTTTACAAATGTCAAGCTATGATGCTGAAATTTGGAGGGAAGTGTCAATGATAGATGTGGTAACCTAACAAAAAAAAAAGAATTCCAATCGGGTGACTGACAGCGCCACACGGTTGCCGGTCCTAAAACTTTTTGATCAAGGTAGTATGTCTCCCTTGCAATGGTGATAATACATACACCTGTCTTCCAGCCCTGGGATTACGAATTTGATTCTTATTGGAACCCAATTTATTTTTAAAAGGGTTCCTGTCTGATTTTCACGTCTTTCTTGTTGATTTGAGATTATCACATGGCTGTAAACCCACTAAGTTATTCTATATACAACTTAATATAAACAGTAGACTCTCGATTATTTGGGATCCAGTCTCGATTATGCGGGATGGTCACTAAGGATTTTTTTTTCTCTCCACCATCCCTTCCTTTCCTTTTGATTGTGTTTATGGATTTCGTGGGGTTGGATAGTCATTTGAATGATTTATGCGACCACGTAACTTGCTTCATTTACTGTTGTCTGGTTGGTTGGAAGAGATTGCCGCCTGGCAATAAACCCGTCGGATTGTATTTGCAATAAAAGTGTTAATAAATTAATTAATAAATAAGGATTTTTTTCAAATAATGATTAAAACAGCGGAGCATTTATCATCCATGAGATACAAAAACACAAACTGACGGGAAATTGACAACACAACTTGAAAACTCACCATGAATATTAAAAAGTCAAGGAAAAAATACACATAAATCTAGAGCATAGAGCTATGGGACAAGAAAATACAAATTGAAGATATAAAATAACTACGTATACCATAGACAATTAAAAATGTCCATAATAAATCAAACATTATGTACGCTTAATTAAAATTTACAATTTGACCTGATGTCCGTTTGCATCAAAAAGAAACATCGAATCTAAAAGCGCCCATATGATAATTAGTGAATATGTCATGTCACTGACCAGGATTTTCGGTACTAATTTTCTGGTACCCATACATAACTTCCCCGCAAAACTTCCATATATTAATTATTTTTTTTGTATTTTTTTGCAGAACTGATTCCTTCATACAAAAAACAATCCGCGAGAAGTTCTCTCACTGCACCGTACTGACGATAGCACACCGTCTCAACACCATCATGGACTCGGACAGAGTGCTCGTCATGAGCGCCGGAGAGGTAGTCGAGTACGATCATCCGTATATTCTGCTGCAAAACACCTCGGGGCATTTGACCAACATGGTCCGAGACACCGGACACCACTTGGCTCATTCGTTAAGGAAAATAGCGAAAAGGGCATATGAGAAAAGTCAAGGAATACAAGATGAAATTCACGATAATAACGGATGCGATTCCTCGTACGATAACGTAGAAGAATCCAATAAAAGTTCAGATGAAGAAAGAATTGGTGGCGTTATTATTATTAAAGATGTTGATGAGCAACAGGTTGCTAGTGTTAACGACGACGGTTCATATGTTAACGATAACGTAAGGAATCTAACCGAACAGATGGAGAGTCTTTCTTCTGATTCGCTAACTAACAGCGATGAGAGAAGTGATCGAAGTTGATCACTTCTCTGATTCTCTAACTAACAGCGATGAGAGAAGTGATCGAAGTTGATCACTTCTCTGATTCTCTAACTAACAGCGATGAGAGAAATGATCAAAGTTAATCACATCTCTGATTCTCTAACTAACAGTGATGCGAAAAGTGATCGAAGTTGATCACTTCTCTGATTCTCTAACTAACAGCGATGAGAGAAGTGATCGAAGTTGATCACTTCTCTGATTCTCTAACTAACAGCGATGAGAGAAGTGATCGAAGTTGATCACTTCTCTGATTCTCTAACTAACAGCGATGAGAGAAGTGATCTAAGTTGATCACTTCTCTGATCTCTAACTAACAGCGATGAGAGAAGTGATCTAAGTTGATCACTTCTCTCATCGCTTAATTGATCCGTGTGATTTGATTTTCGAATCCGTCCAATATTTTTAATGTAAGTTAAAAATGTATATTTTTAATGATACCATATAAGTCCGAATATACTGCAACCCCGAATATATGATATTGGTTTCTCTTAATTATTTATCGATGAAAATATCACGGAAAATACCTGACAATTTTTATTCAAGTTTTTCTTCAGTTCTGACAAGAAAATAAAAACTGGACTTGTTAGTTTTTTAAGGTTTTTTTAGTTAATATTTTATAATAATGCAAAAAAATTCATTGTCTCTTTTATAGAATAAAAGAATAATTGACAATAAATTACTTTTGTTATTCTACTAATCATATTAATCCCCACTACACGTATTTCTACCTCCTATTCCGAGGCTCTTGTGATAAGAAGTAGAAATCTTGTGATAAGAAGTAGAAATCTCGTGACAAGAAGTAGAAATCTTATGATAAGAAGTAGAAATATGTGTAGCGGGGATTAATGTAATTAGTGGAATAACAAAATAATTCATTGTTAAGTATTCTAATATGGAGTTCTATAAAGTCAAAGTTGTACTTTTATCGAAGTTTGATAAAAAGAAAAAAAGAACTTTGTGAAGATAAGGAAGAATAATTATAATTGGACCTCAGGATACTGTACTGTTTTGTATAACACTTACATCGTATACTGTACGACCTGACGAATTTATTGCCAAATGTACGAGGCGTATCCAGAAATTAAGTGTACTGAGGCTCTCACGACCGGATGGATTTTATTTTCGACATGTTGGCTACACTTCCGTTTAGCCTGACCCTTCCCCTCCACAACGAGACCGGTTTGAGGTCAGAACGTTGAGAAGTGTCGACGCGACAACACGTTTAGCGAAAAATGTCAACCCAATCTCCCGCCAAGTGCGAAATTTTGTAAAAAGGTAAGAGTTTTTGAGGCGCTGCAAACTCCATGGAGATGAATTTCTCCGCTCCATCGTTACTGGAGATGAAACTTGGGTTGCACACTACACGCCTGAAACCAAAAGGCAGTCTCGACAGTGGCGTCACACCTCTTCACCCTCCGCCAAAAAGTTCAAAACCACAATTTCAGCCAAGAAAATCATGGCATCCGTGTTTTGGGACTGTCAAGGCATAATTTTAATTGAATATATGCCTCAAGGGGAGACCATCAACTCTGCAAGATACTGTGAGACCCTAAAAAAATTGCTGAGCGATTCAGAACAAGAGGAGAGGCATGCTGACAAAGGGAGTCTGCCTGCTGCACGAAAATGCCAGACCACACACGGCCAACGCCACGAAGGAACTGCTCGCCTCGTTTAAATGGGATGTCCTGAACTATCCGGCGCATTCCCCTGACCTAGCACCTTCAGATTACTATCTCTTTATCTCCCTGAAGCTGCACATGGGTGGAAAAAGGTTTTCAACCGACGAGGAGGTAAAGGAGGAGGTGGAGAAGTGGACGGAGGGGTTGGCGGGAAACTACTTCGAGGAAGGCATCAAAAAGTTGATACCCCGCTTCACCAGCTGCATTGAGAGGAATGGCGACTATGTCGAAAAATAGCTTACATATGTACTACGGTAACCACGTAATTTTTTTGTTTAAATAAAAAAAA
The DNA here is from genome assembly GCA_949825065.1 of Odontocerum albicorne. Classification (NCBI taxonomy): domain Eukaryota; kingdom Metazoa; phylum Arthropoda; class Insecta; order Trichoptera; family Odontoceridae; genus Odontocerum; species Odontocerum albicorne. The sequence goes on from OX463860.1 coordinate 29,037,633, forward strand.
CTGTAACCTACAAAAATTCAGTACACTTACTTTCTGGATATGCCTCGTAAATCATTCCAACTTATCAGAAAGGTGTTTTGACAAACCTTAAATGAAAACCAGACTGGAAACTATTTTTAAAAAATCCGAGTACCAATAGGAATCAAACTCGCAGCCCCCGTTTGGAAGACAGACGTTTTACCAACTAGGCCACTGTGTGATACATCTAATAAAATTTTCTATAAATTGGTATTCGAAATTTTTTTTAAATGTTTTAATAGAATTCAACAAAAAACATTAACGATTCAAACAAATTAATCTCAGTAGTCTAATAGTACAATGTTTGTCTTCCATCAAGGTTCATTTCCTAATGGTGACCAAAATAAAGTATCTCAATTTGGTTTTGTTTTACAAAAAAAAAACCTTTCTGGTGGGTTGGGAGTAATTCACGATAAGTCTGCAATACAATAAAATCAGTCATCAGTGGTAGATTTCAGTGTGGATAATGGCTTCCTTCAGGATCTGTGTCGTCTCTTTGTCTCGTCACTCCCAAGTACTTCCTGAAGCTGCGCATGCCACTCGTAACTCTTTTTGTTTTCTATTTGATAACGAAAAGATCAACCTCTTAAGTTCTGCTCCTCTCAGACAAATATCCATTAAGGGACTTGAATAAAAAGGGACAAAGTTAAAAATTAATCTATTCGCAACACTTTATTAGCCAATGTAGACTTTTAACCCTTATCTTGGCAAAGTTCAATTTATCCAAATATTAACGTTTTTCTTTGGTGATTCCTTATTATATGATAAGTTATAAAGGAAGATTGAGGGGAAAATCTAAACTTTTCCTTAGTTTTTTTTATATGTAACACCCACGTTACATTGCCAAAATATCATTTTTATAAAACACAAAAAGGGCTATAAAATGATTCTATAATCTAAAACATGAACAACATTTACATAGCTGAATCATCAACAAATAAAATGGCTTGAATAAAATTTTCTCTACATGTAGTGATTAATAAGATATTTAGATTATTTACACCAATTTTCAAAACGTGCCCACACTGTCCGAACATTTTGACCCGATGTCGTTTGAAAGATTGTAGCGTTGTCAATATTTATCACAAGATGATACCACTGCACACAATAGTGCGTGTATAGTATTTGAATGTGTTGCCATATTTGAAATTACGTTACAGTTTCTGTTTATTTTTTTTTTTAAATCCCTAAATTAGTGTAACACCTGTGTTACAATGCCATGATAAGGGTTAAGGACAAAAATAATACGACAATATTTATGACAACCATAAATTAGCCTAACAGCTGTATTGAAAATGTTATTCATAACAGAATAGGCAGAAAGGGCAAATCTTCATACCGTCTTATGCATGCACACCTCCTCATACATATGAATAAATCTATATCTCATACTTTTCACCCTTCCTTCAGTTAAAATTATTCGATCTATCCACAACCATTCATTCCTGATTTCTCCTTCCATTCTCTCCATCCGTTTCCAACAAATATATATGTAGTTTGTCTTTCACAACTTATTATGTTTGTGTCCAAAAAATCTACAAGATTCCTCTCTCAATTATTTTCACGATATTCATATCGTCGCCGATATTGAAGGAACATGTATCTAGGATTGTCCAAATTTTACAGGGGAGACAATAAATGATTTTTCTGCAAAAATATAATAAAATAAAAACGTCACTTGGTATTGCTGTTACGAATAAATGCGTTCCGCGTTGAAAATAAATATATGTGTTAATGCAAAAATGTGTCAATGATACAAGAGATGACAAAAAATAAAGAAAGTTACTTATACTTATACCAAAAAATCGAGTTACGTGTTCCTGCAATATCGGCGACGATATCTAGCAAACAATTATTACCCAATATCCGTGCAGTATTCCATCGTAACACTAAGGTTCAAAAGTTCGGTTTGAACAAGTTAAAACATATATTGATATGGTCAGGCGATGTTACATTTAAAATTTGATACCTTCCACCCTCAATATTACGAGTATATCAATTAGAACCGATTGAAGACGTGTTGTTTCGCAATATTCTGAAATGTTAAAATATTAATAATGCACGATTATCGAGTTTCTTTCAAAATTTAGACGGGGATGTAGCGAGAAGATTTTCCATAGACCGGCCGTCTGCATCGAAACTTCATTTAATTCCTGCCAGACTTCTGTTTCCTTCATTTGAAAGAAATTTTATAACCGTGTGATGTTTTATTTATAACATATTGCGAATTTTGTAAATTTAACAAAACAATATGTCTTCTATCATCCCTAGTTGACATACTAATGAAGATAGAATTTCAGTTCGGTTCAATCCCTTCACCACCCACGTGATGAACAAAATATGTCCCCATGAGGGTCGAGGTATCAAATTTAACAAAACAATATGTCTTCTATCATCTCTAGTTGACATACTAATGAAGGAAGAATTTCAGTTCGGTTCAATCCCTTCACCACCCACGTGATGAACAAAATATGTCCCCATGAGGGTCGAGGTATCAAATTTAACAAAACAATATGTCTTCTATCTATCATCTCTAGTTGACATACTAATGAAGGAAGAATTTCAGTTCGGTTCAATCCCTTCACCACCCACGTGATGAACAAAATATGTCCCCATGAGGGTCGAGGTATCAAATTTAACAAAACAATATGTCTTCTATCATCTCTAGTTGACATACTAATGAAGGAAGAATTTCAGTTCGGTTCAATCCCTTCACCACCCACGTGATGAACAAAATATGTCCCCATGAGGGTCGAGGTATCAAATTTTAAGCGTAACATCTGACCATGTGCTGGGCGTGGTCATTGTGGTATCAATTCATATACGCTCGAACCTGTTCAGGCTAGAAAATTGTAGACTCGTAGAGGCATATATCAGATATTTTTCCTTTTTTTCAATTTAAATATACAATTAATTTTTCAAAAATTATTTGAATCCATAGTTAGATAATTTGGACAAAACGTATGACTTTTCTATACCAAATTACATCTTTCGTCTTCGGTATGGTATATATTTAGTACCCGGCGGTAAGTTATACACATTGGGCTTAAGAAAGAGACTGTCGCTTTGTAGAGCGTCGTCTCTGTCGCACGGACTGTTAGCGCATCGTGCGACAGAGACGACGCTCTACAAAGTGACAGTCTCTTTCTTAAGCCCGATGTGTATTACTTACCGCCGGGTACTATACAATATATGTATAGTTATTAATTCTTTCATTAAATGCTAAGTAAAATTGACGATTTTTTAGATATTTTCAGATATTATTTTCTTACTTAGTTAAAAAAGTTTATAATTTCTTTAATTTAATAAGTCCTTTAAGAGTGATTACTGATAACTAAAAAAACACAGTTTGATAAGACATACACGATTTATTTATACAAAGAAAATAATTACAGAACATACAATTTTGTTGTACCTATTCGTTCAAAATCACTCTCACCTGATGACCTAGTCATTCAAAATCACTCTCACCTGATGACCTATTCATTCAAAATCACTCTCACCTAATGGATGTTTAAAATCACTCACCTGATGACCTATTCATTCAAAATCACTCTCACCTAATGAATGTTTACCTTTTCATTTAAAATCACTCTCACCTAATGACCTATTCATTCAAAATCACTCTCACCTAATGAATGTTTAAAATCACTCACCTGATGACCTATTCATTCAAAATCACTCTCACCTAATGAATGTTTACCTTTTCATTTAAAATCACTCTCACCTAATGACCTATTCATTCAAAATCACTCTCACCTAATGAATGTTTACCTATTCATTTAAAATCACTCTCACCTAATGACCTGTTCATTCAAAATCACTCTGACCTAATGAATGATTACCTATTCATTGAAAATCACTCTCATGAATGAACCTATTCATTCAAAATCACTCTCACTGAATATATTTCATTGTTGCTGTTGTCACTCTTATAATTGTAGTAAAATATTACAATATTGCCAGTAGCAAAATTTTTTATTATTGATTTAGAAGCCATATAATTTCGGGCACGAAGTTCTTTTTATACTGACGAGCCCGAGCCTCGTTCCGGCAAATCTTGTTTCGACTTGTTGGGAGTGTTTCTCCCGAGCGTCGTTTGGGCAGATCTTGTTTCAACTTGTTTTCTCCAAACGGAATATATTTTCGTATAGAATTTATTCGTTCACAGTTCGTCATTGTGTTACGTCGCATGTTAAAAATCCGACTGTTACTCGTAAGTGGTTTATACATTTAAATTATCAAAATGAATTTTCATAAATGGAGAGATTACTGTATATCATATATATATATTATATACGTATATTATATTGGGTGTTAACATAAGTTGTGTCCGTTTTTTTCCAAATCAAGAGAAAAAGAGGACACAACAAAATAAAATTACAATAAATTAGTCAATAATGTATTCTCCTTCATTATTTACAACTTCTTGCCAATGTCAATGCCTGTGCGATAAAATCCATCCGGTCTTGACTCGAGTAATTCATCCAACCATGTCAGCAATTCGACGTCATTATTGAAGGAAAAATCATCGACGAGCTGTCCTTTAATTCATAGCATCTTCATCGTACACTTCACAAATATCACGAGCAGCTTTATTCCCTCGATTGAACGCGAACAGAAGGAGGTGTCGAAAATGCTCACTTTCGTCTACTTGACATTCCATTTTGAAGGCTTGTAATCAAATAAAATAATATATGTAACGTAAAAGCAAACACAATATCCTGTAGAGCAGAAAATTTCCTTTCGAATGACGTATAACCTTTACCATTTTGTTTTACTTTTGGTGCTCATTTTTGAATTTGGAAAAAAAAACGGACACAACTTATGTTAACATCTAATATTCAGCTCTGACCTTTTATATATTTCTACTCCAAAAAATTCAGCTCTGACCTTTTATATATTTCTACTCCAGAAAATTATTTTGTCTTGATCCAACCAATTTTTTTCCGTCTTACTCTATTATGCTAAGTTACGTACTATATTATTATTTACACTTTACGTAATATCAAAATAGGTGATCATCCTTAATGTAATTCAATTAAAAAAAACACATAACATATAAAAATTATGAATAAATAAATTTGCAAAAATCATATGACATGTATTTTTTATACAGTTTAGATAGATACAAATTTGTTTGATAAAAATTAATATTATTTAAATTATATTTTCTATTTAAAAATATATATAGATATAAATCGAAGTTAGTACAATAAATACACTTTTATTTTTAAAAGTGTTTATAAAAAATGTGTATCTTTTGGTATAATGTATTATAATTATATGATTTATATTATAGTTTAATAGTTATATAATAATAAATGTGATATTTATAATTAATTGTCTTTTCATTGGATTTCTTTTTAACCCTTATGATATAATTTGCTGATCGATTGGTGCACTTTTACTATACTTTAAAGTCCTATCTGTTATATATACGAGGGTCATCCAGAAAGTAAGGTTACAACATTTATGTAGGATTGAATAATGCTTGTATTTAATTGAAATTCACAGGATACTTTACAAATATATTAAACTATTTTTCAACGTAATCGCCGTCGAGATCAAGACATTTCTCTAGTCGGGGCACCAGCTTTTGTATGCCAGTGTCATAGACCTCTGCCGCCAGCTCTTTCAGCCACTTCATTACAGCTTCCTCGACCTTCTGACATAAAATTACCAAGGAGACTTCGAGAAATGTCAGGAAATTCTTCGTGAAGGTCGCCAAGTGTCACACGGCGGTCATTTCGCACTTGTTTTTCAATTTTTTGCACAAGTTCGTCAGAAATCACTGCCTTGCCTCGTCGTATCAGTACGGCCTTCTCTGCACAACCTAACCCACTTCGTGACATGTTGTCGACTCATCACATCACTACCATAAACTTCCACGAGCTTCTGATGGATATTCGCGGCGGTATTGTTCTGCAGTCAAAAAACGGATGACCGGGCGAATCTCGCACGGACGAAAGGTGGCGGGAGCGTGCGATGACCTCTTCATCGGAAGAATTTGCTGTGACTGAACAAAATGGCCGACAAACACGCGGGACCAAACAAACTGAGTGTTAGGATCCCCCCTATACGCCAGGTGCGCTAACTTCGAAACAAAAAATTTCCCCTGGCCTCAGGAGCCCTCGTAACCTTAGTTTCTGGATGACCCTCGTATATATCTGTGATTTTTTCCATTAGTAGAAACAAAATGACAGAATGTAATAAAAAATGTATTTTTCAATATAATCACCTGTAAGTTCAATTCATTTTTTAGAATGATTTTCAATACCACTGCAAAAAATATTCTAACTTTTCTTGTCAAAATAGTGTAACATTGCTCAGTTCTTGGTGTAACATTGCTCAAAATGGTGTAACATTGCTCAGTTCTTGGTATAACATTGCTCAAAATGGTGTAACATTGCTCAGTTCTTGGTATAACATTGCTCAAAATGGTGTAACATTGCTCAGTTCTTGGTATAACATTGCTCAAAATGGTGTAACATTGCTCAGTTCTTGGTATAACATTGCTCAAAATGGTGTAACATTGCTCAGTTCTTGGTATAACATTGCTCAAAATGGTGTAACATTGCTCAGTTCAGGGTGTAACGTTGCTCAAAATGGTGTAACATTGCTGAGATCAGTTCTTCATTACTTTTTAAAAAATCCACACAAATCAAAGAATACGTTGGGATGGTTTGTGTATTTAGAATGAATGAAAGAAGAAAAACTAATAAAACAGATATACAGTACAGATGTGAGTGGAACGCTTGTGAGAGGAAGATCGAGGAAAGTATGGTTGGATCAAGTGAATGATATTCTGAAAGAAGGAAATGTAGAAAATCAGAGAAATCATGGAGGTTTTATGGATGTGGAGGAGCCTTGGATTGTGTGTTGAGTTAGGAAAGTCTGGCCCTCTGTCCTTTCTGCCTACCTTGACAGATGGAGTGATGGTTTGTATGTATGTAGTTTCAACTTTTAATTTGTAACATCTATATTGGAAGGAGTTTCAACTTTTGAATTGAAATATCTCATACATTGGAAGGAGTTTCAACTTATGAATTGATATAGTATATCTCTCATATGTTAACATAAATTGTGTCTGTTTTTTTCCAAATTTAAAAATGAGTACCAAAAGTAAAACAAAATGGTAAAGGTTATAAGTCATTATAACCTTTACCAATACTTGTTTTACAATTTTTGTTTTACCATTTCGTCATTCGAAAGAAAATTTTCTGTTCTACAAGATATTGTTTGCTTTTACGTTACATATATTATTTTATTTGATTACAAGCCTTCAAAATGGAATGTCAAGTAGACGAAAGTTTGCATTTTCGACACCTCCTTCTGTTCGCGTTCAATCGAGGGAAGAAAACTGCCAAAGCTGCTCGCAATATTGCGGAGTGTACGGTGAAGATGCTATGAATGAAAGGACAGCTCGTCGATGGTTTTTGCGTTTTTGCAAAGATGGTAATTTCGATCTGAAAGACATGGAGCGTTCCGGACGACCAGTGGACTTCGATGAGGACCGCTTAATTAACCATATTATTCATGAAGATCCCTTCAAACCACCGTAAAATTGGCTGAGCAGATGAATTGTAGTCACATGACTGTATACCGCCATCTTAAATCGATGGGAATAGTCCAGAAGTTCGGTGCTTGGGTTCCACATGTTTTGAGTCAAAACAACAAAAATCAACGTTCGACAATTGATTGACGGCAAAAACCGTCGATGATCTATCCTTTCGCAAATATCGCGAGCAGCTTTGGCAGCTTTATTCCGTCGATTGAACGCGAACAGAAGGAGGTGTCGAAAATGCTCACTTTCGTCTACTTGACATTCCATTTTGAAGGCTTGTAATCAAATAAAATAATATATGTAACGTAAAAGCAAAAACAATATCTTGTAGAGCAGAAAATTTTCTTTCGAATGACGTATAACCTTTACCATTTTGTTTTACTTTTGGTGCTCATTTTTTAAATTTGAAAAAAAACGGACACCACTTATGTTAACACCTACTTTTAAAAGGAAACCAACTTTTAAGTTGAAATATTTAAAAGTTAATATTTAATTTTGATGTCATATTCGTAATGTGATTTTTAATCTAAAGCTTAATAAATTAATTTATATATTTTTTTATTTATTCTGTTAAAAATATTCATATTTCATTATAATTGAAAAATCCCCAATGGATGTATATTGAGAAATAAAATAAAATAAATAAAAAAGATAAAAAATATTTGTCAATCTTGATTTAATCAAAAAAAGATATCTTAAAAATATATATAATTTTGTAAAATTTAAAAAATTACGATAAGTATATATTATGAACTTATCCTATATTACGAAAATCATACCCTGTTATCGAGAAATATTTATAAAGTTTATTATTTGTATGTGTACTACCTTGATCAAAAAGTTTTAGGACTTTATTCATAAAATCGAAAATACAAGTTTATTCATCAAAATCGATATGGTCCCCTTCAAAGTACTCCCCATCGACTGCAACGCACTTACGCCAGCGCTTGATCCAATCCTCGAAACACCGCTGGTACTCAATTTTCGGTATGTCCATCAGAGCCGTCTTCGATTTTTTCATGACATCCTCTCGGGTGCTGTAACGCGTTCCGCGAAGCAGTTTTTTAAGTTGGTTGAACAGGAAAAAGTCGCAGGGAGCCAGATCACGTGAAATCGAAGGCTGCTGGATAGTATTCGTGTTGTTTTTCGTCAAAAACTCATGGAAATCATGTCTTAAGCGATTTCAACGCGGTCCTTTTTTTGCATGAAATTGAGGTGTTTCGGCACCAGTTTTGCAGCGACACGTCTGAGGCCCAAATCACTAACCAAAATGTCTTGAGCAGATCCATAAGCGATGTTAAAGTCCTCTGCCAGCTCTCTGATGGTTTTCGGCCAACATTTCTTTGATTTTATCGATGTTTTCATCGGTTTTCGACTGCCACTGTGTTCGTCATCCTCGACCAACTCACAACCACTTCTGAAGCGTTCGTGCCACCGAAAAACACTTTTCCAACATTTCCAAGGTCTGCGGACCGTTAAATCCACTTTTCACACAAAATTTAATGCAAACTCGTTGATGCCATTTTAAAACTTGTAAAAAATCGAAAACACGCACAAAAATAGATGTACCCAGTACAGCGTAACTTTTACAAATGTCAAGCTATGACGCTGAAATTTGGAGGGAAGTGTCAATGATAGATGTGGTAACCTAACAAAAAAAAGAATTCCAATCGGGTGACTGACAGCGCCACACGGTGACCGGTCCTAAAAATTTTTGATCAAGGTAGTATATCACAGAGGAAGTATATAGTATTGTACATAAATTTTCAACATATTTCAATTTCAATTCAATATATTAAAATTTTCAACAAATTTCAAGGACAATTTCATCAAGGACCGTTTAAAAAGTAAACTCTCCTCAAGGGCGCTCAAGAGCGCCCGAGCGAATCACGTATAACACTTATTTTTGTATACAGTTCAACCATGTGGGATTATTACCACGTGGCAATTTCTTTCAATCAACTAGAACGATGTTTATGAGACCTTAAGTGAAAGCGGAAATGGAACCCACAACCTCCGGAACAGAAGACAGTCATCTTACCAATTAGGCCACAGAGGTCGTTAAAACTAGTATATATAATTTAAAAATTATCAGAATTCAACCAAATACTATGTATGAGATATGATATAAAAATATTTGACTTTTAGAATATTTTCAATAAAAAATTATAATGTTTCAAACAGTCTTGATGTTGGCAATGTCATACAGTTAATTGGTATGAATCTTACACATTGGGTCTTTTTGATAATATCAGCAGCAGTATACCTCGCTAATTGATCATAAAAACCACTTTTATTGTGGAATTCTAATGTTATTAAAGGCACTTTAAACCACTTTTATTGTGGAATTCAAATGTTATTCCACACTTTAAAAACGAAGCTGGCACCTTAACTTGACTAGGTCAAAAATAGTAATGACGCTACTTTTCAATTACTCTTAAGACAAATTGTGTTTTTTTTGTAGTACGTTACTATTGTAGTATTTACTAGTCAAAATATTTATAATTGTAATCTGGAGAGTATCAATAATAATTATCTGGAGAATATCAATAGTAATTATCTGGAGAATATTTCTAAACTTTATCTTGAGAATGTTTATATTTCTAATCTGGAGAATATTAATAATTAACATCTGGAGAATATTTGTAATTATTATCTGGAGAATATTTGAAATTATTATCTGGAGAATATTTTTAACTAGTTGCAACCCGTGAAATATTCACGGAAGTAAAACAAATTCTACATTTATGAAAATATATATTCATAAATATAGAATTTTTTTATATATATCACTTACACATCGTCCTCTTTTACACCGGTCCAAAAATTGGTATCTGGAGAATATGAATAGTAATTATCTGGAGAATATTTCTAAAATTTATCTTGAGAATGTTTATATTTCAAATCTGGAGAATATTAATAATTAACATCTGGAGAATATTTGTAATTATTATCTGGAGAATATTTGAAATTATTATCTGGAGAATATTTTTAACTAGTTGCAACCCGTGAAATATTCACGGAAGTAAAACAAATTCTACATTTATGAAAATATATAATTTGTTTATATATATCATTTATACATCGTCCCCTTTTACACCGGTTCAAAAATCGTTAGCTAGGTATTTAAAATTCGTTCAGTTATCACGGACCCACCGAGATTCAAATTTCGAATTACTTTCGGAGAGAATCCAAGTATTCCTCTCTCGCTCTCTTGTATTCAAAATTCAATTCTCGTATTCTTTCTTCGGCGACAACCATCGTATGGGTTTTGTCCTATTCATACTATGATTATTATCTGGAGAATATTTATAATTCTTATCTGGAGAATATTCCATAAATTTATCTGGAGAATATTTATAATTCTTATCTGAAGAATATTTATAATTCTTATCTGGAGAATATTTATAATTATTATCTGGAGAATATTTTTAATTATTATCTTGATATATTTCTTAAATTGATCTATAGAATATTTCTTAAATTTATCTCGAGAATATTTCTTAAATTTAACTGGAGAATAGTTATAATTCCTATCTGGAGAATATTTATAATTATTGTCTGTTTATAAAGATTTACTCGTGGATAGCATCAAAAAGACTTATCTGGCTTGCGAGTAGTGAAAGCTCAGTAATGTGTAAGGCAACCTTACCACACTTTCATTCTGTTTTAAACTATTACAACAGTAATCAGCAAATCAATAATTTAACTCTTACAGGCTTAGTGGTCCACGTTATGTACCACTTTTTTTTGACGCAGTACTGCACAAAGGTACACGCAATGTACCACTTATTAAACCTCTCTCTATTGCTGCACGAACGCTCAGATTATGCAACACTTCGTATAATATAGTATAATACTTATGACTCATACCCGCACAGCTGCAGGTCTGGTCCTGTTCAAATTCATTTACCTTCTAATATTATTGACAATTAGTTGTTCTCGGTGTGCCGACTTGTGCGTATAAAATAAAATGTTATATATTTGTATTCAATTTTAATAAAAAATAGTCGTGTTGTGATAAAATTGACTTCAGTAATTGTGGTAAATTTATATTTAGGTTAAAAATTAATTTTACTTGGATGTATTTCGGCATTATTTGGTGGTACATTAGAAGTACCAGTGGAAATATGGACTAGTGGTACACAAGTTGTACCACCTCACCAGGAGTTCCTTGACCTACCGAGGAAGTGGAAATAGCTTTATCTTCTGGGTGGTTAATGGGTTTCTCAGTGGTTAATGGGTCTCTTGTGTGCTTTTCTTTTCTTATTTTCTTTCTTTTCTCTCTTTTCGCTGGTGGTGAATCGAGTTTATTTATTCTTTAATCTAGATATGCGGGGGTGTGGGATGGAAGCCCCCTGATGCCCTTGCGGTCGGGCTCGCCCTACATTGGTGGGGTGTATCTCGGCCGTGGGAATGTTTGTGGGATGAGCCCGGACCTTTTGGTGTATTCTCTCTTGAATGTATTTTTTTCTTTTTTGTCATCTACTATATTTATTTTCTGTGTTTATTTTTTTGTATATATTCCTGTTTCTACGTGTTTAAGGGTGTGGGCTGAAAAACATCTGGTGTCCCCGTGGCTGGGTTCGCCCTATATTGGTGGGGTGTATTTTGGCCGAGGAGATGCTATTAGATGAGCCCAGACCTTTTGACAGCTTCTGTGTTTGATGTATTGTCTGCAATTTATGTGTTTTAGAAGTGTTATTCAGGTGTGATCTTGTACATACTATGTTGCTGTCAATAAACCTAATATTTATTTATTTATTTAAATATGTTAATTTAGCATTTGTATGTATCATTTTTCAAACACATTAAAAAAAATAATAAGAAACTTGACTTTTTTATTTTTTGTGCAGCCTGAGTAAAAATAAGTGAAGTTTATCTGTGCATGTGAGGGTTAAATATCTACTGGCATATGTCTTGCTCCATAATTATCTTTAGCAACATTAAATAGTTGATCCGCATTCTGTTTCCCTGTTTCAGTAACCATTTTGGTTAGAAAACCATCCGGTCTCTGTAATAAAATATATGGATGATCGAATTCTACTATCGCACCCTGATCCATAACCATGACTCTATTTGAATCCATAATAGTATTAAGACGGTGGGCTATCGTTAATACCGTACAATCTACAAACTTCTCTCTTATAGTTTTCTGAATAAGATTATCTGTATGAGGATCTACGTTAGCTGTAGCTTCGTCTAATACTAAAATATTGTTCTTTCTAAGTAACGCTCTCGCTAAACACATTAACTGTCTTTGTCCAACACTAAAGTTCGATCCTCCATCCATAACTTTACTCTCAAGTCCAACAGGACCTGTTATAACGTCTTTTAATTCCACAGCTTCCAAAGATAACCAAATATCTGCATCAGAATATTCTTCGAAAGGATCCAAATTTCTACGAACCGTTCCCGAAAACAATACAGGATCTTGAGGTATTATCGATATCTTTTTTCTCAAATCGGCGAGAGACATACTCTCGGTATTTTGTTTATCTATTAAAATAACACCTTCGTTAAAAGCTAACCTAAACAATGCAGAAATTAGCGATGACTTTCCAGCTCCAGTTCGTCCGACAATACCAACTTTTTCGTGCGACTTAATTTCGCAGCAAAGCTGTTCAAGAATATAAGGATCATCCGGATTGTCGGTATATTTCAAAGAAAGATCTTTGAAAACGATCTGACCTTCTTCGGGCCATAAAACAGGAGGTTTTCTCAATACGACAGACATAACTTTTTGAGCTTGAGGCGTCTTGCAAGCTCTGTCAATTTCATCCGGTTCAACACCTTTTTCCGCAGGTAATAAGGAATATTCGAGAATTCTTTCGACTCCCATCAACTGATTGGCGACTTCAGCTGACTGTCTGATGCCCCACTGGACCATGAATGACAGTGACATACACTGAGTGATAGCCAAGCCAACTTCGTGACCTAGCATCTTCGTAGAAAATAAAAGGAAACTAAATATAACGATTGCTATCAAAACAAGGCAGAAGTAATCTAATAAAAATCCGAAAGCGAGACTCGTACTTATAAACATGTACCAAGCGGACGTGTGAACATTTTGTAGATGATCGAATTCGTCTTTCAGCATTTGCTGAGCGCCGTAAGCGCGGATCGTCGACAATCCTTGAAGTGTCGTACTCAAATGAGTAAAAACGGGACTTCTCGATATTCCTTCGATCCTTTTAATATTCTTCGATGTTTTCAAATACAATTTCCTAGTTACCAAAAAAATACTACCGATAATCAAAATAGGAATTATAAAATACGGATTCACGTAACAAGAGAGAACGATAGCTCCGACCATTTGTAACAAAACTTGGCTCGCATCGAGAATGGCTTTAGGTAATAATTCATCTATAGCTCCCATATCTTTAGCGAATCTATTCATTATTCTACCGGAAGGATTGTCATTGAAGAATTTCATCGGTGAACGGATGATACCTCTAAACATAATATCGTGTAACGCTTGCGAAGATCTCATCGCTAAATTAAAGAAACTGAACGATCTCAATAAAGTTATCAAAAATGCGAGTAACATTATTATTCCGTGGATCATCATACAAGTATTCGTCGATAAAAGACTATCGTATTCAGGAAGAGCAACCGTTGTTACATTGTCATTTTCTAACAATAAAGTATCATTGATGAAAAACGTCTCTTGGTATGGTGATTCTGTAGAAAATGAAGGCACTGTAGTTCCTACAAGATCTGAAGAAATCATCGCTTCATTTGACGAGGAGTTGGACATCAAAGTACTTCTAGCTGGACTGGTATTGTTGTAATAATCACGCAGCTCTTCTTGTGATGTCCTATGAATAAAAAAAAATTATTTGATTAATAAATATTGATCTATGAGAATCAAACGTGACCATAGAAAACTAATTAAAGGAGCTACGTAAATGCTGTGCAAATGCGTGCACTTAGAAAGGTATGTTGTGAGGCAGTATATCACTTAGGTGCAAAAGTTTCCAGCCTGAACAACTTACGAGTGTGTATGGATAGACACTACGCCAGTCATATCCATCACATAGTCAGGTGATCTTCTTCTCCCTGGCTCCATCCCAACTCATTGTCTGCGAAGACTGTTGGGGTCAGCTCTCCTCGTCCTCAGGTTGTATGCTCTTCTGTCCCGGACTACGTCCCCCAGGCCGTGCCTCTGCATCAGGTTATCTTTTTGCACCACCCATGAATTCTTTGGTCTTCCTCTGGTTGTTATTCGAGGAAGATCCATGGAGATTGCCTTGTTCACAATGTGACCGGGTGCTCTGCGTCCAACGTGCCTATACCATCTCAATCCATCCGCCTCTCCTCCATCTTGCTGTTGATGTCTGTAACACCTAGGCTTCCACGAATGCGTGAGCTTTTTATTTTGTCTCTTAGGAACACACCAGCTGACCATCTTAGGATGCGCATTTCAGCAGTTTCTAGTTGCCTAGAGTAAGAGTTATACATCGTCCAGCATTCGGAGCTATAGAGGAGTGCGGGTCTGACAATCATTTGGTATACTTTTCCTTTTAACTTTACTGGCATTTTCGGACAGTCAGGTAATGTTACAATTAAAATTTGACACCCCTATCCTCCCTCAGTAGTATGGTATCTAAAGCCAATATATTAGGTAGACCGAAAAGAAATAAAAAAAATTCATTCAATTACATACAAATAAAAAGTTTATTTAAAAAAAAACGCCTAATACAAAATAATGACTAATTATTGACAGTATATATCGACAGTAATTGTTTCGCCTAGTTTCAGTACTGCAAAGTTAAAAACTCCGGCGCTATCCCACCACACACAAAAAAGTACCTTTTTTACCGTTGAGACGGTTTTGGAGTAAGAATAGCTACCTGACCCGGTGAAAGCCATTGTCTTTTTCGTGTATAATTATTGTATACATCCCATTTTTTGTCACAGGCAACAATTCGCCGCAAAAAGGGTTAAGATTCATGGCTGGATAAGAGAGACGCACAGATTAGTACGTCGCTGCTCTATTGCAGTTAATGATAATTCATGAGGAACACAAATTCCTTGTCTGTAACTTTTTCCTATGCGATGAAGGTGATCCCGTATAGTTGACCATGGGCAGCTAAGCTTGCTCGGTAATTCTGAGATGGATTGTCGAGGATCAGACTCCACTAAACACGTCAGAACATCACCATCTTTTTTTAAAGGTCTTTCCGTTTTAGGAGCATCTTTGACGTTCCTTTCACCATTTAAAAAAAATTTTATCCACCTATGACACTTATCAAGTGTCAATACATCTCCGTACGTTTCGTTAATTTTCTGCGTCACAAAAATATCATACAATGACAGAAATGTTCTTCATGAATTGTTGGTCTTGACATTGTTTATTTAACGTGTTCCTCGCGGGAAGCACAGACGCCTGTGATCTGATCTGTAGCATTCCTTTGTGTATTTTACGTAATGTTTAGTTTATCTCCTTTATTTAATGAGTTTCCTTAAGAGTAATGACTTATTTATTATCAGAAAATTACTTGAATGTCATGTTTACTTGGTGGTGTAATCAAATATCAGTGGTTCTAAACAAAATACGCGTTTAAACTTAGAAATTAAAAAACGTCGAAATTGTGCCGCGCACAGGATTCGTGGAATTTCATTTTTAACGCGGTGTACAGGTTAAGTAATGGTAAAAAAAAGTAACATAAAAAACAATAAATTTACAACAGTCTTAATTCACTAGCAACAAAAAATGCATATTCACTGCACTGTGACTCAACATAAACTGACTGTAAAATAGGGTGTCAAAATATTTTGATTTCTTTTCGGTTCCCCTAATATAAGAACTGTTGTTTCGTTATATTCTGAAATGTCAAAAAAGAATATCAAGATTATTTCTAAAGAAGGGGCCGTAGTAATTAAACTACGTCTATTGAGAATCTTCACTGTCACTTCAGATTTAAAAGTTTTCAGCATAAAAATAACTTTTCTCAAACTCACCAAAAAGACATCCAGTAGTCGCCAGCAGACACAGATATCTGCGACGCGATGAAAACACCCACGATCAGCAGTAACGAGAGACAGCGGGTCCCAGCCGTGAGGTACTGCAAGCCTACACTGCCGGGCACTGTGTTACGTGAGGAGGCCTCCACCGCAGCCTGCTGCTCCATCTGTTCCTCCTCATCCGTATCTGAACCTTCGTCTTCTGAATCGTCGCGCAGCTTAACTGGCAGATCATTCAGCTCCAGGATTGATGAACTCACTGAATCACCCTAGAACAAAATTGACTCAGTCACTACCTTCATTCTGAAAATTGTGGTCAACATGGTCACCAACCGTAAGAAAGTAATCGTACGAGGTAAGGTAATACGAGGGTGAGTTCAAAATTATCCGCCCTCTGGCTGTAGAATTTATTTTAATAAACTTTTCTACTACTTCTTCCCAGTGTCATGTCAGGTCCCCCCAATGTTGAATATCACTTGAGGGTAGACATCTTATTTATTTTATTTTTATTTAACAATTTTATTGCAAATACAATCTGGTGGGCTTATTGCCAGGCGGCAAACTCTTCCAACCAACCAGACAAAAGTAAATGAAGCAAGTTACGTGGTCGCATAAATCATTCAAATGTCTATCCATCCCCACGAAATCCATAAACATATACGTAGGCACATGCCCACGAACCCCACAAAGACGGACAGTCACCCGAACATTATTTTTCATATAAAGTGAGATATCATCAATCAAAAGGAAAGGAAGGGATGGTGGAGAGGAAAGGAAAAGAAAAATCAGGAATGAAACACGTTTATTTTACTGACTAGAAATTAAGAGGTTTTTCAGTCGCTCCTTAAAGCATGCCAAGGACGGAGCGAGTCTTATATTGGTTTGTAACTGATTCCAGAGTCTCACTGTATGGACAGTAAAGGACGACGTAAAGAAAAAGGAGCGGTGAACTGGAAAGGCCAATAGACAATCTCTGTTTGAGCGTAGCGTCAATCCATGATTGGAAAGACGCTGAAAATTTTCGGCGAGATAAGAAATCACACCTTTGTCCCCGGCAGCCCGAAAAAGATTCCCAATGCTCCTTATACCAGTCCAATCACGTATATTGCGGAGCCAGGAGATTTTCCTCCTGCCAACACCTCTTCGACCCTCTATTTTGTCTTGGATGATCAGGTGCAGTAATTTGTACTTTGCTCCTCTAAGTGCATGACCCAAACAACTTTTAGAAAAGACAAATTCATAATTTTTCGAGATAATCTCCTCGCTTTTCAATACACTTTGTCCATCTGTCAACAAGCTTTCGTATTCCCTCATTGATAAATGTTTTAGTCTGAGCTGCAAGCCACGAATGCACCGCTGTCTTCACTTCTTCATCAGAGGTGAATCTACATCCTCGTAGGGCTGCTTTCAGGGGACCAAATCGGCGGTGACTTTCAACTATTGAGAGAATCTGCTCTCTAAACGACGATATATAAATAATAGTTTTATTAAATAGTCTCACCCTGTTCCTCTGTACAGTGAGGCTGTCCATCCTGCTGAGGGCCCTTCTTGTAGACCTGGTGATGGAGACAGTGCTGGAACGCCTTCCGGTCTTTCCCTGCTCGGAGCCCTCTTCTGGTCCCACGCTTAATGAAGGCAGCAGCAATTGGGCATACTCCAGAGTGCTGCTGGTCAGATCCTGGTAACTCCCTTGCAGCTCTATTCTTCCCTGATGAATAATGTTAAAAAATATATTTTTATTTATTATTGTGTATAGATAGAGATAGCAATAATGTAACATTGGATGCTTATATTTATTATTGTGTATAGATAGAGATAGCAATAATGTAACATTGGATGTTAATATTTATTATTGTGTATAGATAGATAGCAATAATGTAACATTGGATGCTAATATTGTTACCAGATTAACTTCAAGAATAGAATTTGAAACCCTCAGATGGAAAATGTTTTGCCAACTAGGTTTCAGGAGGTCGTTATTGCATTGTGTATCATTGAAGCATGTGAGCATTAAAGTTAACCCTCGAAATGGAAGACCCTTCAACATCCACCGATCAGGAAAACACATGCTAGACAGAGAGAGTTCTTCAATAGGATGTGTGACACAGACTGTAAATCACCCACAGATGCTCCCAACTAGAATATGATATAGTTTGATCCGTGATGTGCTAATCCTATGATGTTGAATGGTCTGCCTCTTAGGCCGAGGCCACATCTAAGTGCTTTGTCAGATGCTAAGCTAGGTTTTACGTGACTCATATACTAGGTGACTTCATGCCTGGCCACACCAGAGTGCTTCGCACAAATTCATTTGATATTTGGGAGCGGCTGAGTCAACACACGATGCCACTCTCAAAACTAACCAATTTCATTACAACTTACTATCTTTATTTACTTTCTGTGCAACTTCATTCCAAAGTGATTTTATTACAGGTACATTTTTGTATAATTTGCTCGATGGGTTCCACAAAGGCTCCCTTTTATACACAACTGCTATTAAAACTTCCGCCGTTTTTAATGGTATACGTGCTCAGAAAGTTTCATCATAAGAGTGCTATTTGTGTTGTTTACAGTGACTTGAAAAATTCATCTCGGCCAAAAATGGAATTAAATCGTGAACATTTTCGTGCAATGATTTTTTATGATTTTCGACTCGCTTTGACTTTTGGTGATGAAGCACCATCCCGGGCCACTGTGTTTCGCTGGTTTTCCAAATTCAATCGTGGTCGTAGTTTGCTCCAGGACGAATTTCGTGAAGGTCGTCCAAAATCGGTTGTTGTGCCAGAAAACATTGATGCTGTGCGTGAACTGATATTGCAAGATCGTCATGTGACTTATCGTGAGATTGAGGCATGTTTGGGCATTAGTTCCACTCGCATACTTTCAATATTGCATGAACATTTGGCCATCAAAAAGATTTGTTCGCGTTGGATACTGCATAATTTGACGATCACTCAATCAATCAAAAAAAGGATCGTATCGATTGGTCAAAAGAAATGTTGAAAAAATTCGATCGCGGTGCTTCAAAAGACGTCTATAAGATCGTGATAGGCGACGAATCATGGATCTATGCATATGGGCTAGAAACTAAACAGCAGTCGACTGTATGGGTCTTTCAAGACGAGCCAAAATCCAACAAAAGTTGAAAATTGATTCAAACTCAGGGAAAAGTATATTGTTCTTCATGGAGAGTATTTTGAAAAACAATAAAGCCATTTTCGATGATAAATATTTGTTTTTACTTGTCTGTCTCAAAACTTAAGAAGCAACCCTCGTATAATGGCTGTAGCCACTGTCTTCCTACCCTTACAGGCAACTTAAATATATATATTGTATAATATTTTTCAATAATAGTGGGTTCAAATCCCGAGTTGGAGTGTCCTCAAGGGGAGTATGCCCTCTAAATGATATTACATAAATTGCCCTTTTATTATTATTGCAAAATGAATATTACATTTTGTAGTACGATGATGTGGTCAGCATCCTTAAGATAGTGCAGCTGGTGCGTGACCAAGAGACGAGTGCGGTGACGCAAGTGTAACACGATACACTGTTCGAACAGCTGCCGACCCACGTGGGCATCCACCGCCGAGAGGGGGTCATCCAGCAGGTAGATATCTGCTTGACGGTACACTGCCCTGCAAATATAACAATTAATAGATTTTTCGTACATAATTGTGTAATAAATAGATTCATCTTACATGGATTCTCGCGTGTCTCTCGAGGACTTTCAAAGAACTTTTTTGAGCTGGAGGAGGTTTGTGAATGTGAATTCACAAATCTCCTCCGGCGCGGGACAAAATACAAGAATAGATTTTTAAAAAACTATAGGCAAAAAGCAGTTCAAAAAAAAATCTTCACAAGTCCTCGAGAGACACATGCGAATCCATATACGATTAATCTATGTATTAGGCGTTAACATAAGTTGTGTCCGTTTTTTTCCAATTTAAAAATGAGCACAAAAAGTAAAATAAAATGGTAAATGTTATACGTCATTCGAAAGAAAATTTTCTGCTCTACAAGATATTGTGTTTGCTTTTACGTTACATTTATTATTTTATTTGATTACAAGCCTTCAAAATGGAATGTCAAGTAGACGAAAGTGAGCATTTTCGACACCTTCTGTTCGCGTTCAATCGAGGGAATAAAGCTGCCAAAGCTGCTCGCGATATTTGCGAAGTGTACGGTGAAGATGCTACGAATGAAAGGACAGCTCGTCGATGGTTTTTGGCGTTTCAAAGATGGTAATTTCGATCTGAAAGACATGGAGCGTTCCGGACGACCAGTGGACTTCGATGAAGACCACTTAAACCATATTACTCATGAAGATACCCTTCAAACATTTTTCATCACCATTTTTCATCACCAGTAATGATGCGGTAAAGGAACCTTTGCTTGTAGCTATGCGTAGCTCGATGACGCACGAGCAAACCAGCAGAAATTGTCGAACGTTGATTTTTGTTGTTTTCACTCAAAACATGTGGAACCCAAGCGCCGAACTTCTGGACTTTTCCCATTGATTTAAGATGGCGGTATACAGTCATGTGACTACAATTCATCTGCGCAGCCAATTCTACGGTGGTTCGAAGGGGATCTTCATGAATAATATGGTTTAAGTGGTCCTCATCGAAGTCCACTGGTCGTCCGGAACGCTTCATGTCTTTCAGGTCGAAATTACCGTCTTTGAAACGCAAAAACCATCGACGAGCTGTCCTTTTCATTCATAGCATCTTCACTGTACACTTCGCAAATACCGCGAGCAGCTTTGGCAGCTTTACTCCGTCGATTGAACGCGAACAGAACGAGGTGTCGAAAATGCTCACTTTCATCTACTTGACATTCCATTTTGAAGGCTTGTAATCAAATAAAATAATATATGTAACGTAAAAGCAAACACAATATCTTGTAGAGCAGAAAATTTTCTTTTGAATGACGTATAACATTTACCATTTTGTTTTACTTTTGGTGCTCATTTTTAACCCTGAGAGATCGGCGCACTGCTATAGCAGTGGAAGAAATTTGTTCTACCCTTGTATTCTAAATGAATATCATTCATTTAGAATACAAGGGTACATATTCTAAAATATATTTATGTTGTAAAAATATATTTTTTTTGTTTTTTTGTTGTTTAAAATAAATATTTATCACGAACGTCCGAATCATAAATATATCTCAGCACTAGATAGACAATTATATTTTTTTCTCGTAGCGCTCTCAGGGTTAAATGGAAAAAAAACGGACACAACTTATGTTAACACCCAATACTTTCTGTTTGACACTTGTCTGATTCTGTCCTTTATATTTTGTTTGAATTTATTGTTTGACGATTGTTCTTTTGCATCTGTATTTTTTCATTTGTATTGTTTATTTTTTTTGTTTCACTTGTTCCTTTGAAGTCACTTTTTGTTGTACAGGCGGCCCTCGACTTTCGTACATAATTGGTTCCTGAAAATGTGTGCGAATGTTGAATGTTCGAAAGTAGAGGAATGTAAAATAAACATCAAAAATAATATTTTAAAATATTTACTTATCAATAACAATATTTATTTATCAATATACATAATTAAGTTAACGAGGCGTGTTTAAGTGCTTTCAGGTGTTTTCTTTATAAACTTGTCAAGAGTTAGTTGAATACCACTTTTTTTTTATTTTCTTGATAGAATTTTATAACATGCTGTGTCTTTCTCAATCGCCCTACGTACTTGAGATATACGTTCTCCATTGGGACCATATTCTTCCATGATAGTCAAAAAATTGTCAAGCTACATGAAGGCTTCATTCATATTTTTGATTGTCAAAGTCTTGACGATTTTATCAGCTTCTTCTTCCTCACTTTCATTGTGTATTTCATTTAACTCTTGTTGCTCAATTAAGTATTCATTTGACAGAGGTACTGAGTGAGATTCAATCAACTCATTAACATCTTCGTTGTTGACGTCCAAGTTTAGTTCATTCATTAGGCTAACTATTTCATCTGTGATAGTTTGTGGAATTTCTCCAGAATTTATAAAATCACTCGTCATTTGTGGGCATATATTGTTTCCAGAAACCTTTCATTGTTGACTCTTTTATTTCAGCCCACGAGTCTCCAATATTGTTTATTGCGTTCCATGTATTATAGTTCTTCCAAAAAAGTGGGAGCGACTGCGTGGAAGTGAACAATTTTTACATTATCGACAAAAATCTTTTAAAAATATTTTTTTTTAAATTGTGCGAAAGTAGAATGTGCGAAAGTCTAGGGCCACCTTTTGAATTATTTTTCAATAAATGTTGTATTTTTGTAATGTACGAAGCACTCACTACTGTTCCTTTATTATTATTCAAAGGTGTATTAATTAATAAATACATAAATAACTATAGTTCGGAAAATCTAGGATGAACCTTATGACAGCTCACAAATTTTCCCCAATACAACCTTGTAACGATGTTCAGTAATTTTAATTATTTTATCAACTTTAATATAAGCCTCAATTCTAATAAATAGCAAGTTATTTAGGTAAATACATTACATAAAACTAACAATAATGACAAATTAATACATCTTGTGACAAATTAGCAAAAATGTGGCAGTTTGTTAAAATCAAATAATATTTGGTGACGTTTGTCAAAAGTCACTACGTTAGTCCGCATTGGCTAGGGATGGGGTATACGATAATTGGATATTCGATATTTTTATACCTAAAATTAAATGTTCGTAATTAGTATTAATTCATAGTGGATCTTGGCCTATTTAAAGATAGATACAAATCATACAATACATTAGAAAGTCAGTATAATGAAAATTAGGAATTAAAACGTCAGTTTAGAGAAAAACAATTGTTCGATTTGTAAAAAAACTATTCGATTTGTAAAAAAAAACGATTTTACCCCATCCCTTTGTGAAAGACGTCGCACGGTTCATCCTAGAGTTTCCGAAGTATACCTGTTACCTTTTATGGTAGTTCAGAGGTCAGAAAACGAACGACCAAGACCTGACTGACATGGCAATACGGCTATTCTAAGCCAACTAACCATTACTTACAAAAATACCATAACGACATCCATGGTCTAATTGGCAAGACAATAGACTTCTATCTGGAAATTTGCGGTTTAATTACCGATAGCTCCCAAAAAGAAAAGGGTCTCAGTCTGTGACCCTTTTCATTGTTTTGGGTAATACAAAGTGAATTACCTGGCAAGATTGATCCTGGCTTTTTGCCCCCCGGAAAGGGAGGCACCCCTCTCCCCCACCAGGGTCTGGTCTCCAAAGGGGAATTGCCCAAAGTCCGTCTGCAAGGCGCACACCCGCACTACCTCATTGTACCTGAAAATATATATTTTTTTTCAATATGTACAATATTCCATCAAGATTCTTCACAGTGCCACAAATCTAAGATGACGATTAACTCTTTCCATTTTATGACTAATAAACACTTATTTCAACTATTTTATCTTTGTTCACATTAATTTGCACTCTACTGTGGAACATTCCAAAAAATATGTTCTGGTGGACAGAAGGAAATTTACCACAAGATATGCAGTTAAATAGCTTGCTGACTGTCCTGTGTTATTCCAGAGATTTGATGTCAAGTGGTGTTACAAGCAGGGCTGTGGAGTCGGAGTCGGAGTTGGAGTCGGAGTCGCGGAGTCGCGGTATTTGGGCCGGAGTCGGAGTCGGAGTAGGAGTCGTAAAAAACGAGCGACTCCGACTACTTTTTCGTTAAAATTTAAAATACATTTTTTTTAAAATTATTATAATGAATGTGTATTGTGCACGAATATTAAACTTGCAGGCGCAAGTCGCGCCGATATGGTGAATCACCGAGATCCATTTAATGCATCAAGTCTACGAAAATGTGTTTGTCTCCTTCTTTCTCACGTCGAAAGAAAATTCTGTTGGCTAGGATCTATGTTAACCCCATGGTTCGATCCATATTGACGGAAGAACAAATAAATAGAGCTAAAAACGCTCTGTTTGAATTAACCGTTCGTATGAAAGGCTTTCGACTAGAAAAAGAAACGACAGCAGGCAGCGTACACCAAGTATCATCATCTTCATCCGACACCGCTGAATCTGAAGACGATTTAGAAAAATATCTCAATGAACAAGATAAACTAAAACGTCCTCGTTTGAATCACAGTCCCAATATAGATGAAGGAGACTCTATTTCAAAATTTAAAATTGAATTTTATGATGCATTGAAAATAATGGAAAAATTGACCGAACTTATAAGTTAAATGTTGAAATGGCAATACAGCGGTATCTAGAAATCGTAAAAGATTCAGCATTGATCGTTACAGCATTACCGCCAACCCAAGTATCCGTAGAGCGGTTATTTTCCGCTCTTAAAATTCTCAATTCTGATTTGAGAGCCTCTACGAATACAGATTTAATAGAAGCAATGTTGTTTTTAAGAATAAATTCTAATAAATAATTATTAAAGTTTGATCTTGTTTTATTTTTATCCGTATAACATGAAAAAAATGGCTATATGCAAAGGTAGGAAACAACCTGATAAAATTGAGCTTTTTTGAGTCGGAGTTGTGGAGTCGGAGTCGTGGAGTCGGAGTTGTGGAGTCGGAGTCGTGTTTTTTTTCTTCCGACTCCACAGCCCTGGTTACAAGTCTTGCAGGTCTCTAAGAAACCCACAAAGATCACCTTGCTTTGTTTCTGTCTCTGACAGGATCCAGAGTCTTCCAGACAAAGTGACAATAACTTTCTTATTTCCTCTAAGACAGCCATTTGATCATTGAGGGAACATTCCTTGATCAGAGCAGCCTTGCACTTTATCACTAAAGGTGGAAATTATTCAGTATATACACAATTCTTTGATTAATTGAGGAGGTAACATTAAAAAAAGATCATCTATCGGATACAAAAAATGAGTTGATAAAGCAGATTTTTTCTTATCGATGTTACGGAGCCGTTGAACATTTTGCATTTTAATGAAAAAATAAATAAATCATAATAAAAAACCAGTATTTTTTCAAAAAGAACCTTGTCCAGGCTTCAAATCAATCAAAAAAGATCATGTCCGAATTGACCAATCATAGCTTTCTGATTATGTCTAACTTCATACCAGTTCACCAGCAACTGTCAGTTTTGCAATGTAATGTCATTATACAGCTTTATCTACCTACACATATTTATAATTTTATAGTAATATTTCTTCTTATTTTGTAACACTTATGTTATTTTATTTGATTAAAATTAAAATAAATGACTCCCAATTATTTTTTGCACAATATTTTTGAAATCGAACAAACAAATCATGTCCCAGACCTGTTCAATAAAAAAAGATTAAAGTAGAATTGTTCTTACAAAAAGGCTCATGTCCATATTTTAAACTAGAATAACTATTTTAATTATTATGATTTGATTTTAAACAACAAATCAAGTCACCTTAAGCGATTTTAAGGATTTCAGATATTTTTACAGTGAATTATTGTCATATTTTTAATGCAAACAGTTTTTTACGATTTCCCAACATTGTGATTTGGTGGACATGGTTTTTTTTTAATATTACCTCCTCAATTGTGAACCTAAAGATGCATATGCAAACCATCAAGTAGTATTCAGTGACAAGAAGTACTCAAAACAAACCTGGCTTTCTCGTAAGGCAGCCCGAAGATTATATTCTGGCGGACGGATGCCCCGAAGACCCAGGACTCTTGGCAGGCATAAGAGATGCTGCCTCTCACCTCCACACTGCCCTTCTGCAGGGGCAGCTCACCAAGCACAGCTTGGAGTAAAGAACTCTATAAGAACATATTAATCGACTACAGTAGACCCGGATTATCTGGGATGGTAATAAAAAAAAATTATCGAGGATAAAAAAGTCCGCTTAATCTCTGCCAAATAAAAAATTAAAACATAAACTCAAAATTATACTGCACACCGTTTTATTTAAAATAAGACACAAAAAGAGGTTTTTTTGTCCCTCTGTTCACTTTCCGCAAATGGCGCTAAGCAGATTTAGCAACATTAACTTGGGGCGGAGAGATGTAAAATTGACACCATGACTCAAAAACTCACCAAAGAATCAAGTCGACCAAAAAAAACACAAAACTAGAGTATACGACTGTGTGACACAAAAATACAAAATTGATGATATAAAATACAGTGAAATAAATTGATGATATAAAATACAGTGAAATAAATTGATGATATAAAATACAGTGAAATAAATTGATGATATAAAGTTCAGTTCTCAAATGTCTCTCATCGTTGGTCATATTATCGTAATGGTCATACTGCATACTTCGCGCCACGCTACATTACTATTATAGGCACCAGGTCTATTAGTCACGTAGCACCTAGCTTAGCGACACTAAGCGAAGCACTTCGGTGTGGCCTTAGCCTAATATTTTAGATTTTGAAACCATGAATCTCTCCATATTCCTGATGTTATTTTTCCATCCATCGTTCACAGGAGACTTACTAGCAATATTCTTTATTAGAGTTGATAAAGTATAATTACCTTTCCAGATCCAACAGGACCTATGATCCCTATCAGCCTTCCTTTCTTCAGTTCCATTTGGTCCAAGTCCAAAGTTAACTTTGTTTTATCTGCATCCCACTTAGCTTCCGCTTTGCTAATCTTTATAGCAACACTGTTTCTTTTATCATCTCCCCCCATCGAGTCGTCTTTCAATACATCCCCGTTAGAGAGACCATCAACCGTTCTAGAGTTCCGTCTTACTTTAGAAGTCAAAGTAGTACTAAATCTACGTTCAGTGCCACTATTTAGAATGATGGTAGAAGAATTTGGATGGAATTCTTCTTGGTTCAAGTATTTCTGAAGCCTCTTTAGAGCTACAATGACTTCAGCCACTTCCGCGATGGCCCGTACAAACATCATGGATATCACTGCCGAGAGGTGTTTGAAATATGCGGCGACCACAAATACCTGAAAATATGGTTATATTAAAAGAGTTCATCATCTAATAAATTGATTGTTCCGAATCAATCCAATAGGACAGGGTATTATGAGAGAGCTTTTGCCGTTGCTGGTCCTGTGGCATGGAATGGTCTGGCATAAGAAATATGGTCTCTTAGTATAAGAAATATGGGTGGCGGCGTGT
The DNA here is from genome assembly GCA_949825065.1 of Odontocerum albicorne. Classification (NCBI taxonomy): domain Eukaryota; kingdom Metazoa; phylum Arthropoda; class Insecta; order Trichoptera; family Odontoceridae; genus Odontocerum; species Odontocerum albicorne. The sequence goes on from OX463860.1 coordinate 29,065,252, forward strand.
ACAGCTTTAGAAAGCACTTGGAGATAACCCTTTTTGGTTGGTCTTAATAAAATTTATGATTATCTACATCAAAGCCAAATTTGTTACTATTCATAACACATCGATCAATAATTCCCGGGACTAACTACTAAAACAACATTTGTTTGCCGAAATTCTTCTTTATTCATCAACATAGTCTCCTTCAAGAGCGATACATTCATTACAACGCTTTCCTAACTTTTCTATGCCAGCCGTGTAGGACAATTTATCTTTGGTTTCAAAATAGGCGTTAGTTTCGGCAATCACTTCTTCATTGGAGCCAAATCTCTTTCCCTGAAGCATCTTTTTGAGGTCTGCGAACAGTCAATAGTCGCTGGGGGCCAAATCTGGAGAATACGGTGGGTGCGGAAGCAATTCGAAGTTCGACTCATGCAATTTGGCCACCGTTACAATCGACTTGTGACACGGTGCATTGCCCTGATGAAAGAGAACTTTTGTCTTCTTCATATGGGGCTTATTAGTCTCTCTCTGAAATCTCGTCTCAGTCAAAAAGGAATCTCTTCACATAACTGTCATCGAGACTCGTTGAGATCACGCCGGAATCTCCGAGGATTGAGTGGCAATCCTCCACCTATTACAGTCTTTATACTGGTGCTGTAAACACATGCTTCTTAACATTCCCTCGATCGAAAATCTCAAATAATGTTTGGCAATTTAATCTAATCCATTCAAAAGATTTGGGGTAAAAATGGAGAAAGAATAGAGAACCATTGTTTGTATAAGATATAATACAATCCCAAAAGATACCTTGGCCGCTGTGAGTTTCTGTCCCATAAGCACCATGGACAGCATCACAAAGAACACGGCAGTCCTGGTGGTGATCAGGAGGAATGTCATGAACACTGCTCTCACATATGAAATCTTGCGAATTGCTTTTATTTCCAGCCTGCAAGCAAGATACAATACTCGTATAATCATTAACAACATATAGTACCCGGCGGTAAATAATACACATCGGGCTTACGAAAGAGATTGTCGCTTTGTAGAGCGTCGTCTCTTGTTCACGATGCGCTAACTGTCCGTGCGACAGAGACGACGCTTTACAAAGCGACAGTCTCTTTCTTAAGCCCGATGTGTATTACTTACCGCCGGGTACTGTACAGTAGTCGTCCTCCCTTATCTGTGGGTTTGCTTTCCGTGATTCGAAAACATAGTCAATAGTAGCTTAATGTAACGTCACAATGCCTATGCCGTTCATATCACTTCATCTATCAACATTGTCATCAGGTATTATTTCCCACATTGTAAAGTAGAGTGAAACCCCGTTTTTAGCGTGCTTTTTTCCTAAGTTTTATGGAAAAAAGCACGACTCGTGTTTTTTTTCCATAAAACTTAGGATAAATTGAGGATTGAACTCTTTAATTACCGTATTAGCCCGAATATAGAGCAAATAGTTGTCACACTTACGAAGTTTAGTCTAAAATTGTGTTTCTACTAAAATTTCACAAAAATCCAAATTACTTGAGAACCACTGAATATCGCGGAACATTCATAGGGGTTAAATCGATAGGTATTGAGGTCCCCCATCACCCTGCTTCCGTTGATCATCACCGGGTGTTACACCCTGTATATAACAATTTTAGTAAACTCTTAATCAAAATCAAAATCCCTCAAAAACAAGCCGTGCATTGGGAAAGGTTGTTTTGATTTTAATCAGGTCTTAAAGTGTTAAGTATATGATAATTTAGAAGGAGTTGGCTGATATCGCTGGATTTTGCTATCCACAAGAGGGCTTGGAACCCATCTCTCACGAATAATGGGGGATTAATATTCAGTGAAACCCCGTTTTTACTTTTTTGAACGGACTGATAAAAAAAACGTAATTAGAGGGAAAACGTGGTTAGAAAAAAAAATTAAAATTATTTTTTATTTAGATAATCACGCAAATCAGTTTGGTACATATTTTTGTGCTGGTTTACAACTCTTTCGATCTTATAAATCGATAAGAAAGTTTCGTCTTGTACGTTTTCAATACTAGTAAAGTAGCTTTTACATGGTAAGGCCCTCAATATGCCTCATAGCATATTCTTTTGTTGGAATTGGATAGATTAAGTTTACCTCTTCTTCACCAGATAATTCTTCGTTGGATAAGTTTTCGTGGATGTGACTGTCCACTTTATCATCGATATCCTATAAAACACAAGCACAGATTGACCTGCCTATACAGTCTGCCTGCCTCTGATTCGCTAAATTTCCCACCAATTGCATCGTATTACACGACTCGTGTAACCTTGACCATGAGCGCTGCAGCTGCTGGTGCACACGTGTCTATAAATAGAAACAACATATTTCTGCTTCCTAATATTCATTTCAAATATTTTAAATAGTCGCGCATTTAATTAAACATGTTTATAAATTGATTTGCATTTTAAATATTTTAAATGTAAATTGCGGGAAATAAAAACGTAAAAGCGGGTACTAAATATACTAAAATAAAACAGGATTGTAAAAATTAAACGCAAATAGCGGGAAAACGTGAATTCCGGTTACATAAAAATGGGGTTTCACTGTAGGTCATTGTTTGCTTGTTTAAAAATTAATCATACCAAAAGAGTGTCGACGACTCCTGGCAAACCATGTGTTGGCGCAGGCCATTGTGCAAAACAAGACAAGCATGTTGTAAATAATTAAATTAAATTTGCTGAAAACATTTTATAATACTTTTACGTGTTTTTGTGTTGTGATTTATTAAATTATTTACTATTTGGGTATTCTTGAAGCTGTGCACAATAAGAGTATTCCATAATATTTATAGTCTATTCCTTGATTGGTTTTAGTCGATAATAAGTGTATTTCTTGTCATCTATTATTGTTATTTATTGTCATTTATTATTATTATTTCTTGTCATTTGTTACTGTTATTTCTTGTCATTTATCATTGTTATTTTTTTGCCATTTATTATTATTATTTCTTGTCATTCATTACTGTTATTTATTGCAATTTATTGTTATTTCTTGTCATGTATTACTGTTATTTCTTGTCATTTATTCTAGTTATTTCTTGCCATTAATTATTGTTATTTCTTGTAATTTATTACTGTTATTATAATTATTATTGTTATGTCTTGTCATTTGTTATTGTTATTTCTTGTCATTTATTATTGGTATTTCTTGTCATTTATTATTATTATTTCTTGTCATTTATTACTGTTATTTATTGTCATTTATTACTGTTATTTATTGTCATTTATTCTAGTTATTTCTTGCCATTTATTATTGTTATTTCTTGTCATTTATTATTGGTATTTCTTGCCATTTATTATTATTATTTCTTGTCATTTATTACTGTTATTTCTTGTCATTTATTATTGTTATTATTTAGCGTCATTTATTACTGTTATATCTTGTCATTTATTCTAGTTATTTCTTGCCATTTATTATTGTTATTTAGTGTCATTTATTATTATTATTTCTTGTCATTTATTACTGTTATATCTTGTCATTTATCATTGTTATCTCTTGTAATTTATTATTATTATTTCTTGTCATTTATTACTGTTATTTCTTGTCATTTATTACTGTTATTTCTTGCCATTTATTATTATTTCTTGTTATTTATTATTATTAATTCTTGTCATTTATTACTGTTATTTCTTGACATTTATTGTTATTTCTTGATATTTACTATTGTTATTTCTTGTGATTTATTATTATTATTTCTTATCATTTATTACTGTTATTTCTTGTCATTTATTCTAGTTATTTCTTGCCATTTATTACTGTTATTTATTGTGATTTATTATTTAAGTGTTTATTTTGTTATTGCAACAGTTATATTATTGTTGCGTAATATTTAGTGAATCAATAATCTTTATTTTTGGTTAATGTTTGTTTCCTTGAGTAATTGTATCAATTTTTTTATTGTTTTAAAATATAAAGTAGAACGAGAACCAGATGATTTAGTTCATTATTCATTCAAAAACTAGAATTTATTATGTCATTTCAATTGACATTTTGACTCCCTCAAAGTTTTAGCAAAATAGGCGATGTGTGCAGCTTAAGGAAGCGCTTGACGACAGCCCCTTTTGGGAGGTCTTATCAAAATTTATAATTATATATGAACACTACACATATAAATTACACTACACCTTAAGTCGAATGTGTTATTGTAGTAAAATTCCGATAATTAGAACCACGATAATTCATAATTTATATTTTTCCCCATTTACTAGATCCCGAAATCCCCTTTTCATAATAAATTGTACTGTTAATTAGAAAAATCACATGATCCGTAATAATTTTTGATAAAAAGTATATTTTGTTCATTCAAAATATCATTCGCTTGATGCAACCATACTTTTTTTCTCTTCCTCCATCAGATCTCACATTCACATTTGTAATGTATATTTATTTTATTAGTCTTTCTTCATTCATTCATTTTACATGTCCAAACCATCTCAGAATACTCTTCTTGATCTTTCTTAAAATATCAGCCTTAAATTCGCATTCACACATTAATCACTTTATTCTGTATTCTATCATACATATTCCCCCTTTTTATTCTTCTCAGTGTTCTTTAGCATTTTTTTGTCTCTGTGGGAACCACGGTCGTCGCTGAATATTGTCAACACATACGGTCAATGACCGACGAAACGACCTTTGGATATGTCCAAAGGTCACATACCAAAACATTGACGCGGCCGGACATCGCGCCGGTCCCGTAAACAAATTGTTTACTCAAAATACTATTTACGATGCATTCCACAGTAGAAAGAGAACGCATCACGCTGTCTCGCCGGTTCCGTAAAGAAATTGTTTACCCACAATACTATTTGCGATGTCTGCAATACTTCAATTAACCATTTCTGCACTCACAGAAGCGAGATAAAAATATATCGCGGGTGCACTCCCGCGCCCATTCTGAAATGTATAAATACCCACATACCGATAAATAAAACATTCATTCACTTTCTCCTTCCGCATTGCTAATTGACATATTTTATTTAAATACCAAACAATCAAAATCATCATCACGCCCCACTAGAACCAATCTCCTTTCAGTCATTTTCCGCATACATGTTCATTGTTTCCTTTCAGTCGTTTTCCGCATACATGTTTTAATATATCAAAGTTGGTATTAAAATATCAATGTTCAACACAAAACAGAAAGTAACAAAGGTAAAGCTCGAAATTTGTCATCCAAAATATAAATTCATAGATAAAAGGTAGCAAACCTCCTGGCGAGGGTGATCAGTGCCTGGAAGGGTTTCTCCCAGACGTACATCTTGATGACCTGCACCCCCGAGATGATCTCCCCCATGAACCTCACTCTCTCATCTGTTTTAAGGGCAGTTTGGAGCCGGAACTTAGCTGACAGTTTACCAGCATAAGCTGAAATCAATTTTATGTATAATTATTAAGCTTGTGTTCAATTCACTTTTCTTTTAAAGCTTCACAAGGGAGCATAGGGAGGCCACCAGTCTTCTCCATTCAGAGCGGTTTTGGGCGGTGTTGGTAATCTCCCTCCACGACATTCCTAACGCCCTGACTTCCTTGACATAGGAACGGTACACCGTGAGAAAGGGTCTTCCAGGCCGTCGGGACCCCAATGGACAGAAAAACAGCAATCTCCTCGGCCAACTATCATCGGGCATTCTCAAAACATGTCTCAGCCAGGACCATCGCCTCTCCCGAATTACAAAGACAACAGACCGCCAGCGTATAGCGTCATTCGTTATGTGGTCATACCACCTGATTCCCAATATCCTCCTATGACACCTGTTCTCAATACTAAGTGTCTTGCGCTCCTGAGCCTTGGTGAAATGCCAAGATTCACAGCCGTACAGGAGGATCGGGATGACACATGCGTTAAACAGGCGGCATTTTGTTGTGACGCTGAATCCAGTCGCCTTCCAAAAAGCTGGTGTTACTAACAATAATTCATTATCATCCTGTCATGTAGCTCATAACTGAGCATCATGACTACCAAGATAGCCTCTGACGACTCCTCTCCATCCATCTCTGCACTCCACGACTCGTAGGATAGTCTTGTTGCGTCTCTCCCTTGGTCAGTCCAACGCATTGTGATTCTTCCTCTTGTGAGTCGTCCTTCCACGCCTCCAGTAATCACAAACCTCTCCAAACTGCCCAAATATGGTAAGGAAATGGATAATTCGTCAAAGACATATTATCAACAATCTGTCAGTTAATTTCAGTTTCTCGAGAATGGAGGCCTTATTTTGCCTTGCTGTCCGTGGAATTCGTAACATTCTTCTCAAGCACCACATTTCAAATCTGTTCTACGTCTCTTGCTTGCTCTCAGAGTCCAAGTATCCGCGTCATACAGGAATATTGCAAAGACGAGAGATTTAACTAGGCACTTTTCCGGTAACCACAATCCTCGCCAAACTGTCTCCTTAGACATGTGCCCAGAGAATCGGAGGACTCGTAAAAGGCATATTGTCGATAATCTGTCGGCAATTCTCAGTTCTTCGAAAATGGAGGCAATAGTTCATTTTGCTATCCATGAAATTCGTAACATTCTTCTCCAGCATTACATTTCAAATGCATCTATTCTACGTGAAAAAATGGTAACGATATTTTCAGCTGTTAGAAAGTGCAGCGCAAATTATTGGGAGTACAAATTAGTTCGGTCCGTTTCCAAAAGATGGCTCTGGTTGTTATGAATGGTTCATAGTGACAGCCGATTTTGGCGGTTTCAGAGAGGTTCGACATCTGCCAATAATATTCAGTTTATATCGCTTTGAGTTTTTTCATGTAAAAACCTTGTTTTGTACAATGTTGAAAATGTCGAATTTTGTGTTAACCAAGCAGCATTTGCGGGAGATTTTAATTTTCTGCTTTAATCGGAAGAAAAGTGCAGCTGAAGCCCATCGAATGCTTGTCGAAGTTTATGGTGACGCTGCTCCAACTGATAAATCATGTAGGGAATGGTTTCGACGTTTCAAGGATGGAGATTTCAGCGTTGAAGACAAGCCTCGCTCTGGACAGCCAAAAAAATTCGAGGACAAAGAATTAGAGGCATTACTCGAAGAAGATCAGAGTCAAACGCAAGAGGAGCTTGCAGAATCATTGGGAGTGACTCAACAAGCCGTTTCCGTACGATTGAGAGCCATGGGAATGATTCAAAAACAAGGAAATTGGGTGCCTTAACTAATTTGTACACCCAATATAATTGTTTATTTTAATGATTGTACAGGGTGGCGCAGAGGAAACGGATGTTTTTGAATGGCTAGTATTTTGCAAATAGAGGAAACGCACGTTTTTCATTTAAGCGTAACATTGTTTATTTTCAAGATCATTTTTTGATTAATACAGTTAAATTATGTAATAATATTGCACCTTTAAATTAATTGTGAAAAATAATGTCAGGCAAGTGTTGCCCTTTTTCGCGGTCACATATCTGCAGCCTCTCTTGAAAGTTACGCATCACTCTCACAAACATTTCTTCTGGTATTCCTTCGATTCCTCGACGAATAGAAACTTTCAGTGGGCGAAGAAGGGCAACACTTGCCTGACATTATTTTTCACAATTAATTTAAAGGTGCAATATTATTACTTCATTTACTTGTATTAATCAAAAAATTATCTTGAAAATAAACAATGTTACGCTACGCTTAAATGAAAAACATGCGTTTCCTCTGCGCCACCGTGTATAATTCATAATCCAATTTTTTTGCGAAATTTAGTAATCTGAATTTCAAATTAACGGACTTTTATTATACGTGAATTCGTTACAAAATAAAAAATATAAATGAACCTTGAATAGGCATCACAGTGAACACCAAAAGTATGCCCAGCACTCCAGAGATGCCGACTTCACGCCAGAGAAAGTACATCACTAGAATGGAGATCAGCGGCGCGATCCACAAGTAGTGCATCAGTGCTGCAGCCATATCGAACCGGTTCACATCATTGGAGAGGAGGTTCACTACCTTCCCGGGGGCTGATTCTCCGAGAGCATTGCGAGATAAACGGAGACTCTAAAAAAATAGTACGAAATCAATTAATGTTGATGTTATATAAACCACACACTTGTGAACATGCTGAGATTACGGTATTTGAGTGTAAGTAGAATTTGAATGCAGGACTTACAACACACACTGTCTTCAGTGACTACATGATATGGGCAAGATCTCGACGATAGGGCGCTGGGATCTCTACTTAAAACACGTGGCATAATAAACAATTGATAGTCCGGAAACGTAAATTGAATTTATTTATTTTACAAATGACAAGAAATATAAATCATTTGTGAAAAAACAACAGATAATTTAATTTGGACACACAATTTTAATGGATCTGGGTTTGTTGCCTTTCATTTGTCGTGTCCCCGGTAAACTAGGATTTTGCCTGTATCTCACTGAGGAAATAAAGCATGAAAAAATAAATCGATACTTCTTTCCGATTTTTTATTATATAAAACCCCGTTGCACATTCTCATCAACCTGACAAACAGTGACACTCAATTACATATGTATACATCACGCAAAATCAAACTCCTCACACTTCATCACTCCAGACAGACCAAAAACATTCACCCCACAGTGTACCGCACATAATCATAAAAAATTTTAAAAATATAAATATAAAACAATACAAAACACCACACTCAAGAGCTCACACAAACCTTTGCTACAAGTCATTCCTCTTGGAAGCCCAAGTACTCAAGCTCCTGTCCCAATAACAACCACGCTACGATCGACTGTCTAAATGGTTTTCCTGCCTTTACCTTTATTGAATTCGGCACGCCATTGTATGTCATGGGAGCTAAATAGGCGTATTGCTTTTAGGCAAAAGATGTTTTAACTCTAGGGATGGTGAACATTTGATCAGTTGCCATGCGTGGCATTGTGTCTCTGCTGAGTCTGCATCTTCCCTTCCTCTCGATGGTAGTGCCAGAGAATGGATTTGAGATGTAAATTGACTATGTTCAGGAATCGATACTCCCTGAAAAAAACATTTCATTTCCCTGTTGGGCAGGGAGAATAGAGCGCCAAACTTTCTTATCATGATATACGGTAAGAGTGAGCGCCGATTATTTGGAACTCAATTAACCGTGAGTTGTATTAAATGTAATCTTCTGTAGTACAAATTTATTTCAGAAATCCCAAAAAATGTTTTTTTCCTCAACATCCACATTTTGAAAATTACAAAGAAAGAACTAAAACTGTTTAATAAAATTAATGACTCATATTACACCAATTGACTAACGCTAGTAAGTTGGTGGTGTTTCTCCACGTCTACACCGACATGAAAATATCTGGATTCGGAGCTTCCTAATGTAGTTGCCCACGGTATGATACCGATGTATCTGTCAAACATTGAGAAAGCGTGTACTCGTGTTGCGTAGCAAAATTTATTAAACATTTCAACTTTTAAAATGTTTCAATCGATCAATTCACCCTTCTTTTAAACCTCCACAAGGGAGCATAGGGACGCCACCAGTCTTCACCATTCAGAGCAGTTTTGGGCGGCGTTGGTAATCTCCCTCCACGACATTCCTAACGCTCTGACTTCCTTTTCATAGGAACGGTACACTGTGAGAGAGGATCTTCCAGGCAGTCGGGACCCCAATGTACAGAAAAACAGCGCTATCCTCGGTCAACTATCATCGGGCATTCTCAGAACATGTCCCAGTTAGGACCATCGCCTCTCCCGAATTACAGAGACGACAGACCCCTGCCGGGTGCGCCGGCGTACAGCGTAGTTTGTCACGTGGTCATACCACCTGACTCCCAATATCCTCCTGAAACACCTGTTTTCAATACTAAGTATCCTGCGCTCCTGAGCCTTGGTGAGATGCCAAGATTCACAGCCGTACAGGAGGATCGGGATGACACATGCGTTAAACAGACGGCATTTTGTTGTGACGCTGAATCCAGTCGCCTTCCAAATCCTATCCATGTTGTTGAACGCCTCGCTGGCAAGCTCCGATGCGAATGGGCAACTCTGTCCGGAGATCACCATTGGAGATGATGGTGGCACCCAGGTATCTGAATTTATTCACCTGGGGGATCCGGTTGCCGTTAATCATCATCGGCGCGCCTCCATCCGGACATGCATCGTTGCATATGTATTCTGTTTTACCAGCGTTGACTCGAAGGCCGAGAATGTTTAACTCGATAAAAACATAATTTGGATTAACTGTGTTTTTCAACTGGGCTCGACTACATTGCACTACTGATCAGATACCAAAGTAATAAGCTGGAAACTATGATAAAATACTCTTTCCTAACCTTTCTATATATCAAGGAGCACACGGCTACCCTGGCCCGCATGCCGAGGTGGTATCCGGCCATCATGTAGTGGTTAAGGGCAATAGCGATGGTCGCGGTGCAGACCACTATGCCGGCCCCAAAGGCCACGGCCTGCCAATGCTCAGTGGTGCTCTGCGGGGCGAAGTACTGCAGCAGCCTGCCCAGCAGGAAGGGCGGGAGCAGCCTGCAACAAGACTGGATATTTAAGGTTATTTACTTCTTTGTCGCTCTTTCTCTGTTAGGGAAAATTAATAAAACGTGTCATAATGTAACATAACACAGTATTACGAAATATTTCATAATGTAACATAAAACAATGTTACAAAATAATTCATAATGTAATATAAGCGCATTTCAATAACACAATGACAAAATGTGTCATAATGTTACATAACACAATGTTATGAAATGCGTTGTATTGTAACATAACACAATTTTACGAGAATAATTTATAATGTAACATAACGTTTACGAAATAATTCATAATGTAACATAGCACATTGCTACAAAATGTGTGTCACAATTTAATATAACACATTGACAAAATGTGTCATATTGTAACATACCACAATGTTACGAAATGTGTCATATTGTAACATACCACAATGTTACGAAATGTGTCATAATGTAACATAACACAATGTTACGAAATGTGTCATAATGTAACATAACAATGTTACGAAATGTGTCATAATGTAACATAACACAATGTTACAAATGTGGTATAATGTAACATAACACAATGTTACGAAATGTGTCATAATGTAATATAACAAAATGTTACAAATCTGGTATAATGTAACATAACACAATGTTACGAAATGTGTCATAATGTAACATAAAAATTTACCGTTTTCTTATCACATATGTTTTTTTAGCCTCTACATGTATATCCTTACACTCAACTTATATATATTTAGTATTAATTTGTCAATGATACTCGTAGTAGGTTTGAGTCCTGAGTTGCAGCGCTCTTGTGAAGAGTCTGCTCTCTAGACGGCGCTATATAATTTGTCAATGATAGTGGGTTTGAGTCCCGAGTTGCAGCGCTCTTGTGAAGAGTCTGCTCTCTAAACGGCGCTATATAATTTGTCAATGATAGTGGGTTTGAGTCCCGAGTTGCAGCGCTCTTATGAAGAGTCTGCTCTCTAAACGGCGCTATATAATTTGTCAATGATAGTGGGTTTGAGTCCCGAGTTGCAGCGCTCTTATGAAGAGTCTGCTCTCTAAACGGCGCTATATAATTTGTCAATGACAGTGGGTTTGAGTCCCGAGTTGCAGTGCTCTTGTGAAGAGTCTGCTCTCTAGACGGCGCTTTATAACTTGTCAATGACAGTGGGTTTGAGTCCCGAGTTGCAGCGCTTTTTTGAAGAGTCTGCTCTCTAGACGGCGCTATATAATTTGTCAATGATAGTGGGTTTGAGTCCCGAGTTGCAGCGCTCTTGTGAAGAGTCTGCTCTCTAGACGGCGCTATATAATTTGTCAATAACAGTGGGTTTGAGTCCCGAGTTGCAGCGCTCTTGTGAAGAGTCTGCTCTCTAGACGGCGCTATATAATTTACCTTTAATAATTATTGTATTATATGAAGAATCATAGGTACTCACTTCATTAACTCACTAAAGAGGTTGACAGAGCCGACAAAGAGCAGGTCAGGCCAGAAGGTCCTGAAGAGGGCCTTGCAGAGGCTGGCCTGTGGCCCCTCCGCAGGGTTCATGATACCCATGGCTTTACGCTGTTCCTCACATCTCTCCACATCTTTCAAGTAATGTCTGAAAAAAAATGTATTTAATATTACAATCTCATAATAGGAAGATCAAATAGCTAAATAGCCAAAACCAGAGGAATTTTTGATAAAAACAATCTGGGTGTATTGTATTACACTTTTGTTTTATTGTATTGTATTACACCTTAGCGGGCTTATCGCCATGTGGCAATTTCTTTAAACCAATGAGAAAAATGTTCAAGAGGCCTTAAGTGACAAACAGACTGGAATTTTTTAAATTCTGGGTCTTAACGGGATCAAACCCGCAAGCCCCGGGTCGGGAGACAAGTGTCTTACTAACTAGGGCACCGAGATCATCTTGTTCAGAATCTTTCTAATTGATTGGAAGAAACAAGAAATTTTCACATGACAATAAGCCGACTAGATTGTACCGTATATAACAAAAGTGTACCATAGCCAAGTTAACCTAACCTAACCTTACCTAACCTAACCTTACCCAACCTAACCCCATTGTCTAGTTGCTAAGAAACCTATCTTCCAGCCTGGAAGTTACGAATTTGATTCCTGTTGGTATCCAATTTTTTCAAATGGGCTTTTAGTCTGGTTGTTACTTAAGGCCTTTGTAACATCGTTCTGGTTGTTTGAAAGGGATTACCATATGGCAATAAGCCTGCCAGGTTGTACTGTATACAACGTACTCCGTGTATATCTCTTTATAAACAATCTTCTATTATTTGTGCTTGTCACTTTACCTTCATTCAAGAACCAATCATGTTTTCCTCAGTCACATAATGCACTTTTGAAGTGTTATACAAGACAATTTGGAAATTAAAGTTAATGGTATATGCGTCAATAACATTAGGTACGCAGATGATACTACCTTCAAATGCTTATAGATAGAATTAATGGAGCCGGTGTGAGGCTGGGGCTGAACATGAACATGAGTAAAACTAAGTTCATGGTGTTTGGCTGGCAGGATAACGCAGGAGCACGGCTTACATTGAACGGTGCTGATATAGAAAGAGTGAAAAAAATGAAATACCTCGGAAGTATCCTAGTGGAAGACGTCGACCCAGAAACCGAAGTCAAGTACAGAATTGAAACATCTCGTGAGGCTTTTAATAAAATGAGAGGCGTATTCTGCGATGATAATCTAAACTTGAAACTTCGACAACGGTTAGTCAAATGCTACGTTTGGTCAGTGTTATTATATGGAGTGGGATCATGGACCCACAAAGTTGGTAGTATGAACCGACTGGAAGGATTCGAAATGTGAATACACCGGAGAATGCTATGGGTACTCTGGACGGATATAGTCAGCAACACAAGGGTTCTTCAAAGAGCCAAAGTTGATAGAGAGTTGCTGACTAATATTAAAATCCGAAAGGTGTCCTATTTGGGTCATGTACTTAGAGGAGAAAAGTACAAATTACTGCGCCTGATCATCCAAAGCAAAATAGAGAATCGAAAAGGTGTTGGCAGGAGGCAAATCTCCTAGATCCGCAATATACGTGATTGGACTGGTATAAGGAGCGTTGGGAATCTTTTTCGGGCTGCCGGGAACAAAGATGCTTACTCTCAGGTGATAGTCAACGTTGAGGGGACCTGACATGACACTGGGAAGAAGAATACAAGACAATATACTGAATTAAAATTACGAAGATTATGAACTATCTGAAGACGTATAAATACAACATAAACAAGATTCCACTCACCCTTCCAATGTGTCTCCAATAATGTTGGATTTGTCCTTTTTGAGAGCATCATAGAGGTCATCTATTTCAATAGGCTTCTGGTATCCCTTTCTGAATATAGGTATAGTCCACAGGAATGTAAGCAACGAGAAAGCACCGGCCGACTCTCTCGGATTAGGGGGAATTACCTTTTTAACTTTTCCCATAATCTCTTAGTCTTTTTGATTCACACAAAATAAATATGTCATTAATTAAGGTTTCGAATCGGCCCAACAGGGTGAATTATTATGAGAGAACTTTTACTGTTGCTAGACTTTTAACGTTGAATTGCTTGCCTTTTAGTATTAAGAGGTATGGGTGGCATACGCAACTTTAGGAAGCACTTGAAGATAACCTATTTTTGAAGGTCATATGTTTAAAACTTATGTTACTAACACTAAACACATTTATTTATTATTACACATGACAATAAATATACATAATTTGTGAAAAAACAACAGGTAATTTAATTTGGACATACAATTTTAATGGATCTGGGTTCGTCGCCTTTCATTTGTCGTATCCCCAGTAAACTAGGTTTTTGCCTGTATCTCACTGAGGATATTTAGCATGAAAACATAAATCGATACTTCTTTCCGATTTTTGATTACACAAAAACAAAACCCCGTTTGCACGTTCTCATCAACCTGACAAACACTGACACTCAATTACAACTGGAAACATCATGCGGAATCAAAGTCTTGACACATCATCACTCCAGAAAGACCAAACCTGTTCATCCCATAATATACCGCACACAATCATAAGAATAAAAACAAAAGTAAAACCAAAAATGAACCCAAAATGAAACAAAAATAAAACCAAAAATGTTCATCCCATAAATATACCGCACACAATCATAAGAATAAAAAGCCTATACAACGAATATGTTGAAATGAGATAATGGAGTTCAAAGTCTATTATGGGTTATTATAAATCAAATGTTGTGTAATTCTTCTTCTTATAAGTGCCCTGTCGGGTCCCCCCAACGTTGGCGATCACTTCGGCGAATCCGTCTCGGTCCTGAGCCGCCCGGAACAGCTCCTCTACACTCCGGATGCCGGTCCACTCCCTCACATTCCGCAGCCAGGACATCTGTCTTCTTCCGGGCCCCCGGTGTCCCTCGATTTTCCCCTTCAATATAAGCTGGAGCAAGTGGTACTTCTCTCCACGCAGCACGTGACCCAGATATGAAATCTTTCTAACTTTTATAGTGGACAACAACTCCCTGTCAGCTCTAGCTCGCCTCAGGACTTCGGTATTTGTCACCATGTCTGTCCAGGGAATTTTGAGCATTCGACGATGCAACCACATTTTAAATGCTTCCAGTCTGTTCATTGCCTGGACTTTCAAGGTCCATGTTTCACAACCGTAATTAATGTTTTTTATTCATTGAACAGATACATTCTAAAACTACTGCAATAAAAATAAAGCAAATGAATCTAATATTATGACAAGAATATTTGATGATTAAAGTTTTTTAGTTTGGTAGGCAAATTTGGCATAAAAGTATATCACGAAAATCGCTTTGCCAAAAAAAATGATAGATGGCAGCAGTAGTACCTAACATTTAGAATTTTGAAGTAAAGGCACTTCTGGCTTATAAAGAAACGTTATTTGACTCAAATTTTAACACTAATTCATTTTTTGTTTTGTTGGATAAGCTGGTTTGACTCTATGCCACTCATATATCAGAAGATCTGCAAATATTTCTACGTTTTTCGTCTTATAAGTAATACATAAATTGCCTTTTTATTATTAAGAATATTTTATTTTATAAAAATTTAGATTAATTGTATTAATGATTTTTTTTAAATATTAATTATTTTCTATGTTTAAATTACATTTGAAATTGTTACTCTAAATTTTATTGATACATTATTTATTTACGAATTTATCACTCAGCACTTCATTTATTTATTTAACACTTTTATTGCAATACAATCTGACGGGCTTATTGCCAGGCGGCAATCTCTTCCAACCAACCAGACAAAAGTAAATGAAGCAAGTTACATGATCGCATAAATCATTCAAATGACTATCCATCCCCACGAAATCCATAAACATATACGTGAGCACATGCCCACGAACCCCACAAAGACGGACAATCACCCGAACATTATTTTTCATATAAAGTGAGATATCATCAATCGAAAGGAAAGGAAGGGATGGTGGAGAAGAAAGGAAAAGAAAAATCAGGAATGAAACACATTATTTTACTGACTAGAAATTAAGAGGTTTTTCAGTCGCTTCTTAAAGCATGCCAAGGACGGAGCGAGTCTTATATTGGTTTGTAACTGATTCCAGAGTCTCACTGCATGGACAGTAAAGGACGACGTAAAGAAAGAGGAGCGGTGAACTGGAAAAGCCAATAAACAATCTCTGTTTGAGCGTAGCACTAATCCATGATTGGAAAGACGCTGAAATTTTTCAGCGAGATAAGAGGGTGCGGCGGGACAGTTAAGGATATTATACAATAGAGACAGTATGTGAATTTGGCGTCTATTTCTAACATTCAACCAGTTCAATGCCTTCTGGTATGAAGTTATATGATCGTACTTCCGTAGGTTGAAAATGAATCTTAGACAAACATTTTGAAGACGCTGTAATTTGTCCAGCTGTTCATCTGTAACACACGTTCGCATAGTCCAGAATCGGAAAGAGCAGAGATTGTGGGTGGATTGATCAAAAATGGGTTGGGAGGGAGGAGTAGCACTATGGCACTTTTTGTTTTAGCACTATACCAATGTGTAGATTACAATTTTAAAAGTCACAACACTGCGTAATCGTAAATTTAAAATTTGAACCAATGGAAAAAAAGTATTGTATGTTTATCTTTAACTTTTTATACATTAATAACTAGTTTAACGATAAGGAAACATTTTTCAGAATCGCTACGTTAACAAAATTATCGTTATATAAGGTAAAAATAACACACAAAGTATAGGGTATAGGTTTGTTTAAAAGAAATGAGACATTTTCAACTGAAACTTATTGTTTTTAATAACAAAATGAAATTTATAAGGAAAGTTTACGCAAAATATTATTGTACATACATACATACAATCACGCCATTTCCTTGTCGGGGCAGGCTGAGAGGACAGAGTGTCATAGTTTCCAACTAACCATAAAATATATATAATGTTGTCCATAAAGTAGTTAAGTATTTCTTGGTAACGCACTATACTCTCAGCCTGCCTCAACAGGGAAATGGTGTGATGGTATGCACATACAAAAGACCAATTTTATTCTAACTAATGGATAACAATCTCTGCTCTTTCCAATTCTGGACTATACGGACGTCTGTTATTTGGATGTTACAGAGGAACAGCTGGACAAATTGCAGCGTCTTCAAAATGTGTGCCTAAGATTTATTTTCAACCTACGAAAGTACGATCATATAACTTCATACCAGAAGGCACTGAACTGGTTGAATGTTAGAAATAGACGCCAAATTCACATACTGTATCTATTGTATAATATCCTTAACTGTCCCACCGCACCCTCTTATCTCGCCGAAAATTTTCAGCGTCTTTCCAATCATGGATTAGCGCTACGCTCAAACAGAGATTATTTATTGGCCTTTCCAGTTCACCACTCCTCTTTCTTTATGTCGTCCTTTACTATCCATGCACTGAGACTCTGGAATCGGTAACAAACCAATATAAAACTCGCTCCATCCTTGGCATGCTTTAAGAAGCGACTGAAAAACTCTTAATTTCTAATCAGTAAAATAACGTGTTTCATTCCCGATTTTTCCTTTCCTATCCACCATCCCTTCCCTTCCTTTGATTGATGATATCTCACTTTATATGAAAAATAATGTTCGGGTGATTGTCCGTCTTTGTGGGGTTCGTGGGCATATGCTCAACTATGTTTTTATAGATTTCGTGGGGATGGACAGTCATTTGAATGATTTATGCAACTTGCTTGCCAGATTGTATTTGCAATAAGTGTTAAATAAAATAAATAAAAATAAAACCGCGTATTATTCAATATTTTTATATCTTATATACAATACATACATATCATCATGCTATTTCCTTGTCAGGGTAGACAGAGAGAACAGATCACTATACTTTTACACCTTCTCACATAACATCTACGATTTCTCTGACTTCCTACGTTTTATTCTTTCAAAATATCATTAATTTGCTTTGTCTGTTTAGTTATACATATTACAATAATTCTAAAAAATAGGGATTTAACACGTTCACTGCGTCGAACACGGCTATTTGTATGGACAAAATATTTGTATGGACAAAATATTTGTATGGACACGGGAGCTTTGAATGTTTAGTGCACTCATAAATGTCTCCCGATAAGGATTCGTCGCCGGTTTCATGTGTTTTGAAGACACGAAGGAATACACTTGTATATGATGTTTCAATAGAAAGTAGAATTTGATTTTTAACAAAGTTATGGGTTTTCAAAAATTCGTGAATTTTCAGCATCTCTGTATGACATTAAGTATTTTATACACAGTGAACGTGTTAAGTGAAGAAAAACTTTATTATAAGAACTTATATTTTGATTAAAACTAATCAAACGTCGATTTATTTCTTTCCTTTTCTGTTCACATAATATCTCACTGTAACAGGCAATTAATTCGTTATTTTTTACCGCACAGTTTGAAAAAAAAATCAGGTGCATTTTCCGATAAAACGTCTAACGGATGAGACATTCGAATAATATTTTTGTTATTAAAAAAAATAATTTTTGTTAATTACGTTATTATAACGAAGTGTCGTTTACAGATATAATTGTAAAACAAAGTATTAATGTATACGAGTTTACAAAAAAAGAACGAAATATATTTTTATAAATAAAACAGTACTATCGTTCTTAAAAAAAAACTATTAATAAATCAAGCAGAACTTGGCGACCGACTGACAATTCATTAAACTTAAATTTATTATAAGGTGATTGTTTGAAATAACATGTTAAAAATTAAACGAATTCCTCTGAAATTATAAGTAAAATGTACAACACATATTAATCCCAATATCAATTAAACTTTATATTTAATAAATACACACATTCTGTTTAAGAAAAACGAAACACTTTTCATATTAAAATCATAGAACTTGTCCACTACGTAGCACATGATTGTGTCATTAAGTAGGATAATTTATTTAATTATTAATTCAGCGAAACACTTCCACAATAGTTTAATTTTTATATATATTCAGAGATAATAATACGACATTAAACCAACTGAGCAACACTGTTTTGACAGTTCTAAAAAAAACACAGGACAGATGTTTTAAAAATGTACACAACAGCTGTCTTTAGTCGGCGGTTTGGGAACTGCATTTATATCTTTTGTTAAATAAGAATCTAATCACGTTAACGTTTGAAAATCAATTAGTTAAATAGTTAATGCGCCCATAGGCACCACCTGTCTACCAATCATCGAGAAAATCGAAAAAGATAATTTAAATTAAATTAATTAATTTAGCACGCCTATTGAAAATTGGACGCGCTCTTAGTACCGATGAATGGGTTGTAAGGATCCCTAGCCACACCCTAACTACGAAAAATTCAGACGCCGAATCCAGTCGCGACCGTAACGGAAAAGGGATAGTAAAAACAAGCTGGGCAAATTCTTGACACGATAAGTAAACCACTTTCGCTGTCTTAAATTACATATTGATCGCTATAAAAAGAATGGACCCAGATCAGAAAGGAACTCTTCACCTGACTGCCATGCCGGGTGGATTACTTCACCTGATAGCTGTGCATATACTGATCTTTACTTTTACGATAATTACCAAGTCAACTATAAGAAAAAAGCAGCAAATATTGAAATGAATATTGAAAAAACTTTATTTTTAATAAATAAATTTACAAATACTGTAGCAATTCAAGTAAATGGTAGCAACTTGAAAAAAAATTCAACATTACATCTACCTGGGACAACTGAACTTAGAAAAAGAAATAGTAGAACAAAGTTAACTTTTTTGGTCATTTGAAATACATCTTTAAAAGTATTGTAGGAACTACGGTCGTCCCTGAATATTGTCAATACGCACGGTCAACGACCGACGAAACGACCTTCGGATATGTCCAAAGGTCGCATACCAGAACATTGATATTGTTAACCCGCAAATACTATTTACGATACATTCCACAGTAGAAAGAGAACGCATCACGCTGTCTCGCCATTTTCGCCAACAAATTATCTACCCACAATATTATTTGCGATGTCTGCAATATTTCAATCGACCATTTCTGCACGCACAGAAGCGAGATAAAAATATATTGCGGGCGCACTCCCGCGCCCATTCTGAAATGTATAAATACCCACTTACCGATAAATAAAGCATCATTAATCACTATTTATTATTCATTGATTCATTCACTCTCTCTTTCCGCATCGCTAATTGACGTATTTTATTTAAATACCAAACAATCAAAATCATCAGCCGTCCTTGAAGGACATCCGCTAAAAAAGTATCCTTCCCATCTACGTTAAGCGAGTTATTGTTTGCTCCCAATTCTTTTATGTGAATTGAGATATGGTTCCTATCGCACAAAAACTTCAAATAAGCATCGAGAGATACATATTGGTCTATACAAGTCGAGATTGTAAATTTAATGGATTAGCTTTCAAACTAAATATAAAAGTTGTCCGGAATAATATCTAGTTCATTGATACTTGAGAAAGACTAAAAGGGTGGATAACATACATAAAATCAAAAGCAACACATTGTAGCAAACGGCTATGCATTACGATTTCGGAGAAATCGTGCAGACCGTGCATGTTCACAGAAATCAATTGTTTTCCGTTCAAAACCTTATAGTAACTATCTATTCAATTCAATTAAAATCTATAATTCAAGCCACAGACTTATTTTGAAAAAAAAACAATCCACTGATTTAACTGGTTATTGACCCCTCACAGATGTGAACATTCATCACATTAAGTCATTAGACTTCGAGCGCATCGCATTCGAGCGATCGCAAAGCGCGAGTTTAAATTATAGGTTATCTATTGTTATAACAGACTCGGATGAATGTTATTAAAGCGATCACTAACTATAGCTGTATTTTTTTAGGAAGAACATGCTATTTCGACGAATATATGCAAAAATCATACCTAACACATATTTTTGGTTTATTTGAAATATTGAAAAAAAATATATAAATTAACCACGTATGAGTAAAAAAAATTAAAATCATACGAATGAGTATATCCTGGTCAAATTCCGATTTTTTTTCTTCCTTTAAATCCATACAAATAACTTCACGTTTCAATTATCACAGCAAAACGAAAGCGGGGTTGGATTTTTTTTAATGTTTACTACGGATTTATTTAATTAAAAAAAAATCTTTTCTGATTAGTTCAAGAAACACCGGAACACATGATCATAACCATGTGATTTTATTATTTTGAAAAACTGAACATAGCATAACATGATTTATTCTGGAAAACTTGACATATTTCACAATATGGCGGTCGATAGCTTCTCTCTTAAATATATTTTATTTTTTATTAATATATGTTAGGATATGTATTTATATACTATAATGCTACAAAAAACAATTATTAAACACATACATAACATCACGCCGTCTCCCTGTCGGAGTAGACAGAGAGGAGACAGCACCACTTTCCTATTATGGCACACATCTTTTACCTCTTCCACATCCACACATTTCCTATGATTTCTCTAACTTTTACATTTTCTTTTTCTAAAATATTATTCACTTGATCCAATCATACTTTCCTTGATCTTCCTCTATCACGCCTTCCACTCACATTTGCGCTGTATTTTTGTTTCATTATACTTAAGAAAATGTAGGAAAGGAAAGGAAAGAATTTAAATGTCTGTCTTCCCACGGAGGAAGACAATCAACGATGTTGCCAACTGTGTCTCAAGGCAGACATGAGGGGTTATCCCTGACAAGGGGTGAAGGCGGATGTCACCTATACTCGCGGGCTGACTCTTTCTGAAAAGGATAATTGCGACGTGTGGCTGGACCTCAAAATTCAATGGAGTGAGCACCGTTAAGACCGAGATTACTTCCGCAGCATGATTTGCAGATCTTGTGAAGTCTTCTCAAGAGTTTAATCACAGTTATTCCATGTTAGGCTGTGAGCGGTCGCACCCTTTGAAAAACATTATTGAGCGGCCCAGGGCGCCTTAAACCAATGCGGGTTTTGGCATGCAACTCAAAAAGGTTTACCTCTTCTATTCTAATCTAATACTATCAAAAGTTAAGTAATATCAAATATACATAAGATATAAAGAAAATTCAACATTGTTTCGACAAAGCAAAGCTTCCAAGAAAGGTATTATTATATCCGATTTGTCATGTTGACTACTTCATGACGACAGATAGTAAAAGCTGATAAAACTGGACTTTTCTGGAATGAAAGCCCAACAGAACTTACGTAGCAAAATCAGAGTGCTAGTTGTTTTAAGATAGCTATAGACCGATCTCCATTATTTTTTCTTTAACCTTTCCTTCCCGGTGTTGGGTATCTTTTACACGTTGCTTCTAATAACCATCAATATCTCTATAAATATTATAAATACAAGGTTAAGATTTTAGGTATTCCTCCATAATATATTTACACATTGATTTAAAAAAATAATATTAATAATAATCAGAATTTATCGACTACATCGTAAGTATTTTCTGAATATCGGAAACAAATTCGCATTTAAACGCTGTGAGTGCCTCGATCTTGAGTCTTGACGATAGGTGAAAAGTATGCGGGAAGCGCGACACTATATTCGCATCTCACTTTTGCATACGTCACTGAATTGCGAGGAGCGCAATTGTCTCCACCTCGCAAGTGTAAGCGACGCCCGAGTTAGCCACCAACCCTGCCGCGCTGCAGTAGCTGTTGAGCTGGCAACGAGACTAGACCTACGCCCGTTCCGTGAGCGGTGCCAGATGGTTTTTTAATGTTTTCAGCAAATAAATCTCAATTATTATAATTTTTAACTTCAATTATAATTAATTAAGGGGATTATCTATGAATGTTCTTATTTTTCCGATTTAAAATTGCAAATGTTTTATTGTGTACTCACTACCCAACACCGGAGCACGCGTATTATTTTTATCACCGTAAGAGAAGGGTTAAAAAGGAACCCTATTTGTTTTTAAAACCGTTCAAATTTTTCCTTTAAGCAGGCCATTTTAAGCTCTTATTGGTTGGTTGGAAGAATACTTAGTAATAATCCCATCAGGTTGTATAGTATGCAACGAAAGTGTTATAAAAGATAATACTACAGTACAGCCAATCACAATACTACAGTACAGCCAATATGGACAAAAAACATGAAAATAAGTCATTAAAAATATAAAGATAAAGGATTATTATTTTTGATAAAGGATGAACGTTTTTGGTCTGTCTGGAGTGATGAAGTGTGAGGAGTTTGATTTCGCGTGATGCATACATATGTAATTGAGTGTCACTGTTTATCAGGTTGATGAGAATGTGCAACGGGGTTTTGTTTTTGTGTAATCGAGAATCGGAAAGAAATATCGACATATTTTTTCATACTAAATGTCCTCAGTGAGATACAGGCAAAAACCTAGTTTACTGGGGACATGACAAATGAAAGGCAACAAACCCAGATCCATTAAAATTGTGTGTCTAAATTAAATGACCTGTTGTTTTTTTCGCAATATGTATATTTCTTGTCATGTGTAAAATAAATAAAATTAAAATAATAAATATAAAAAAAAGGCATTAACTATTTAAATTCATACAACGAACTAAAACATGGATTAGCGCTACGCTAAAACAGAGATTGTTTATTGGCCTTTCCAGTTCACCGCTCCTCTTTCTTTACGTCGTCCTTTACTGTCCATGCAGTGAGACTCTGGAATCAGTTACAAACCAATATTAGACTCGCTCCGTCCTTGGCATGCTTTAAGAAGTGACTGAAAAAACTTTTAATTTCTAGTCAGTAAAATAACGTGTTTCATTCCTGATTTTTCTTTTCCTTTCCTCTCCACCATCCCTTCCTTTCCTTTTGATTGATGATATCTCACTTTATATGAAAAAGAATGTTCGGGTGATTGTCCGTCTTTGTGGGATTTGTGGGCATGTGCTCACGTATGTGTTTATGGAGTTCGTGGGGATAGATAGTCATTTGAATGATTTATATGACCACGTGACTTGCTTCATTTACTTTTGTCTGGTTGGTGAAGAGATTGCCGCCTGGCAATAAGCCCGCCAGATTGTATTTGCAATAAAAGGGTTAAAGAAATAAATAAAACTAGTAAAAGCAGCAACGTACACATATATTTTTAATAGAAAAAAGTGGGAAAACTGTTCCTTGTACGACTGTTTAAAAAAAAAACTGATACATAGTACAGAGAAGGGGTGCGATATGACTTTTAGACTGGACGTTGACTCATTATGCCGGTGGAGTGAGAGTGATGGAAGCAAAACCTTTGCTTGATTTTATTATCATCAACCTATCGTGTAGCTCATGACTGAGCATCGTGACTCCCACGATAGCCTCTGATGACTCCTCTCCGTTCATCCCTGCACTCCGCGGCTCGAAGGGCAGTTGTTAAGGGTAGTCCAGTTGCATCTCTCACTAAGTCAGTCCAACGCATTGGGATTCTTCCTCTTGTGTGTCATCGTTCCACGCCTCCAGTAACCACAAACCTCTCCAAACTGTCCAAATGTGGTAAAGAAATGGAGGATTCGTCAAAGACATATTATCGACAATCTGTCAGTGATTCTTAGTTCCTCGAGAATGGAGGCCTTAGTTCACCTTGCTGTCCATGGAATTCGAAACATTCTTCTCCAGCACCACATTTCAAATTAATCTATTCTATGTCTCTCGCTTGCTCTCAGAGTCCAAGTCTTCGCACCATACATGAATATTGCGAAGACGAGAGACTTAACTAGACGCATTTTCGTAGTGATGATGATAGTTCTGCTCTTCCATATCTTTTCCAGCTTTGACATCGCATCTTCTGCTATTCCAGTTCTTCTTTTCACCCGAGGTTATTTTAATGCTTTAACCACTTAACAGTCGGATTTTTAACACGCGACCTAACACAATGACGAACTGTGAACTAATAAATTCTATACGAAAATATATTCCGTTCGGTGAAAACAAGTTGAAACAAGATCTACCCAAACGATGCTCGGGAGAAACACTCCCAACAAGTCGAAACAAGATATGCCCGAACGAGGCTCGGGCTCGTCAGTATAAAAAGAAACTCCGTGGCCGAGTCTTGCTCGGGCAAAACTGTCAAGTGGTTAAGTATGTTTTCCATCCATCCATGGCTCTACAACCCAGATCGGGTCTTGGCCTCCCGCAGAGCCTGCCCCCATGACTAACGGTCCTGTGCAGCGTTACGCCAGTTCCGGATACCGATGTTGTTTGCATCCCTCACCACTCCATCCAGCCATCGGAGTTCCGGCCTTCCCACTGCTCTCCGCCCCCCGGGCGCACCATCCATGATTCGCCTTGGGATCTCACCCTCGCCCCTCCTCTGAAGATGTCCGGCCCTCCTCAGTCTTCCAACTTAAGTATGTTTTATTTTGAATAAATTTTGGTTTAGTTTCGAGAATTGCCACTGTCTGTATTTTCTATTGAATCTTATGAAAATTGTTTAACGTGTTCCTCGCGGGAAACACAAACGCCTGTTATCTGATCTGTAGCATTCCTTTGTGTATTTTACGTAATGTTTAGTTTATCTCCTTTATTTAATGAGTCTCCTTAAGAGTAATGACTATTATTTATTATCAGAAAATTACTTGAATGTCATGTTTACTTGGTGGCGTAATCAAATATCAGTGGTTCTAAACAAAATAAGCGTTTAAACTTAGAAATAAAAAAATGCCGAAATTGTGCCGCGCACAAGATTCGTGGAATTTGATTTTTAACGCGGTGTACAGGTTAAAGGAATAAAAATATCTTGTAATCTGGACCCGTACCATATACGAGTACTGAAATGAAAATATAATGTAAGGAAGTCCAACAAGAAAATTATCTTGGATTCTCTTACGTATCTTGGATTCTCTTTTATGTGATTTAAATAAATTAAGAAGAAAAATTATAAAAAGCCCGTTAGAATTTACCTGATTGACAGGAATAAGTTATTCGAGTCTTCTAATTGAAAATATCATAGAAATATTAATTCTTTTTTTACAATTAATTGTACCTGACATTTTTTTCCGTTTGAAACCAATCGTACCTATTGTAGATTAAAATCTATCTACATATATCCGTTTGGAACCAATCTTACCTATAATTTACATTATTCCATTTGGAACCAATCTTACCTAAATTAAAATCAATTTACATTTTTCCGTTTGGAACCAATCTTACCTATGAATTATTAAAAACTGTTGAAGCATAGGTAAAAGTAAATATTAGAAAATAAATGCTTGATTCAGAGAATCCAATATCCTTTGTGTAACTTTTCGTTTGACAAAAGACTATAATTTACATTTTTCCATTTGGAACCAATCTTACCTAGATTAAAATCAATTTACATTTTTCCATTTGGAACCAATCGTACCTAAATTAAAATCAATTTTCATTTTTCTAGTTTCATAACAAATTACATATATACCATCATGCCATTTCCCTGTCGGAGAAGGCTGAGAGGACAGAACGCCCGACTTTCCTATCTTGAGACACATCCTTCGCCTCATCTACATTCATACACCTTCTCTGACTTTTCCTTCTTTCAAAATATCAATCACTTGATCCATCTCAGAGTGTTCCTTCTTCATCTTACTCAACATATCAGCCTAAGTTCATATTCATCCATAATCACTTCATTTCGTGTTCTTTCATACATAGTCACCCCGCATATTCTTCTCAGTGCACGCATTTCCACAATATTTATTCGGCTCTTTTCAGTATTTTTCACCTTCCATGTTTCACGTCCATACATCAAAGTTAGTACTAAAATACTGTTGTGAACTATCATCCTAACAAATTTTAGTGCTCCATCGACTTTGTTTCCTATCTCTCCACGCCGTTCATTATCCCTTTTAAGTCTTCCGTCATCTGAGAAAATACTACCCAAATAGCAGAATTCCTCAACTTGCTCCAATCTTTCATTGTTCACCCATATAACACATTTACTTTTCCTTTTACAATTTTCTATCATGATTTCACATTGTGGCGGTCGCACACTCGGAACACTGTGGGCGTCCATACACACGGTCAATGACCGATGAAGTGACCTTTGCATTCCTCGACAAATCTAAATAAACAAGTCCAAAGTTCACACGCCGGCCATTCAACCCATAGCCCGGAGCGGACCGCATTCCATACTAGAGCGAGAACGCACCACGCTTGTCTCGCCAGTTCCGTATTTGAATGATACCTACATACAACATTAATCGTTTTTGCATTCGCAGAAACGAGACGTAGGCATATCGCGAGCGCATTCCCGCGCACATTCTAAAATGATATAAATACCTACGTTACTAATAAAATTCCTCTCTTTCCGCATTGCGATCTAACGAGTTTTATTTATCAACACATCATCATCATCTCTTCCCTTAAGGACTAGCTCCTAAAACATCATTCATTATCAGGTCTCTTTCTCTTCACATTTCTCTTTCTCTTCTCTTATCAAACTCTAATTCACCTTCATTCTCTGCTTACACTACCTTGTCATCAACTTCATTCTCTGCTTACACTACCAAGTTATCATCTTCATTCTCTACTTACACTACCATGTCATCAGCATAAAGTAATCCGCACACATTCCCATTCCACATTTGTATACGACCTATTGACCTCTGCAGTTCCTTGACACATAAATCTATCTAAATAATAAACAACCAGGATGACATAATGTGCATCCTTGCTTTACCCCTTTTCAAAATATAAAACCATTCAGTCAACGCACCGTTTACTTGAATACATGTTCTACGGTATACAATGGATGCAATACCACGTATGAATTTACATTCAACATAATACATAAACGAGGAATACCTGCGACATGTTTCACATTGTTACGTTAATTATATGCATGTTTAACTGTATCTTTAATTTTAATTTTCTATATCTTGTGCAGTAAAAATAAAAAACTAAAAATAATATAAATATAAAACAATGTTATTTTATAATGTCATATCACTATAATATATTATTCAATTAGTCTTATGTATCGAAGCGAGGGCGGACACTGTCAGGACAAAAAGTATGCTAAGGACAACAGAAATGAGAACTCTACGCGCTATTGCTGGGAAGACTTTGCGTGATTGTGTAAGGAACACCACAATCCGAGAGGTCTGTGAGGTCCAAGATGTGGTCAGATGGGGACGATAGCGTCGACGATACTGGTACCAACATGTACAGAGAATGAATTCCATGAGAATTTCATACATAGCTCTGCATGGGGTGCCGGATGGAAGGCGTCCACCAGGGAGACCCCCGAAACGATGGAGAGATAGCTGGAGCTCAGCATCACAGGAGGACAATCCTGTAGTAACAGACTCTTGAGTCTATTAGAAAGTGTAAGAAGAAGAAGTCTTATGTAATACACCTTTTTCATGCCTTTCTTTTTAATAGAAGAAATAAAATAAAATTATTTGATACCTGTTATGACATTTGATAACTTAAAAAGTTAAATGTTTAACTACGTGACCAAATGCACATAATATTATCACTTTAAAAGTTGTACTACTGACAACTTAATATGTTATGTAAATTTACTGGATTATTTAATGAATGAAAACTGATCTTTCGAAACTATTATTAATTTAACTTTCGAAACTATTCTTAATCTTATTAATTTCACAATACTTTAAACAGAAGTTAAACTTAACTCAGAACAATAAAATGTAAATTTAATTTAACTCAACTTATAGAAAGATAACTGAAAATTATTATAAAAACAGTTAGTTACATACGAGGCGTATCCAGAAAGTAAGTGTACTGAGGCTGTCACGACCGGATGGATTTTATTTTCGACATGTTGGCTACATTTCCGTGTAGCCTGACCCTTCCCCTCCGCAACGAGACTGGTTCGAGGTCAGTACGTTGAGAAGTGTCGACGCGACAACACGTTTCGTGAAAAATGTCAATCCAATCTCCCGCCAAGTGCAAAATACGCGGCGTCATCCATTATCTCGTTTGGAAGAGAAAACCTCCGGTTGAGGTTTATATAGTAATGAGGGTAAAACTGCATATGGTGATAAAGCTATGAATCGTACGAGTGTGTACAAGTGGTGTCGCGAGTTTAAAAACGGTCGTACGTCTGTGCATGATGATCAGAGGAGCGGAAGACCTTCAATTGTGACTGACGAAATTGTGGAAAAAATCGAAAATGCGCTCCGTGACGATCGCAAATTGACTGTGGATGAACTTTCTGCGATGTTTCCGCAAATCTCTAGATTTCTACTACACGAAACCATCACAGAAACCATCACAGACGGATATCGGAAGCTGTCCGCGAGGTGGGTCCCAAAACAGCTGACAGACCAACACAAGTTGAATCGAGTGGAGGCCGGGCAAGAGTTTTGAGGCGCTGCAAACTCCATGGAGATGAATTTTTCCGCTCCATCGTTACTGGAGATGAAACTTGGGTTGCGCACTACACGCCTGAAACCAGTCTCAACAGTGGCGTCACACCTCTTCACCCTCCGCCAAAAAGTTCAAAACCACAATTTCAGCCAAGAAAATCATGGCTGGCATCCGTGTTTTGGGACTGTCAAGGCATAATTTTAATTGAATATATGCCTCAAGGGGAGACCATCAACTCTGCAAGATACTGTGAGACCCTAAAAAAATTGCGGAGGGCGATTCAGAACAAGAGGAGAAGCATGCTGACAAAGGGAGTCTGCCTGCTGCACGACAATGCCAGACCACACAGGGCCAACGCCACGAAGGAACTGCTCGCCTCGTTTAAATGGGATGTCCTGAACCATCCCGCGCATTCCCCTGACCTAGCACCTTCAGATTACTATCTCTTTACCTCCCTGAAGCTGCACATGGGTGGAAAAAGGTTTTCAACCGACGAGGAGGTAAAGGAAACGGTGGAGAAGTGGACGGAGGGGTTGGCGGGAAACTACTTCTAGGAAGGCATCAAAAATTTGATACCCCGCTTCACCACCTGCATTGATAGGAATGGCGACTATGTCGAAAAATAGCTTACATATGTACTACGGTAACCACGTAATTTTTTTGTTTAAATAAAAAAAATTGTAACCTACAAAAATTCAGTACACTTACTTTCTGGATATGCCTCGTACTAATATTTGTGGTAAATAACTGATTATCTGAGATAGCGGTATATTTGCACAAAGATAAAAATAAATTTACAGTTACTTCTTGATTATAACATCTTATCAACTCCTTATGTTTTTGAAAAAGGTCTTTGCCTAACTTTGTAGATTATTGATAGAAAACCTGTTTCTGTTCTAAGATTTAATTCCTGGCGTTGACCAAATAAAACACTGAAATCATTACAGACAAAAGATACTGCTGCAGTTAACAATCTTGAGAATTTTCAATGAGATGTTCTCCGACTTGATTGGGTTTAATATTCTGAACTTAGTTTAAATTTTTTTAAATTTATTTGTATGTTATGTATATTAACGTACTTTGGACATGTTGCTAGAAAAAATTATGAAAGTCTGGACAAGTTAGTGATCATGTGGATGGACAGTTCAATGTGGATCCAACACAAACCTTCCAAGTGACAGATCAGTGTATTACCAGGTTACGGAGATGGTCGACAAAACCTTCCAATAACCATAGAATGTAGTAAGATAATTTATATTGATTTAACGAACTATATACATGCATACAGTACCCGGTGGTAAGTAATAAACATCGGGCTTAACCCTTATCTTGGCAAAGTTCAATTTATCCAAATATTAACGTTTTTCTTTGGTGATTCCTTGTTATATGGTAAGTTATGAAGGAAAAATTAGGAAAAAAATCACAACTTTTCCTTATAGTTTTTATTTATATGTAACACCCACGTTACATTGTCAAAATATAAATTTTTATAAAACACAAAAAGCGCTATAAAATGATTCTATAAGCTGAATTATCAACAAATATAATGGTTGGAATAATGTTTCTCTACATGTAGTGATATTTATGATATAAGATATTTAAAGATTACTTACCCCAATTTTCAAAACGCACCCACGCTGTCCAGACATGTTGACCGGATGTCGTTTGAAAGCTTGTAGCATTCTCAATATTTATCACCAGATGATACCACTGCACATAATAGTGCATGTATAGTATTTGAATGTGTTGCCATATTTGAAATTACGTTAGAGTTTCTGGATGTTTTTTTCAAAAATCCCTAAATTAGTGTAACACCTGTGTTACAAAGCCATGATAAGGGTTAAGAAAGAGACTGTCGGCCATAATTGGCTAACTTCAGCTTTGTAGAGCGTCGTCTCTGTCACACGATGCGCTAACATTCCGGTACAAATCGCAACGGAACATGTGTATGACAAAGACGAAGCTCTACAAAGTCAAAGTTAGCCGATTATGGCCGATAGTCTCTTTCTTAAGCCCGATGTGTATTACTTATCACCGGGTACTGTACCTTCACATCATTTCCCTGTCAGCGACGGCAGAAAGGACAGAACCCATACTTTAATAACTCTATACACATCCTTAGCCTCTTCCAGATCCATTCATACATCTTCTCATAAAACCTCGATGATTTCTCTGACTTACTACTTTTCCTTCTTTCAGAATACCATTCACTTGACCCAACCATACTTTTCTTGGTCTTCCTCTCATATGCCTTCTACTCACATCTGCTCTGTTTATCTGTTTTGTTAGAATTTATTCATTTATTTTGTTTTGTTAGAATTTATTCATTTATTCGTTCCACATGCCCAAATCATCTCAATGAATTCTTATTCATGTTACTTAACACATCATCCCTTATTGTAATTTGTTTAAAACAACACTTCAACAGTAATTTGTTTAGTATAAAGATATCTTAGATATTCCACTTTATATATAACGGTATAACCCTACCGGTTTCAAGGTTTTCACCTCATCATCAGAGGAGCACAAACAAGATTTGTTTGTAGAAATGCCTGACATTTTTTTCCATTTGGAACCAATCTTACCTAGATTAAAATCAATTTACATTTTATCATTTGGAACCAATCTTACCTTTAATTTACACTTCTCCGTTTGGAACCAATCTTACCTAGATTAAAATCAATTTACATTTTTCTAGTTTCATAGCAAATTACACATACACCATCATGCCATTTCCCTATCGGAGAAGGCTGAGAGGACAGAAAGCCCGATTTTCCTATCTTGAGACACATCCATCCTTGAGACATATATATAACGGTATAAGCCTACCAGTTTCAAGGTTTTCACCTCATCATCAGGGGAGCACAAACAAGATTTGTTTGTAGAAATACCTGACATTTTTTTTCCATTTGGAACCAATTTTACTTAGATTAAAATCAATTTACATTTTTCCGTTTGGAACCAATCTTGCCTTTAATTTATATTTCTCCGTTTGGAACCAATCTTACCTAGATTAAAATCAATTTACATTTTTCTATTGGGTGTACAAATAAGTCACCGCCGTTTGACAAAAGTTGGCGCCACCAGTAAGTTATGGTTAAAATTGTCAGATGTAAAATGTCATTATCGTAAGGTTGGACATCTGTCAACAACATGACCTTGAAATATTAGTGAATTTTTATCAGTATAACATATTTTTTGTGTTCGAAAATGTCAAGTTTTGAGCCGAATAAGCGTCATTTGCGGGAACTTTTGATTTACTTCTTCAATTTGAAGAAATCTGCAGCTGAGGCGCATCGATTGCTTGTAGAAGCATATGGTGAGGCTGCCTTAAGTGAGAGAAGTTGTCGTGAGTGGTTTCAAAAGTTTAAGAACGGTGAATTTGACATCGAAGACAAAGAACGTAGCGGAAGGCCGAAAGTGTACGAAGACGCGGAATTGGAAGTATTATTGGATCAAGATTCGTGCCAAACGCAAGAAGAACTTGCACTTACATTAGGAGTGACTCAACAAGCAATTTCACATGGGTTGAAATCATTGGGAATGATTCAAAAACAAAGAAATTGGGATTCATATGAACTGACACGGAGAAACTTTGAATGCCAATTTTCCACATGTGAAATGCTGCTTGCCAGGCATAAACGAAAGGGTTTTCTGCACCATATAGTCACTGGTGATGAAAAATGCATCCATTATGATAATCCAAAAAGGAAGAAATCATGGGGATCCCCTGGTCATGCTTCAACATCTACGGCTAAGCCAAATATTCATGGAAAAAAACTCTTGCCCATTTTTTTATAAAAAACGGCGGAAACTTATTTGTACACCTAATAGTTTCGTAACAAATTACACATACACCATCATGCCATTTCCCTGTCGGAGAAGGCTGAGAGGACAGAACGCCCGATTTTCCTATCTTGAGACACATCCATCCTTGAGACATATTATATATAACGGCATAAGCCTACCGGTTTCAAGGTTTTCCCCTCATCATCAGGAAGCACAAACAAGACTTGTTTGCGCTCCCCTGATGATAAGGTGAAAACCTTGAAACCGGTAGGGTTATACCGTTATATAAAGTAGAATAAATAGTGTTGGACTAAACAAATGACAATGTCTTTAAACCAGTGTTAATGCCTTAACAATAAATAACATATTTCATTCCTTATCCCTTCATTCCGGTGGAATATTTCATTTCCTTATCACTTCACTTCATGGAACAAACAATGTCGGACTAAACAAATGACAATGTCTTTAAACCTCCACAGTGTTTAATACCTTAACTATAAATAATATATTTCATTCCTTCTCACTTCATTCCAATGGAATATTTCATTCCTTATCACTTCACTTCATGGAACAAACAGTGCTGGACTAAACAAATCACAATGTCTTTAAACCTCCACCTTAACTATAAATAACATATTCCATTCCTTATAACTTCATTCCGTATTCTGTCATAGATTGTCACCTCATGTATTCTCAGTGCATGCATTTATTCAGCTCTTTTAACTATTTTTCTATGTTTCACTCCCATGCATCAAAACTGGCACCAAAATACTATTGTGGATTCTCATCTTACCAGATTTTGATACGGTTCTAGTATACTATGCGTATCCAGAAAGTAAGTGTACTGAGGCTCTCACGACCGGATGGATTTTATTTTCGACATGTTGGCTACACTTTCGTGTAGCCTGACCCCTTCCCCTCCGCAACGAGACCGGTTCGAGGTCAGTATGTTGAGAAGTGTCGACGCGACAACACGTTTCGTGAAAAATGTTAATCCAATCTCCCGCCAAGTGCGAAATACGCGGCGTCATCCGTTATCTCGTTTGGAAGGGAAAACCTCCGGTTGACGTTTATAATGAGGTGAAAACTGCATATGGTGATAAAGCTATGAATCGTACGAGTGTGTACAAGTGGTGTCGCGAGTTTCAAAACGGTCACGTCACACCTCTTCACCCTACGCCAAAAAGTTCAAATACACAATTTCAGCCAAGAAAATCATGGCATCCGTGTCCCTCATGGGGAATATATCCCTCATGGGGAGACCATCAACTCTGCAAGATACTGTGAGACCCTAAAAAAATTGCGGAGGGCGATTCAGAACAAGAGGAGAGGCATGCTGACAATGGGAGTCTGCCTGTTGTACGACAATGCCAGACCACACACGGCTAACGCCTCGTTTAAATGGGATGTCCTGAATCATCCCGCGCATTCCCCTGACCTAACACCTTCAGATTACTATCTCTTTACCTCCCTGAAGCTGCACATGGGTGGAAAAAGGTTTTCAACCGACGAGGAGGTAAAGGAGGTGGAGAAGTGGACGGAGGGGTTGGCGGGAAACTACTTCGAGGAAGGCATCAAAAAGTTGATACCCCGCTTCACCACCTGCATTGAGAGGAATGGCGACTATGTCGAAAAATAGCTTACATATGTACTACGGTAACCAAGTAATTTTTTTGTTTAAATAAAAAAAATTGTAACCTACAAAAATTCAGTACACTTACTTTCTGGATATGCCTCGTACATTTTTTAATGTCTTGTTGACTTTGTTGACACGTAAACAAAGACTACACACCGTTCAATATCGCTCTTAAAACTAGGTTTAGATTATTATCTGAATGGAGAAGACTGGTGGCCTCCCTATGCTACCTTGTGGAGCTTTAAAAGAAGGGTGAATGAATGAATTATGCAAATAAAACAAAAAAAATAACATGATGTTAAAATTTATTAATACAAACATGATAAAGATCATTTAAGTAACCATAGTTTAAAAAATCACAGATTATGATTAACAATTATGAATATTTTACAATAACAACTTATCATTTTAATATTTAATTTATACATCCCTTAAACCAGGGGTCTCCATACTTTTTAGCCTAAGGGCCACACTGACTCCTCCTCCGAAGTCCCAAGGGCCAAGACCTAGCTAGCTCATCATACCAACATACTGTAGTTTTGAATTACGCGCAAATTTTCATATTGGGACTAGCCGGCGAGTGAGGTATCTATGGCGCAGGGTGCGGGGGTGGACTCCGCTCCGTTCGCAATTTCGGTTGGTACTTACGGGCAAGTGTCAAAGACATTTCATTGCGGTAGAGATAGCCGATGCGCGAAAAATAGTACGACTAGTGTGTTTTGTGACTATATCATAGTCGTTAAATAAAAACATCTGATTATTATTTTGTACGATTTATTTACATTGCAAATTTTACAATGTAATCAAAATAAACTATGACTGGCCAGATACCGGGTATATCTGGCCCGCTACCATGGGCCGGATCGGTGGTACTCGCGGGCTAGTGTTGGCCCGCAGGCTGTAGTTTGGAGACTCCTGCCTTAAATGATAATACATTGTCCGGAAAATAAATCTAGTATTTCTCAGATAGATGTCACATTGGGACAAAATTACTTCATTATATTATTTAAAAAGTACAAAACCCGGCGGTAAGTAATACACATCAGGCTTAAGACAGAGACTGTCGGCCATAATCGGCTAACTTCGGCTTTGTAGAGCGTCATCTCTGACAAATCGCGACGATAACACGTGTATGAATGACAGAGAAGACGCTCTACAAAGCCGAAGTTAGCCGATTACGGCCGACAGTCTCTTCCTTAAGCCCGATGTGTATTACTTACCGCCAGGTACTGTAATAGTTAAGTTAAGGTGCAAAGCCACACAGTAAAGCACTGGACTTCCATGCGGAAAGTCACCAGTTCGAATCCCACACTGTGCTATTCGCCTAGAATGATACGAACATTTTTTCCAGTCAACTGTTCGAGGGTATAAGGATATTTATTTATCTATTTATTTACACTTCATTGTAAAAACAATCTGGCAGGCTTATTGTTAGACGGTGATCTCTTCCAACCATTCTGGCAGGCTTATTGTTAGACGGTGATCTCTTTCAACCAATCTGGCAGGCTTATTGTTAGACGGTGATCTCTTCCAACCAATCTGACAGAAGTAAATAAAGGAAATGACATGATCGCAAAAAATATTCAAATGATTATTCATCTTTACTAAATTTATGAACATATAACATACATGATAATAGTAAAAGGGAGATATCATCAATCGAAGGAAAAAGAAGAGGTGGTGGAGAGAAAAGGAAAATCAGGAATGAAACACATTATATTACTGACTAGAAATTAAGTTTTTTCAGTCGCTTTTTAAAACATGCCAAGGACGGAAAGTATTATATTCGTTTGTAACTGGTTCCAGAGTCTCACTGCATAAACAGTAAAGGACAACGTAAAAAAAGTAGAGCGGTTGTTATTACACTTAAATTTTTTTTTTTAACCTGGCTAGTTTATCACCATGTGGCAATCTCTTCCAACCAACCAGAAAGATGTTTTTATAGGCCCTAAGTGTTAACCAGACTGGAATCCAATTTTAAAAAGTCTGGGTTCTAGCGGGGATCGAACCCGCAACCTCCGGATCGGCAAACAAGTGTTTTACCACCAGGCCACGGAGGTCGTCATTGTATTCAGTACGGATACCATATATTCATTGTTACAGATACCCTGGACGGATATGGTCAGCAACACAAGGGTTCTTCAAAGAGCCAAAGTTGATAGAGAGTTGCTGACTAATATTAAAATCCGAAACGTGTCTTATTTGGGTCATGTACTTAGAGGAGAAAAGTACAAATTACTGCACCTGATCATCCAAGGCAAAATAGAGGGTCGAAGAGGTGTTGGTAGGAGGCAAATCTCCTGGCTCCACAATAAACGTGATTGGACTGGTATAAGGAGCGTTGGAGATCTTTTTCGGGCTGCCAGGGACAGAGATGCTTACTCTCACGTGATAGTCAACGTTGGGGGACCTGACATGACACTAGGAAGAAGAAGTATTCAGTATACGGTGAGTTTGTTGCCATATGTATTATTAATATAAAAAATTGTTACGTATCACTGTTATAAACTTTTACTGTATTCTATTACACTTCAGTTTACCCGACATGCTTATTGCAATTTCTTCCTACTAACCAGAAATAAGTTAAAAGGTCTGATGTCAAAAACCAGACTGGGACATTTTTTAGAGTTACATCGGGAATCGAACTATTATCCCTTGAGTCAAGGAGGGAGTAAAGAGCTCTACCGATTCATCTTTTTAGTTGTTACTTTAAATTATTTAATCGCTATTACAGTACTACTGTTTCAATAGACTTTTAATAGCACTTTCAGATATATAAATTGTATAAAATATTGCAGTATGTCTTTGTAGACTTAACTGCCCTATGCCTACGCAATGCACGCGGAACTATGAGTAACATACTGCTATAGTTCGGAAATTCTAGCATGAGTCCTTTGACAGCTCACAAGTTTGCCCCAATACAACCTTGTAACGATGTTCATTAATTTTAATTATTTTATCAACTTTAATATAAGACTCAATTCTAATAAATAGCAAGTTATTTAGGTAAATACATTACATAAGTTTGTATTGGGGCAAATTTGTGAGCTGTCACAGGACTCATCCTAGAACTTCCGAACTATAACCTATATTTCGTACGCGGTGGCAAATAATAGCCGTCATAAAAATACCTAACTCGTATTTCTTCCACCAAACGTAAAAACGGCCTCTATAACATCTTATAATCAGTGCATATCTAGACTGCATTGCATCTGTGTCTCGTAAAGTGTTTTCCCGCGTTTTTATGTATTTCATTTTTGCTAGCTACTTTACATATTTCTAGTAAAATCCTCTAAATCAGGGATCTCCAAATTTTTTAGCCTAAGGGCCACACTGACTCCTCCTCGAAGTCCGAAGGGCCAAGACCTAGCTAGATCATCATACCAACATACTGTAGTTTGGAATTTCGTATTGGGACTAGTCGGCGAGTGAGATATCTATGGCGCAGGGTGCGGGGGTGGACTCCACTCCGTTCGCAATTTCGGTTGGTACTTCCGGGGAAGTGTCAAGAACATTTCATTGTGGTAGAGAAAACCGATGCGCGTGCTGTGCATTACGTATTGTTACGACTACTTATGACCATTCTAAATGTATAGTAGTGACATCTTGCAATTTCATTATGTATGTCAGTTATTCTTCTTCTTCTTCTTAAACTTTCTGTAGACTCTCAGGAGTCTGTTACTGCAGGATTGTCCTCCTGTGATGCTGAGCTCCAGCTATCTCTCCATCGTTTCGGGGGTCTCCCTGGCGGACGTCGTCCATCCGGCATCCCATGCAGAGCTATGTATGGAATTCTTGTGGAATTCATTCCATGTACATGTTGGTACCAGTATCGTCGACGCTGTCTTCCCCATCTGACCACATCTTGGACCTCACAGACCTCTCGGATTGTGGTGTTCCTTACACGATCACACAAAGTCTTCCCAGCAATAGCGAGCAGAGTTCTCATTTCCGTTGTCCTTAGCATACTTTTTGTCCTGACAGTGTCTGCTCTCGCTTCGATGCCATATGTGAGGATAGGTCGCACACAGGTCTTATAAATGCGTACCTTGCTATCCGTTCTCATATCTTTATTCCTCTATATGACATCTCTCAGACAGCCCGTGTCAGTTATTGTGTTTCTTAATTGGTCGTTAAATAAAAACATCTGATTATTATTTTGTATGATTAACTTACATTGTAAATTTTACAATGTAATCAAAATAAACTATGACGGGCCGGATTGCCCGCGGGCCGATGTTGGCCCGCGGGCCGTAGTTTGAAGACCCCTGCTCTAAATGATTTAATTATATTTATATAAATATTTCTTTATTTAGTGTTCATAGTGCACATAATATTTTTCTTTAGTATTATTTTATATCGATAGATTTGTTTTTATTGGGTATTGTTTGATAATAGGTATTTTATCGAGTGTTTATATTGGACATTTTTGGAGTAAAATCTTTTATATGAACGTAAAATAGTTAGGAAAAATACGATGTATTGTTGTCCTGATAGTAAAGTAGGTCTTTGATTGCCATGCTTTAAAATTTATCATACCAAGAGTGTTTTAAACAATAAATAATATATGTCTCCATCAGCAAGACTAAATGCATGACTCTAGCCAGAGAGCAAGTTGGATGCAGTGTGGCGATCAACGACACACCAATTGAACAAGTTACAAAATTTAAATACTTGGGTGCTAGCATAATGTGCAATAATGACCTCTATGGCGAAGTGATTGAACAATCACAAAAGGCCACAGCTATTTCCGGATGTTTAAAGAACACTATCTGGAAAAACAAGCATATGAACATCCAAAGCAAGGTGAGGATACACAAGACCTGTATCCGCCCCATAATGACATACAGCATAGAGTCCAGAGCCGACACTGTCAGAACCAAAAATCTCCTTCGAACCAGAGAAATGAAGGTACTCAGGAGTATCGCTGGCAAAACCCTTTGTGATAGAGTACGTAACACAGAAAATCGAAGGATGTGCGAAGTTGAAGATATTGTCAGATGGGGACGACAGAGAAGAAGGTTCTGGAACAAACATGTATCCAGAATGGCAGAACCAAGAGCCGTAAGAATAGCCAGGGACAGTATCCCCCAAGCGAGCAGACCTCCAGGACGACCTCCCAAAAGATGGAAAGACAGCTGGCAGTCGACGTCGCAAGAGGGAAACAATGATGCAGGACCATAACAGGCCAACAGGCCTAAAATAAGAAGAAGACATTTTTTGGCAAAACTAGGTATTGACCACTCTTGATGGGTATGATTCAAATAATTACATAAAACTAATTGAAAACATTTTATTTTTACACGCTTTTGTAAAATCTTCTCTGACAAAATTCACACGTTGAAAAATTAAATTGAAAAAAAAACCTGCATATTTTAGGTATACACATAGAAAAAACTAAAGGTACGGGTGTTAAGACTCGTTATCAAAGGAATTGATTTACAAATAAAAGATTAAAAAATAAATGATTAAAAAATAAATTATTAAAAAATAAAAGATTAAAAAAAAAAGATTTAAAAAAATAAATATACTTTTTTTTACATTCAAAATTTGTGTAAAATTTGTTCAAATATAAAAATATATTATTACAAAAAGAAAAAAAACAGGAGATACAGTAGAACCTCGTTTACCCGTTGCGTAACATATGACGGCATAATGTCATCTAATCATAATTTAAGGACAATTTATATACCACCGTTTAAAGACCAAACTCTCCTTAACCTGTTCACCGCGTTAAAAATCAAATTCCACGAATCCTGTGCGCGGCACAATTTCGGCGTATTTTAATTTCTAAGTTTAAACCCGTATTTTATTTAGAACCACTGATATTTGATTACGCCACCAAGTAAACATGACATTCAAGTAATTTTCTGATAATAAATAATAGTCATTACTCTTAAGGAGACTCATTAAATAAAGGAGATAAACTAAACATTACGTAAAATACACAAAGGAATGCTACAGATCAGATCACAGGCGTTTGTGCTTCCCGCGAGAGGAACACGTTAAGGACGCTTCAACTTGGGACTCAAACCCACTGTTATTGACAAATTGAAAATATTACAAAATAAATTTATATAAGTTGTGTACAAGTATAGGAAGATAGTAGTTGCGGCCATTCCATTGAAAAAAAAAAGGAGTTATTACTCAAATGAATTATTTAAAAAAAAAAATAACAATATCTCGATCAGAAATCATGACAAAAATATTCATAATCTTCTACAGAGATGGCAGTATCCGTACTATACTTCAGAAAGTCTAGGATGAACCGTGCGACGTTTGTCACAAAAGGATGGGGTAAAATCGTTTTTTTTTTACACATCGAATAGTTTTTTTACAAATCGAACAATTGTTTTTCTCTAAACTGACGTTTTAATTCCTAATTTTCATTATACTGACTTTCTAATGTATTTTATGATTTGTATGTATCTTTAAATAGGTCAAGGTCCACTATGAATTAATACTAATTACGAACATTTAATTAAAATCAATTTTCGAAATCGATTATTGAAAATCCAATTATCGTATACCCCATCCCTAGCCAATGCAGACTAACGTAGTGACTTTTGACAAACGTCACCAAATATTATTTGATTTTAACAAACTGACACATTTTTGCTAATTTGTGACAAGATATATTAATTTGTCATTATTGTTAGTTTTATGTAATGTACGAGGGTGGTCCGATAAGCACTTAGCCTACAAAAGAATAACAAAAATTTTGGAAAAGTGGCGATTTATTTCTCAACATAATCTCCTTTGAGTTCGATACACTTGACCCAGCGATGCTCCAACTTCTTTAACCCGTTTGAAAAATACGTTTTCTGGAGGTCTGCAAAGTAGGCCTCCGTGGCGGCGATAACCTCCTCATTCAACTCAAATTTCTGCCCGGCGAGTGACGTTTTCAAATTTGGAAACAAAAAGAAGTCGCACGGGGCCAAATCCGGAGAATACGGTGGATGGGGCAGCAGTTAGTAGCCTAATTATACCAATTTGTCCGTGGCGACGGCGGAGGTGTGAGCCGGTGCGTTGTCATGATGGAAGAGCACTTTTTTTTCGCCAAATGGGGCCGTTTTTTCTGCAATTCGGCGTCGTATCGGCACAATAATTCGGCATAGTAGAGCCCTGTGACCGTTTTGCCCTTCTCCAGGAAGTCTATGTAGATCACACCTTTTGAATCCCAGAAAACGGTGGCCATCACCTTTCCGGCCGATAGGACAGTCTTCGCCTTCTTCAGAGCACGTTCGCCGGGTGAAGTCCACTGTTTCGACTGTTCCTTGGTCTCGGGTGTGTACCAGTGTATCCATGTTTCGTCGACGGTCACGAAACGACGCAGAAACTCCTTCGGATTGCGCTTAAACATCGTCAAACACTGCTCTCAAGTGGTCTCACAGTTACGCTTGTTGTCCGGAGTGAGCAAACGCGGCACCCATCGCGCCGACAGCTTTCTCATGCCCAATACTTCATGCAGGATATGACCCACGCGGTCTTTTGAGATGCCTACTGTCTCAGCTATCTCGCGCACCTTCAATCTTCGGTCTGCCAATACGAGGATTTTTGTCATGTTATCCTCCGTGGTAGCCGTTTTCGGGGCACCTGGGCGTGGCTCATCAAAAACTGACGTGCGACCACGTTGAAACTCGTTAAACCAATTTTTGACGGTCGCCATCGAAGGAGAAGAGTCACCGTACACAGCATCCAAGCGCTCTTTGATTTCGCTGCGCGATTTCCCTTTCAAAAACAAGAATCGAATCACCGACCGATATTGCTCTTTTTCCATTTTTCTCAAATCCGCGGACACGCTCGCTTCCACACGCGGTCAAAACAAAACTACGCGTCCGATTCGGCTGAAATTTTGACAGTAGCTGTCAACGAGAATGTACTACGCAATAAAAAATTACTTTTGCGATAGTGGTGCCATCGGGCGGTGAGGCTAAGTACTTATCGGACTGCCCTCGTATTTACCTAAATAACTTGCTATTTATTAGAATCGAGGTTTATATTAAAGTTGATAAAATAATTAAAATTACTGAACGTCGTTATAAGGTTGTATTGGGGCAAATTTATGAGCTGTCAAACGGTTCATCCTAGATTTTCCGAACTATAATTAGAAAATGTAGCATAACCATAAGTTGCGTAAATAAGTTCAACAATATGAAAGTGGATATATCCGTGTTATGCCTGTGTCGTACGGATTAATAATGCGGACAATTCCTTGGCATTGAAATGGTTAATGGCTCCATTAACATGCTATTTTCCTGGAAACAATTACCTGTGTAAATGGAGGGATTACTGTACCTTCTATTTGTCTTTTTACGTATTATAAAAAATTTAAGGTCTTTTGATCAATTTTTAAGATGTTTGTTTGCATAAAATATTTAAAAATAATTAGATCTAAGATTTAACCCTGTATGGGGCAAAATGTATATTGGAACAGTGTTCATAGGACAAACCAGCTGCAGTGCGAGGATTGCTACTTGAGTTTAGAGATATGGCAACACCAGTGTAGATAAGTCAAATCTGACATCAGCATCGTAAAGTTTGATGTTTTTAATGGTATACATGCTCAGAAAATTTTGTCATACGAGTGCTATTTGTTTTGTTCACAGTGACTTGAAAAATTTATCTCGGCCAAAAATGGAATTAAATCGTGAACATTTTCGTGCGATGATTTTTTATGATTTTCGACGTGGACGAACTGAACAACAGTGTGCCGATCAACTCGCTTCGACTTTTGGTGATGAAGCACCATACCGGGCCACTGTGTTTCGTTGGTTTTCCGAATTCAATCGTGGTCGTAGTTCGCTCCAGGACGAATTTCGTGAAGGTTGTCCAAAATCAGTTGTTGTGCCAGAAAACATCGATGCACGATGATCTCACGATAAGTCACATGACGATCTTACAATATCGTGCGTGAACTGATATTGCAAGATCGTCATGTGACTTATCGTGAGATTGAGGCATGTTTAGGAATTAGTTCCACTCGCATACATTCAATATTGCATGAACATTTGGCCGTCAAAAAGATTTGTTCGTATTGAATACTGCATAATTTGACAATCGCTCAAAAAAAGGCTCATGTCGATTGGTCCAAAGAAATGTTGAAAAAATACGATCGCGATGTTTCAAAAGACGTCTATAAGATCATGACAGGCGACGAATCATGGATCTATGCATATGAGCCAGAAACTAAACAGCAGTTGACTGTATGGGTCTTTCAAGACGATCCAAATCCAACAAAAGATTTTTGCGCACGAAGCACTTCGAAGCAAATGGTGGCTTGTTTCTTCGGTATAAATAGTCATGTCGCAACAGTGCCTTTAGTGGAACGTCGTACGGTCAATTCTGAATGGTATACCACCATTTGTTTGCCAGAAGTGTTCGGAAAAATGAGGAAAAACGATAAAGCCATTTTCGATGATAAATATTTGTTTTTACTTGTCTGTTTCAAAACTTAAGTGGCAACCCTCGTATAGCCTTCCACCTTTAGAAGGGACATAGAGTAAGTATCCTTTGTGAATCAGTGTCAACAGTGTTGCAAGCTGAAAGGTCCTATTTTTTAAGTAACATGTGGTAACTGATTTAATAGACATTTAAAAAAATATGTAACGAATGTCCCGACAAGAGTGCAACATTTTTTTTTTTATAAAATACATCATTTATTCAAAAAATGTTCATATTTTTATTTGGAGCCTTATTGCGAACCGTTTCCGCAAAGCTTTCCCATATTTTGAATGAATTTTCACAACAATAATGCGTTATTCTTTCATGTAGTGTTCCATAACTACTAATTGCAATGTATCTAAATGACAGCTGTGAAATTTACAGCACTGCCAAAACGACAAAGCGAAAATGGCGCACAATTCAAAT
Source organism: Odontocerum albicorne (assembly GCA_949825065.1). NCBI lineage: Eukaryota > Metazoa > Arthropoda > Insecta > Trichoptera > Odontoceridae > Odontocerum > Odontocerum albicorne. The sequence continues at coordinate 29,109,747 of OX463860.1, forward strand.
ATTACACTCTTGTTGGGAAGCCTGTAAATATAAAACCGGAATTTGATCATACAAGGCTCTTGTTGTCAATGTAGTGACTGTCAAACCGCGTCATTGGCGCCTTTTTCTTGTGTTTACATTTGTCAAAGACTTTTAACTCACAACGATACAAGTTTAATACAACTACATATGTTTTCATAGCGTTGAACATGTCTGTTTTTGTGTCTGAAAACTACGATTTGCGGACAGTATTAATTTTCTGTTAGTTGGCAAATACTTTTGCATGCGACTTACTCACCAGACTTGGCTCCATCCGATTACTACTTATTTGCATCGATGGGAGACGCACTTGCTGAGCAGCGCTTCACTTCTTACGAAAATGAGTCGATGATTGGTTTGCCTCAAAAGAGCATTGGTTTTTTTGGCGTGGCATCCACAAATTGCCAGATAGATGGGAAAATGTGTAGCTAGCGATGGGCAACACTTAGAATAAAATAATTTTTACCATTTTCATACAATAAATGTGTATTTTCTATAAAAAAATCCAGTTTCATATTTACAGACCTGATATATGCGTTCTTGTTGACACTGTTTAATGTACATATTTGATAAATACTGCTCAACAAAACTTAATTCCGAACTATAAAAAAATATACAATCAATCTAAATATATAACAACTTTCTATATAATAAATTTCAACAAAAATATTGAATAAATTCGAGTTCCTAAAATCACTTTGTTAAAAAAATGTTGCCAGTTTTTTAGCTGTGCATTATTTAAGTATAAAAATACAATAATCTTTTTACGCTACATATATATTACTATTTCGTTGTATACAATACAACCAGAAAGGTATTAAATAGGATTTAAGTCAATGCAAGACCGGAATCCTTTTTAAAAAATCTAGGTAACAATGGGAATCGAATCCATAACCCCAGGGGTCGGAAGACAAGCGTCTTACCAATCAGGCCACGGAGGCTGTCTTTATCTTATTTATAAATACATCCATTTAATACTAATTCACTCCCGCGTGATTTGTTACGTTCGGCACTTGAAATAATTAAGTAAACGTAAAATTAAAATCATTCGTCAATCATTTTGATATCATCAGGTGAATATTTTTCCTGATAATTCTCTTTGGCAACATTGAACAGTTGATCCGCGGTCGATTTTCCCGTATCGGCGACCATTTTTGTGAGAAAACCTTCCGGTTTCTGTAATAAAATAAAAGGATGGTCAAACTCGACTATTCTTCCATGATCCATAACGAGAACTTTATCGGAATCCATAATCGTGTTTAACCTGTGAGCCACCGTCAAAACTGTACATTTTTCGAACTTCCCTCGAATTGTTTTTTGTATCAATTTATCAGTTTGCGGATCTACGTTAGCTGTTGCTTCGTCTAACATTAATATTGTATTTTTTCTAAGTAAAGCTCTCGCTAAACATACCAATTGTCTCTGTCCGACACTGAAATTCGATCCTCCGTCCATCACTCTACTCTCAAGTCCGGCTGGACCTGTTATGGCATCCTTCAATTCGACAGCCTCGAGAGATTGCCAAAGTTCCGTATCGGAAAATTCTTCAAACGGATCCAAATTTCTACGGACGGTTCCCGAAAACAATACAGGATCTTGCGGAATAATAGATATCTTTGTTCTCAAATTAGTAAGAGAAATATCTGCAGTATCTATTTCATCTATAACAATAGCACCTTCATTAAAAGCTAACCTAAACAGAGCGGAAATCAGTGAAGATTTTCCTGCGCCAGTTCGTCCAACTATACCGACCTTTTCGTGAGATTTTATCTCGCAGCAAAGCTGTTTAAGTACGTAAGGATCGTCTGGATTCTTGTTATACTTCATTGACAGATCTTTGAATATAATATGACCGTATTCCGGCCATTCACGCGGAGGTTTCTTCAATTTAACAGCCATTATCTGTCTAGCTTGCTCAGTTTTACACGCTTTGTCTGTTTCATCCGGTTCGATGCCAGTTTCGGGCTGTAATAATTTATATTCGAGGATTCTTTCGACTGCCATCAATTGATTGGCAACTTCAGCAGACTGTCTGATGCCCCACTGAACCATGAAAGTTAACGACATACTTTGTGTGATAGCTAAACCGACTTTATCTCCTAGTATAGATGTAGAAATTGTAAGAAAACTAAATGTAACAATGATAATAAGGACAAGGCACATTACGTCTAGTAATAACCCAAAAGCGGAACTTGTAGTGATGAACATATACCAAGCGGACGTATGTACATCTTGGAGATGATCAAATTCACTTTTCAACATATCTTGAGCCCCGTAAGCTCGAATTGTAGTAAGCCCTTGAAGCGTCGCATTCAGGTGAGTAAACACGGGACTTTTTGCAATCCCCTCCATCCTTTTGATATTCTTCGAAGTCTTCAAATATATCTTTCGTACAAACATGAACAAAGTTCCGATAACGACTATCGGAATTAAAAAGTAAGGGTTTACAGTACACGCTAAAATAACTGATCCGAACATTTGTAATAAAACTTGCGAAGCATCGAGGATCGCTTTGGGTAACAATTCGTCTACAGATCCCATGTCTTTAGCGAACCTATTCATCACTCTTCCTGATGGATTTTCATTGAAGAACTGCATCGGTGATCTGACTACACCTCGGAACATCATATCGTGTAATTTTTGTGAAGACTTCATGGCTAGATTGTAAAAGCTGAATGACCTTAGAAGAGTAAAACCTAGCCCAAAGGCTACGATCAGCCCATGGATCAACATACAAGTATTGGTGGACAGAAGGGAGTCTGCATCAGGTAATCCACTCTTGATTTCTTGCAAACTCTCCATTTGCAAAATCCCATTCACTGTAGATGTATCTTCGAATAGCAAAGTGGTTACTTGAGTTGATGCACTTGAAAGGAGATATTCCGAAAAATTGCCTCCGTCAGTCGAGGATTCATTTGAATTATTAGCGGAGATTTTGTAGTGATCGCGGAGCTCTTCTTGCGATGTCCTGAAAGTAAACAATTATAAATTACTTTTATCTAATAAAAGGCTTCAAAATGAATTTAGTAAAATCAAATGTTACGGTTATTGAAAGAAACATGATAATTCAGGTTAAGTATGGGTTAACTCAGAAAAACTGGAGCAGGTCGAAAAGTTCTGTTATTTGATGCCAATATTGGGATAATCCAAGAACTGGAAAAATGGAGACAAATGTTGGAGGAAAATGGATTTAAAATAAGCAGAGCAAAGACTGAACAAATGCTAGGCACACCAGATCTGGATATTGGAACGGCCAAACTCCAATCCGAAGACCTACTAAGGACAATTTACAACAAATGGAAAGATGCTCTAGGATGTAAAAAACAGAATAAAAATTGGCTGGAACAGATGAAAGGAAATGACGGGGGTTATGTACGACAGAAGGCTACCAATAAAGCTTAAGAGCAAGATCTACAAGATCAGGCTCGCTATACTACATGGAGCCGTGTGATGACCTCAAAAGGAAAAAGAGGAACAACGCTTCATGTCGCGGAGATGCGTAAGCTACGGTGGCCACTGGGCGTCACTAAATTGATTGAAGAGCCAAAATGAACTGATTCATGGAACAATTGAGTGGCACCAATAGTAGATAAAGCCCAGGAAGCACGAGTACGAAGGAATGGCTACATGCAATAGTGGAGTGATAGGTCTATGCTAAAGACAGTCACAAATTGCGAAACCCTCACTAGACGCAGAGGGAGACCCAAGAATAGCCTAAATAAGAAAGTGGTGGAGAACATGATGAGACTTAGATTATCCCCGAATGATTGGAGATCAAGAAAGATGGAGGAAAAGGGCCAAACAGCCGACCTCAAATAAATGGGATAAGGCAAAGGGAAAGAAGAAGAAAAGACATGACGAGATAGCTGTATGTTATGGACGTAGCAGAAGCGAACATGTGTGACAGGATATAATAAAGTGGAGATCTGTTCTCTCTGCCTACACCAATAGGGACATAGCGTAATGGTGATAATAATGATGATAGTTCTATCAAATATGAATATGCGGTAGGTAGTACCGTATTAGCCCGACTATAAGGCGAGGTTTTTATTTAAAAAGGCGACACGTAAATACGGGGGGTCGCCTTATATTCGAGTTTTATTTTTCATAATATTATATGTTAATGGTGAGGGAAATGTTTTTTTCTCCAAAAAGCAGATAAAAAAATAGGGCGTGCCTTATAATCAGGGTAGGGGTTGCCGTATAGTCGGGCAAATACGGTAGCTAGATTTATTCAAAGGTCATCCAAACTCACCAAAAAGCCATCCAGAAATCAGCGGCTGACATGGTGATTTGCGCTAAGAAGAATGTGGAAATCAACAGTAGTAGAATCACAATGTTACCACCCGCAAAGAGGTACTGGAGAAAGATGCTTCCTGGTACCGTGTGACGTGACGACGCCTCCGCTACGATTTGCTGTTCTGCATGTTCTTCAACTTCCTTATCCTCCTTGTCGTCTTCTGAGTCATCTAACATGCCGAAGTTTATGTCGATCATTGACGATGAAGTCATTGAATCAGCCTTAAAGAAAACATGAATAATAATGAAGTCATTGAATCAGCCTTAAAGAAAACATGAATAATAATTATAAAAGTAAAAATTAAAGACAATTTATATAGTGCCGTTTAGAAAGCGGACTCTGCTAAGGTTTCTTTGTAGTTCGTCTTCTCTTGGTAAGTTTTCTGTGTTGTTCTTACCAAATATGTTTTTTCTAATAACATGCAGATGCAGGTCCTAATCTAATGGCCGCAGCCACCACCTTTATATCCTTACACTCAACTATACATAAATATTTTTAATCTGGCAATAATAGTGGGTTTCAATCCCGAGTTAGAGCGCCCTTGAGGAGAGTTTCCTTCCTAAACCAATGGTAATTTTTCAAAACTCAACAAATATCATAAAATCTGCAAATCTTGATTTGAATAAGAACCTCACCCTGTTTCGCTGTGAAGTGGAACTGTCGAGTCTTTTCCGGCCAATCTTTCTGGACTGCGAGCGGCTGTTGGTCCTCTCCCGGTTAATCTCTTCCTCTCCCAGCTCTTTCTCTTCGGGGATGGCGACGGGAACCAACATCTGGGCGTACTGCAGTGTGCTACTAGTCAGCTCCTTGTACGTTCCTTGCATCTCTATTTTGCCCTGGACAATGGAAAAGATTATTTTATCTTCTTATATGAATTGTATTTTGAGAACAGCTCTAATTCAAGAGTTCCCAAAGTGATCGATATCAACCCCCTGGGGTCGGTTTCATTTTTCTAGGAGTCGATAGTTTCAATAAAAAAAATTGGGGGTCGACGACAGCAAAAATAGACCCCCTTACTACTGCTATTTGTTTGTTACTTCAAAATATCTTTGATTCCAATAGGAACCTTATTAAGAAGTAAAATAATTCAAAAAAACACTTTTTTGATAAAAACACATTATATACCAAACTTGTGAACGAAAAAGGTAAAATGTGTCATTAAAATTTTTTTGCTTTAATTTTCGTCAGCGCAGATTTCAATATTAAATGTTGCACAAGATAATGGAAAAAGGTAAAATGTGTCATTAAAAATTTTTTGCTTTAATTTTCGTCAGCGCAGATTTCAATATTAAATGTTGCACAAGATAATGCAATGCATAATCCGTAGTCCTTTTATCTTTTTCAATCCTTAATTACAAGTGATTAAAATGAAAAGTTTGATATCTAGTGAAATATTTAATATCGAGTACTGTACAAATTTATTAATTTGAGTAAGTAGGAGTAGGAGACGGTTTCAAAAGTTTTTGGTAAATGGGTCTGCGGCCGAAAAAAGTTTGGGACCTATCGCTCTAACCTATCGTCATGAAATGTTGATACTCAAAGAAAAGCTGGTTTACAAGATAGACAATAGAAATAAGATTCCTCAGAGAACTCCGAGAGATCCAATAACAAATGACATTAACCGGTTCACTGCCACGAGCGCGTTGACGCGCTCTCCGATTCAGTGCTCGCCAGGCTGGCCACACAAAATGAACGCGTAAACGCGCTCTCCTTTGAGCTTGTCACAAGCCAATATAAAATCCAATTGTAATAATTTATAAATTAAAACACATAGGGACATCTATTGGGATGGTCAAGAAATACTAAAATATTACAATTTACCAATATTATCAAAGTTACAGTCATCTTTCTAAAAGCTTTCACTGACAGTCAATACGTGTCTCTGATACAGGGTTACCGACTACAGTTTTTTGCATCGTAATTGCGATGATTTATAATGACTTCGTTTGTAGTTTTGTTCAATGGTTGATTTTTAACTTTTGTGCGTTATTTTTAAAAGTATTTATTTACAAAGTGTGTTTTCATGTATTCTTTGGTTATTGGCGGTAGTTTCGTGGCATAATACGACGTTTATATAGACTTTTTACGGTTTTATTTTATAGTTTATTTACCTTTTTTGCTTTATTATATAAACATCATACAGATAATTTGTTGATTTTAGTTTACAAAGTATATTATATTCCACTATATTTATAAGTAAACGTGTTTTCTGTGTCAAGTTGTGACAACCCTGACATTTTGTGAATATTTAAACTGTGTTTTTCTGAGTGAACGGCAACTCAAACGCCCCACGGTGTATATATTTAGTAAGTTTTCATAATATCCTTTATATCTGTATACAAAAAATATTAATTTTTTAGGTTTTATTTTTGTTGAAAAAATCACGGCCTGCTGGGTACGGCCATACTAATAACTTCCGGCACTTAAAGAATTGAAAAAGAAAAACTATGGATTAAATTTGTACAAAAATCAATAGGTGATATCTGCAACACTTTGTCTCACCTCTTGTCGGCCAATCTGGAAGAATCTCGAGCAAATCAATCTGATCATCTGCGGCTGATCGCCGATAAATGGCCATCTCGTTGGACGGAGCAAACATAAAAAACCAGTATCTTGCTTAGGAAGGAGGTATTTTTTACTCACATTTTGTAAGAGAACAACATAATCTGCATCCTTCAGATAATGCAGCTGATGGGTGACTAGAAGTCGAGTGCGATGGCGCAGGTGGGACATAATGCATTTTTCAAACAGCTCGTGACCGACGTGTGCATCCACCGCTGAGAGCGGGTCATCTAACAGGTAGATGTCTGCTTTCCGATATACTGACCTAGAAATTGATATAAAATTATCAAATATGAAAATGCGACAAATGAGTGGTTTGGTGGATATTTTCTGCGTAAATGCTATTGAGTTGAGGAGGATCCTTGTATATGTACGTAAATGCTATTGAGTTGAGGAGGATCCTTGTATATGTACGTAAATGCTATTGAGTTGAGGAGGATCCTTGTATATGTACGTAAATGCTATTGAGTTGAGGAGGATCCTTGTATATGTACGTAAATGCTATTGAGTTGAGGAGGATCCTTGTATATGTACGTAAATGCTATTGAGTTGAGGAGGATCCTTGTATATGTACGTAAATGCTATTGAGTTGAGGAGGATCCTTGTATATGTACGTAAATGCTATTGAGTTGAGGAGGATCCTTGTATATGTACGTAAATGCTATTGAGTTGAGGAGGATCCTTGTATATGTACGTAAATGCTATTGAGTTGAGGAGGATCCTTGTATATGTACGTAAATGCTATTGAGTTGAGGAGGATCCTTGTATATGTACGTAAATGCTATTGAGTTGAGGAGGATCCTTGTATATGTACGTAAATGCTATTGGGTTGAGGATCCTTGTATGTGTACGTAAATTCGTGTAAATATAAATCAAATTATAAAGTTGCATTGAAAAGAAAAAAATATATATATTTTAATTGAAATAGTCTTACATTGTCGTGAATTTTTTGACAATATTATTTCTGTGTTGCAAATGCCATTCTTTTCAGAAGGGGGTATTCTACTGTAGAAATTTGAAAAAATCCTTTTTTTTTGCATATTCTTAAAGTTTAGACCTTTAAGAATATGTTCTCTGAAATTTTGAACCCGAATATCTTCTTAAAGGGAATTTTAAAATTCTCAATATTTACGAAGTTATAGCTATAAATGAGGCAGCAATTACGCCGCACCGGAATGACTCGGACAATAATCTCAAAACTTTAAACGGGTTTTTCTCTAAACTACTTTTTTCGACCTGGTCGACATAAAATCTCAAGTTCTATCCAACCGATTGCCTTCAAATTTGGTGTGAAACTTCGATAAATGTTTTTGACAATTGTCCCTACCTTGGAAAATTCAAAACTATTTTTTAACAAATTTTAAATTTGAAAAAAGGGGGAAAAATTTAATTTTTTTACAGACAGCTGCCATTTTACAATTTTTTCTCTTTGGTACCAACTATAACGACATTAATTCTTATTAAGAAACTGTGTATGATTTTTGTTTCAAATTTACGAAAGGGCTCCAATCATGTCGACCAGCTCACCCCCCCCCCCCCCCCCCCATTTTTTTTTTACAAGATATAACAGCTGATAACATCCTGAATTTTCAAAAAAAATTTTGTACATTTTCAAATCATCAATAAACAAACTGTAAAAAAATGTATGGGAAAAATATTTTGTTTTTTTTTATTTAGAAATTTTTTTATTTTACCCGAAATTCACGCCTCTAGAGTAAAATACCTCCTTCAATTGTATGTGAATTAAATAAGTTTTCAATTATTCGAAGGCAAATGAAAATGAAACAGATCTTCACCAATTTGTTTGACCTATTCTGCAATCTGGTTTCAATTCATATTGTTGTGAGGATTATTGTGTTTTTCAATATGAATTGGGTGGATGAATAATTTGGTTATTTAATTAACGACACAACAGTGTCGTTAATTAAATAAATTAATAAATACGAGTGAATTATTTCTTTTGTGTATGTATATGCTGTTTTTTAACCCTTTTAATCCCAGCATATTTGGCATAAAATGTACGAAAAATCCCAAGCATTTTTTGGCAAAAAAACAGTAGTTCATATTTTATTTTTTATCTCAGTTAATATTTAGTTTTAAAACCAAATTTTTTGTGTTTACCTCCCTGTACGGGTAGAGTGTAAAATAATAAGTCATTTTCATATTTCATAAAAAAAATATTTTTATTTTTCAACATAAAAACTTGTATGAAAACTTTGAGGCTGATGATCGGTCCCGTGGGATTTTTCCCATACACCAGTTGGGGGCAATAATCCGCCCCGTGGGATTAAAAGGGTTAAGTTCTTCCATGCATAAGATACAGTCCTGAGCCTTGGACTGCTATGTGCTTGTCTTTGTGACGGTATATGTGTGCCTCTATTGATTATAATTTTGTATGAATCATATATATTTTTTTTTTTATCCACTTTTCACGGATTTCACCTGTTACACAGAGAGGGTCTGCTTCTAGCGTTAGCTTATTCGTTAGGAAGAATATCAGCCAGGATTCTTCTCATACTGCTAGACGGTACCGAGAATATATTAACAGTGTCATTCAGTTGGTTCAATATCTATGATATTCGTCCTGTAAGTTGGTATGTAGAACAGAGGGTGATTCCTTGCACGGCTATATTTATTGGATACAATACTTTATAACATCATGTGTTCTGTATTGATTTGCATTAAAATGTTAATATATAATTTTTAAATGGTGTAAATCAAGTGTACAATGTGAAAAATAAGTCTTTACTAAAATTACCTGGCAAGATTGATTCTGGCTTTCTGCCCTCCAGAGAGTGACGAACCCCTCTCTCCCACCAGGGTTTGGTCACCGAACGGGAACTGTTCAAAGTCCTTCTGCAAGGCGCACACCTGCACTACCTCATTGTACCTAAAATGGGAATACATACTCGTACATTAGAGTGGTGGTTTTCAAAATTTTCCATTTCACGGCGTACAATCAAACAATAACACAATTAACAAATTAACAATTTAAGGATAAATAATATCCAAATCAATAAAATCACAACTGACACAAACAAGTTGAACAAAACATAAAGAAATTTACTTATACTCCGTAGTATTGCCTTTTTGAGAGGACTTATTAAATTTGTCATGCCATACCCAAGTCCACAGGTGTAGAGAGCTTGATACAACAAAGCGTAATGTTGTGAATTTGTTTTTGAATCTTTGTATTGCGAAATATTGTATTATTATAAGATAGCCATGTATGCAAGCCAGCAGTAGCCAACATGGCAAATGCGACCAGCAGTAGACAACACAAACCTGGCTTTCTCGTAAGGCATCCCAAATATTATATTCTGACGGACAGAGGCCCCAAAGACCCAGGGCTCCTGGCAGGCGTAGGAGACGCTACCCCTCACCTCCAAATTGCCCTTTTGCAGGGGCAACTCACCCAGCATAGCTTGCAGTAGAGAACTCTGTAATAAAATATGTATATCTTTGCTTAAGCAGTTATGATATCGAATACATTCCTAATTTATTTTCCTTCTCACATTATTTTGAACCTTCAGTCCACTGTCATTACTATTCTATTCACAGACAGGTGCCTTACAGTCACTGTAGACAGTACAAGATAAGTCACTGTAGACAGTTCCGTCACTAAGTGACATAGCATTCATAATAAATAAATAATAATGGGTCTATTGATAGTAACATAGTATATAAATATATTATTTATTTTCTTGAATCTTCGAAAAGACTATAGTTTCACTTTGTGGTGCCATTTTTTACATAAAAGGAAAAATAAGTAAAATAAAAAACTTATTTTATATTTTTGTGTTTCGAAGAAACAACTAGTTTCGAAGACCACCGTCTTCTTCGTCAGGTGAATATAAACTAAGTTGCTAAAATATATTCTGTGCAAGTGTAAATAACCTAATATAAAAGAGGTGAGGTAGGGGAGTGAAGTGGGGAGAGATGTAATACAATAGTGAATGGGGCGGGGAAAAAATATATAAAAGTGAATGTGAATCTTTAAGACAGGGGGGGATTTTAAATTGGGAACATATTAAGCAGAGGGCTATTATGAAAATTGGTTTGGTTATTGATGATATTTAAACTTAATTTTATACATTTTTTAATATATTATTTATAGTTAAGGCATTAAAATTGTGGAGGTTTAAAGACATTGTAATTTGTTTTATCAAACACTGTTTATTCCACTTTTTGTAACGGTATAACCCTACCGGTTTCAACTGGTTTGAAATCGCTAATCATTGTCACTGTGAAAACGTCGGATATTGTTATATTTCATATCACACTGTCAATAATAAAAGAAAATTTTCTTCTAAAACTGGGGATGTTAGAAAGCACTCATCAACATATTTAAATGACTTGATTATTTAATATTTTTAAAATAAGTCATAATTTTTGTAATTAAAAATTCCAATTTAATTGGACTAAGCCTGTGTAGCGACTATACGTGCGGTCACTGAACCCACGAGACGACCTTTGCCCCACCTTAACAATGCAAGACAAACATTGGACAAAGTCCACTCGGTCGGTCATTCAACTCACTATTAGCGGAGACCGCATTCCATGAGGAAAGGAGAGAGCAACACATCTTCCGCGCTGTCTCCCAAAACAAAGGATACCTATGCATCGACAATAAACATATTGTAAGCGCAAAGACGAGACAGCGATATATCTCGTGCGCATTCCCGCACACGTCCAAAACATTATAAATACCGACGTTTGTAAATAAAATTCCTCTTTGCATATTCCGATAAGTTTTTATTTATCAACAATCATCCTCATCATCTCTCCTTTAAGGAACAACCGTTCCTAAACCTGTATTGTGAATGAAAACAATTAAATAAAAACGAAAAAAAAATCATTCTTATCCTCATTTCTTTTGTCAGTCCCTTGAAAAACGTAATATCTGGATATCTATATAAATAAAAATGTAAATGTTCGTATATTAAAAATCTCTAATCTTCGAAAGTTCTTCACCGATTGCTTTGAAATTTTGACAAAAGGTTGTATTCGTATACGAGCATGTTTATATATACTTTTTTATATACGGTTCTATATAAAAATTATATAAAACAGACGAAATAACGGGAGCGCCCCCTGCAGCGACACACGCAAACTAAACAATTTTCATTGACAGTTAGGTCACATTGCATTTTCGACGTTTCGGAATTAATATTAAATATTAAATAATTAAATAACAAATATTAAATATCTACGGCGATCGCGTTCTGCAGCTTCAGATCTGCTTCGTTCTCAACAGAATGAACGCGACAGGCTAAGAGTGACTGAAAGACGTCAAAAATATTGTATACCCACAAGCATTGTGAAATTAAACATATTAGAAACGTGTGCTTTCCCTTTTCTTTATTTTCCATTTAACCAGACTGAGCCACAGCAACGCGTGGCCGGGTACAGCTAGTAAACAATATAATATTTAAAACCCTTTGCACTCGAATGCCTCCATAGAGGCGGCATGCATGATATGTCATATTACTCTAGTGTCGCCGCTATGGTGGCACCAAGATAATAAAGTCCTATTTCTCAACATTTTTAATACATTGGGTTTTTCAGTTTTCAATATTATTTAACCAAGGATCATATTAGTACAATGAAATAATAATAAGTTACGGAATCTGATGGAGTAAGGTAGGTTAGTTCTGCTGATAATGATATTATTCCTCGCACGCACGGGGAGGCGAGATAGCAACACAAAATATCACTCTCGACACACAATGGAGTATTTTGTTCGGAGACAAACAAGTCCCAAGGGTGACTCGTGTACTTTCCTGGTATATTATTACCGTATAAGGTAACTGTGCTGAAACCTGCGAAAGTAAACCTGGACTTCACGTAGGGGATTGTTATGTAAAATACCACACAATGAGAAACTTCAAATAATCAATTTTCATGCCCATTCTATTCCTTACATACCTATTTTACCAAAACAAAATAAATTTTTATTTTTATAAATTTTATTATACGAGGCGTATCCAGAAAGTAAGTGTACTGAGGCTCTCACGACCGGATGGATTTTATTTTCGACATGTTGGCTACACTTCCGTGTAGCCTGACCCTTCCCCTCCGCAACGAGACCGGTTCGAGGTCAGTACGTTGAGAAGTGTCGACGCGACAACACGTTTCGTGAAAAATGTCAACCCCATCTCCCGCCAAGTTGAATCGAGTGGAGGCCGGGCAAGAGTTTTTGAGGCGCTGCAAACTCCATAGAGATGAATTTCTCCGCTCCATCGTTACTGGAGATGAAACTTGGGTTGCACACTACACGCCTGAAACCAAAAGGCAGTCTCAACAGTGGCGTCACACCTCTTCACCCTACGCCAAAAAGTTCAAAACCACAATTTTAGCCAAGAAAATCATGGCATCCGTGTTTTGGGACTGTCAAGGCATAATTTTAATTGAATATATGCCTCAAGGGGAGACCATCAACTCTGCAAGATACTGTGAGACCCTAAAAAAATTGCGGAAGGCGATTCAGAACAAGAGAGGCATGCTGACAAAGGGAGTCTGCCTGTTGCACGACAATGCCAGACGGAACTGCTCGCCTAGTTTAAATGGGATGTCCTGAACCATCCCGCGCATTCCCCTGACTTAGCATCTTCAGATTACTATCTCTTTACCTCCCTGAAGCTGCACATGGGTGGAAAAAGGTTTTCAACGGACGAGGAGTAAAGGAGGAGGTGGAGAAGTGGACGGAGGGGTTGGCGGGAAACTACTTCGAGGAAGGCATCAAAAAGTTGATACCCCGCTTCACCACCTGCATTGAGAGGAATGGCGACTATGTCGAAAAATAGCTTACATATGTACTACGGTAACCACGTAATTTTTTTGTTTAAATAAAAAAAATTGTAACCTACAAAAATTCAGTACACTTACTTTCTGGATATGCCTCGTATTTCAACATAAATGTTTTTTATTTTTTCTTAAAAACTGCTTCGAATTGGCGGTAGGCACATAACAAAAAGCTCTCGAGTGCAAAGGGTTAATGTTCTACCTTTACCTTTCCTGATCCCACCAATCCAATTATTCCTATCAGCTTTCCTTTCTTAATCTCCAATCGATCTATGTCCAAAGTGAGTTCCGGTTTTTCTTCATCCCATCTCGCTTTTCCCCGGCTAATCCTCACCGCTATGTTGTCCCTTCTGTCGTCCCCAGATACTAGTCCTTCTTTAGCGACAACCGAATTTTTAACATTGTCTTTCGTTTGTAAGTCCTCGTTAAACATATTGTTTGAATTATTGTTGACATTCAAACGACTCGGGTCGAACTCTTCCTTATTTAGGTACGTTTCCAACCTTTTGATGGCCACCATAAACTCTGCTACCTCGGCAATAGCACGGACAAACATGGACGAGATTGTCGAAGCTAATAAGTTGAAGTATGTGGCTATCACAAATATCTGAAATAAAAATAAAAATAAGTTGAAGTATGTGGCTATCACAAATATCTGAAATAAAAATAAAAATAAGTTGAAGTATGTGGCTATCACAAATATCTGAAATAAAAATAAAAATAAGTTGAAGTATGTGGCTATCACAAATATCTGAAATAAAAATAAAAATAAGTTGAAGTATGTGGCTATCACAAATATCTGAAATAAAAATTAAAATAAGTTGAAGTATGTGGCTATCACAAATATCTGAAATAAAAATAAGTTGAAGTATGTGGCTATCACAAATATCTGAAATAAAAGGATTTTTATAAAATGTTGCCATTGTACTCGTATTAACTCGTCCAGTGCTGAGAACACGCGTGGCGTGTCCATGTGAACATCGGGTTCATGCTCAGAGCACGCGCGGCGTGTCCATGCCTAAATATTGTTAGTATATTACATCAGCATATGATATTCGTCATTATTTTGGAAGATTCCGTCGCATTCGGGCGTTTGCGCATGTGCAACGCATTGTAAAGTTGAGGTTATTCCGTTTGTTTTCATTGTGAGACTTGATAATAAAAATAATTGGACTATTTCTCTAGCGCTGTTTTGTGAAAAGGTTACTCACTGCAAGGGATATTTTGTTTATGTTTTCTAGTTATTTTCAATTTTGAATGAGTGACATAGTGAATTGTGAGCAAAAATAAGTGCCTTTTGAAAAATATATTATAGTAATTGGTGTATACATAGTGATATTTAGTATCATATAAGTTTCCTTTTTGATTTTACGAAAAAAAATACGTTTACCTTGAAAAATGGATCGCCCATCGAGCTCTAAAAGACAAAAGATTGAGGATGATATGGATGATTCATTTAGTGACGTTAGTGATGAGGAATTCACCATCATCGAGGACGATTCTGAATTTGAGTCAGATATTGAAAATGGTGACAATATTCAAATTCAAACTGTTTCACAAACATCTAGAACACCAGATGTTAGCTCTACGCAATGGTCGAATATAAAAAAACAACCAGCCTCTATACCATTTTCACAAATACCCGGGTTGAAAATTGAGATGTCAAGTAAAGAACCAATAGATTATTTTGATTTGATTTTCAATGAAGATTTGTACAATCTTGTGACAACCCAAACTAATTTGTATGCTGTTGAAGTATTGTCGAAATCAGAAGGTGATACAAGCAGAATCACGCGATGGAAAAATGTCACTAAAGACGAAATGAGGGTGTGGCTGGGTTTACTACTACACACCGGAACAATACGTTTGAACCGGTTGAGTGAGTACTGGAATACGGACTACCTATTCAATTTACCGGCATTTTCACAATTTATGTCAAGAGATAGATTTTTACTCATCTTACGGGCACTTCATTTTAACAATAATGAAGAAGATCTGTCGAGCTTGGCAAAAGTCAGGGCATTGATTGATTTTTTCAATGGAAGGATGGAAGTAATTTATGATCCACACAGACAACTATCGATAGATGAATCATTGGTTCTTTGGAGAGGCCGATTGATTTTTCGCCAATATATAAAAGGCAAAAAAGCCAATTATGGTATAAAACTTTACATGTTAGGGGAATCAAGTGGATTGGCCGTAAAAATAATTGTATATGGTGGATCATCAGATGAAGAGTTAGGTGGCAAAGGCCACACTAATAAAGTCGTTCAGAAATTGCTAGAGGGGAAGACGGGAGCCGGACATTTAGTTTACATGGATAATTTCTATAATAGCGTTCCTCTTACAAAAAAATTATTGAACCAAAACACATATGTCACAGGAACACTACGAGCAAATAGAAAAGAAAACCCGATCGATGTTATAAATAAAAAACTAAAGAAAGGAGAAAGTGTGAGTCAGTACACAGAAAATGGTATATGTGTTACCAAATGGAAAGACCGCCGAGAAGTCTTTATGATTTCTTCTGAATTCGATGGGGACCTGTCTGATAGTAAAAACCGACATGATCAAGTGGTCACCAAACCAAATATGGTAATAAATTACAACAATCATATGGGTGGTATAGACTATCATGACCAGATGTTAGCTTACTACCCATGCAAAAGGAAAACATTACGTTGGTACAAAAAGTTGGCCATTCATCTATTCCAGACGATGTTATTGAATTCTTGGCATTTATACAATGCAGACAATTCACAGAAAATGCCGTTGTATGATTTCAGGCTATTTATAATAAAAAAATTACTAGGTCCACCTCCATCATCAATTCCGAGACAAACAGTACAATCAAAAACCAAGATACATCTGCCGAAGTTTTGTGAAAAAGACACTGATAATAAAATCAAAAGACGCAGATGTAGGCAATGCTGGGATACAGCTAAGAAAAGAAATGCTTCATTATTCTTTTGTCCAGATTGCCCCACACAACCTGGTCTTTGTTTGGATCCTTGTTTCCAACTTTACCACAAATATCAAATTATTTTTAAAAAATTATTGTGTACACCTAATTAGTAAGTATATTTTTCTGTTAGTTTTTATAAAATATTGTTTTTTTTTGTAATATAATGTTGTTCGAAAAATGTCATAAAAACCTCCATTCAATACCATTACGGTATGCGTCAAAATACCGACATCACTCTTATCACACAAAAAAGTCACTCAAGTACGTTTGATAAAAATAAAAAAAGACTAGGTATCTCATTTTGCGCCGAATTACCAATGGACAAAATAAAAATAACATAAAAATAAACACATTTGAAAAAGGACAAAAAAATATTTGCTTGAAAATTTTTAATTTATTTGAGAATATTTTTTACATATGTAACCCCACCTTTACAGCATGGCCTTAGCTGTGATTCGTCGATCGAATTTTTGAACCAGTGTAAAAGGGGACGATGTATAAATGATATATATAAACAAATTCTATATTTATGAATATATATTTTCTTAAATGTAAAATTTGTTTTACTTCCGTGAAAATATCACGGGATGCAACTATATTGCGCACTGATCGGCTCTCATAGAAATTGTCTCAGCAGTGAAAGAGTTAAACAATTGAAAATGTAATTTTTTTAGTAAATATTTCATTACCAGGCCTGTAAATATGAAACCGGAATTTGCTCATAGGTGGCTCTAGATGTCAATGTAGTGACTGTCAAACCGCGTCATTGGCGCCTTTTTCTTGTGTTTTCATTTGTCAAAGACTTTTAACTCACAATAATACAAGTTTAATACAACTACATATGTGTTCATAGCGTTGAACATGTCTGTTTTTGTGCCTGAAAACTACGATTTGCGGACAGCATTGATTTTCTGTTACCATTTGAAGAAAACTGCTGCAGAATCGCATCGAATGCTTGTCGAAGCTTACGGTGAGCATGCTCTTGGTAAATCACATTGCTTTGAGTGGTTTGAAAAATTCGAAAGTGGCGATTTTTACGTGAGAAATGAAGAACGTGGAAGACCACCAAGAAAGTTTGAACCCGCCGAATTGCAAGCATTGTTGAATGAGGACGACGCTCAAACGCAACAACAACTCGCGGATCAATTAAATGTGACACGAGAAGCCGTCTTTATAAATTTAAAAGGACAGAAAACAATGCTCTGTGTTTGGTGGGATCAGAAAGGTGTTATTTATTATGAGTTGCTAAAACCTAGTGAAACCGTTAATACTGAACGCTACCGACAATGAATGATGGATTTCAACCAAGCATTCCGTGAAAAACGATCAGAATATCAAAAGGCAACACAAAGTAATTTTGCTTCATAATACATATTTTCTATAAAAAAAATCCGGTTTCATATTTACAGATCTGATATAAACTTGATTTATTGCCGATTTCGAACATTAATAATTTCTATAAAATAAAGTAATCTGTTCATTTACACTAATTCATTTTAATACAGTTAATTCTGTTTTGATTAGTATTTCTCATGGCGAGATCAAATAAATGAGGTAAGCCGAAGGATCATCTTCAGCCTTCATTCCCTTAAAGTGTTGCAGAGATTCCTGCCAAATAAAACCAAAATTTTACTCGCACAATCTCTGCTCTTTCCGATTCTGGACTATGCGGACGTATGTTACTTGGATGTAACAGGGGAACAGCTGGACAAATTACAGCGTCTTCAGAATGTGTGCCTAAGATTTATTATCAACCTACGAAAGTACGATCATATAACTTCATACCAGAAGGCATTGAACTGGTTGAATGTTAGAAATAGACGCCAAATTCACATACTGTCTCTATTGTGTAATATCCTTAAGCGTCCCGCCGCACCCTCTTATCTCGCCGAAAATTTACAGTGTCTTTTTCCAATCATGGATTAGCACTATGCTCAAACAGAGATTGTTTATTGGCCTTTCCAGTTCACCGCTCCTCTTTCTTTACATCGTCCTTTACTGTCCATGCAGTGAGACTCTGGAATCAGTTACAAACCAATATAAGACTCGCGCCGTCCTTGGCATGCTTTAAGAAGTGACTGAAAAAACTCTTAATTTCTAGTCAGTAAAATAATGTGTTTCATTCCCAATTTTTCCTTTCCTCTCCACCGTCTCTTCCTTTCCTTTTGATTGATGATATCTCACTTTATATGAAAAAGAATGTTCGGGTGATTGTCCGTCTTTGTGGGGTTCGTGGGCATGTGCTCACGTATCTGTTTAGGATTTCGTGGGGATGGATAGTCATTTGAATGATTTATGCAACCATGTAACTTGCTTCATTTACTTTTTTTCTGGTTGGTTGGAAGAGATTGCCGCCTGGCAATAAGCCCGCCAGATTATATTTGCAATAAGTGTTAAATAAATAAAATAGTTACGAGGGGTATTGAATGATGTGTAGCGATAGGAAAGTCAATGGGGCATAAAACATATATACTCATCGTTTCAAAATCTGCTTAGAAAATAATCCACAGCAGCATTTTAGTAGTGAGTGAAACATGCACATAGAAAAATCAAATAAACAAAACGAACGGCTCATCAACTGGTTCTGTGTGAACCGGCGCATTGTTGTGATGATAAATGACACATTGTTGTGATGACAAATGACACATTGTTGTGATGATAAATGACACATTGTTGTGATGATAAATGACACATTGTTGTGATGACAAATGACACATTGTTGTGATGATAAATGACACATTGTTGTGATGATAAATGACACATTGTTGTGATGATAAATGACACATTGTTGTGATGATAAATGACACATTTTGTCAGTAGTTTTGAGGAGAATCTACTCCCTAAATAGTGTTACATAAATTGTCATTTAATACAACCCTGGTTAATTCAACCCTGGATAATCAAGAGTTTATTGCATGTATGTGAACTTTTGTTGGAAGTTGAGGGATGGAAAGAGGACAAAAAGAATCAGAAACATCCATACCCTGGCTGCGGTGAGCTTGTATCCCTGCATGACCATGGAGAGCATCACAAAGAATACGGCTATCCTGGTGGTGGTCAGAAGAAAGGTCATGAACACTGCCCTGACATAAGAGTTCTTTCTAATGACTTTTATTTCCAATCTGTAAAAAATTTATATATTAATTTTTTTAATATATTTTTTTATATATTAATTTATTGCTAATTAATAAAATTAATACATGACAAATCCCATTATAATGAAATTCATGGGACCATAAAAAATTAATTAATTGCTAATTAATAAAATTAATACATGACAAATCCCATTATAATGAAATTCATGGGACCATAAAAAATTAATTAATTGCTAATTAATAAAATTAATACATGACAAATCCCATTATAATGAAATTCATGGGACCATAAAAAATTAATTAATTGCTAATTAATAAAATTAATACATGACAAATCCCATTATAATGAAATTCATGGGACCATAAAAAATATTACTTTATAGTGAAATTTTATTATACAGAACATGGGGGCAAAATATTGTATAAAAAAAACTGTTTCGTTTCTGAATAAAAAGTTAAAAAAAAACATTTAATAAATTATTTTCAAGCAGCAGGATATAAGAAAAACCAACAAACCTTCTGGCGAGGGTGATCAGTGCCTGGAATGGCTTCTCCCAAGCATACATTTTGATGACCTGCACCCCCGAGATGATCTCCCCCATGAACCTTACTCTCTCGTCTGTCTTCATGGCTGTCTGGAGCCGGAACTTGGCTGACAGTTTACCAGTGTAAGCTGAAAACACCGATTTAAATTAATCATCGATACGAAATTACGAATAGTAAATTATAATGTCACCCGATGTATTTTTCTAAGTGTACGGATTTCTAAATCATTTATTCGGTTCATTTTAGTCTGGTTCCATGTCCACGATTCACTCCCATATATCAAAGTTAGTACTAAAATGTATTTGTGAATTATCATCTTGGCATATTTTGATACTAACCAGTTTGAGTAAATATAAAAGGTCTTTAAAATTGAGTTATTTTTTTTAATTCTTGGATAAAACACAGATGACGTCGCAAACTTGCCTGGGTCTTGTGACATTTGAGAAGTGTAATGTATGACATTTATCAAAATGGAGTCGTATACAATACAATACAACAATGGAGTCGTATACAACATAACTTAAAAACGGTAAGGTTTTTACTGAGGTTAAGTTTTTCAATTCACCTCCCGACTGTGCACAGTTACAACAGGACCTAGACTCCCTAGTCTCCTGGAGTGAGCAAAATCATCTTCTGTTCAACATTAATAAATGTGTCTGTGTATCTTATAGTCGATCGTTTTCACCAATCCACCATCAGTATACTATACAGGGAGTGGCACTAAACAGAGTTTCTGAATTCAAGGATTTGGGCGTAACCTTTGATGTCGGACTCATGTTCGTTAACCATGTCTCACGTTTGATATCGGACTGTTACAAACTACTCGGTTTTGTAATGAGAATATCAAGAGAATTTAACAGCACCGATATCCTCCGAAACTTATATAATTATCTAATTAGAACCAAATTAGAATATGCATCTACGGTTTGGGCTCCTCATCAGCTCAAATACAAAAACAATATAGAACAAATACAAAAAAAATTCCTCAGATATCTATGGTACAGAACAAAGGGCGATTATCCAAAATATGCTCACCATGCCGAACTTCTCACGGTGTGTAACTATAGAAGCCTTGAAACAAGAAGGCAAGAATCCATTGCGATATTCCTAATAAAGGTTTTCCAAGGTTCCTTTAACTGTCCCGCGATTCTAGAAGCACTAAGTTTATATGTACCCAATAAATATATCCGTGCAAGGAATCACCCTCTGTTCTACATACCAACTTACAGGACGAATATCATGGCTCACTCAGTCACGCGTGGTATAGAGATATTGAACCAACTGAATGACACGGTTGATATATTCTCGGTACCGTCTAGCAGTATGAGAAGAATCCTGGCTGATATTATTCCTAACGAATAAACTAACGCTAGAAACAAACCCTCTTTGTGAAACAGGAGAAATCCGTGCAAAGTGGATAAAAAAAAAAAAAAAAAATATATTCTGGTAGGTCTTGACCCAATCTATCATCATCCTAAGTAAAGGGTCTTTCAAATTGAGCGGTTTTTTTATTCTTGGATAAAACACAGGTGGCATCGCGAACTTGCCTGGTGCTTGTGACATTTGAGAAGTGTAATATATGACATTTATAACAATGGAGTCGTATACATTACAACAACACATTCAAATTCTTCAATTATTTTATGTATTATAATCTCCGGAAACGGTGATGTTAATTGGCCACCAAGATCATGTGATCTGACGCCGTTGGACTATTTTCTCTGGGGTTACGTGAAAAGCCAGATCTACAAGAATGACCTTCAATCAATTCCTGAGCTGAAGGACGATATTATTCGCGTTATTGGTGAGTTAGAACCGCAAACATGCCAAAATGTCATCGAAAATTTTGATAAAAGAGTGGACATCTGTGGAGCTGCAAGAAGTGAACATTTGGTGGATATTGTTTTTTGTGTTTAAATGTCATACATTATACTTGAATCACCAAAAAAAACTTTTTTGAAATCAAAGCAAATTGTGTGTTTTATTCAAGAATTAAAAAATCCGCTCAATTTGTAAGACCCTTTATATGTTTGAGTGCCCCCATTCACTTAGTTTCCTATCGCTACACGCCATTCGATATCTCTCGTAACTCTTGTATTGTATTGTATTACAATGTCGTTGTATACAGTACAACCTGGCATATTATTACCATGTGGCAATCTTTTCCAAACAGCCAGAAAGATGTTAAAGAGATCTTAAGTGAAAAACAGACTGAAATCATTTATAAAAAAATCTGAGTTCCAGGGGGATTTGAACCCACAACCTCCAAGTTGGGAGATAGACACCTTACCAACTAGGACACGGAAGTTGTCTCTCTTCTATCATAAGAGAAAATACCCTAAATAACAGAATTCTTCAACTTGCTTAAGTATGTAGAGGTTTAAAAAAATTTACGCTATTTAACCGGTTCACTGCCACGAGCGCGTTGACGCGCTCTCCGATTCAGTGCTCGCCAGGCCAGCCATACAAAATGAACGCATAAAGACACTCTCCTATGAGCTAGTCGTAAGCCAATAGCAAATCCAATTGTAATAATTTATAAATTATAACACATAGGGACATCTATTGGGATGGTCAAGAAATACTTAAATATTACAATTTACCGATATTATCAAAGTTACAGTCATCTTTCTAAAAGCTTTCACTGACAGTCAATACGTGTCTCTGATACAGGGTTACCGACTACAGTTTTTTGCGTCGTAATTGCGATGATTTATAATGACTTTGTTTGTAGTTTTGTTCAATGGTTGATTTTTAACTTTTGTGCGTTATTTTTGTTAATTTTTAAAAGTATTTATTTACAAAGTGTGTTTTCATGTATTCTTTGGTTATTGGCGGTAGTTTTGCGGCATAATACGACGTTTATATAGACTTTTTACGGTTTTATTTTATAGTTTACTTACCTTTTGCGCTTTATTATACATCATACAGATAGTTTGTTGATTTTAGTTAACAAAGTATATTATATTCCACTATATTTATAAGTAAACGTGTTTTCTGTGTCAAGTTGTGAAAAACCCTGATATTTTGTGAATATTTAAACTGTGTACAAAAAATATAATTTTTTTAGGTTTTATTTTTGTTGAAAAATCCCGGCCTGCTGGGTACGGCCATACTAATAACTTCCGGCACTTAAAGGGTTAAAAAAAACCTTTCACAATAGTGTAATGATAGGAAGATAAAGGCATTTGAAGACAATAAAATTACCTTTTGATCTTATTACGAGGGTTGTCCAGAAAGTAAAGAACGTTTTGGCATAACTAAATAAAAACTAAAGATATCAACACAAAACTTTATTTACAAAGTCACAGTACCTTACTCTATGTCTCAATGTAGTCGCCATAGCTGTCAAGGCGCTTATTGTAACATGGAACCAATTTTTCAATTCCGATGTTATACTCTTCTACCGCCAAAGATTTGAGCCAGGATGTCACTTCTTGTTTGAGGTCTTCACCGTTTGCGAACTGTTTTCCACTCAAAAATTCCTTTAGTTTCGAGAATAAGTGAAAATCACTCGGTGCCAAGTCAGGGCTGTAAGGAGGATGTCCAAAAATTTCCCACTTAAGACGTTGAAGTTCTCGCTGTGTTCGTCCTGATGCATGAGGCCGCACATTGTTATGACTCAAAACCACCTTTCCCGACAACATTCTACATCTCTTGTTTTGGATGGCGCGTCTAAGTCGTTGAAGAGTTTCACAATAGGCCCCTGAGTTTATTGTGTGTCCTCTTGGCATAAACTCCACGCGGACCAAACCCTTGATCGTGGATTAAATCGCACTTCACATTTGGCGGGATTTTCGATGGGCGCAGCCATTTTGAAAGGTTACAGATCAAAGATGCACGACCGTTCAGTAAAAAAACTCGGCTCACACTGAAGCTGGGGAAGGAGCTAACTGGCACGCATACGATTGCGATGTTGGGGGATCAGCGCAGGGCGTGGTGCGCAATCGTCCTTCACTTTCTGAACGACCCTCGTAGAAGAAATATAAATAAATGTTACAAAAAAGTGAGTATTACCTTGGATAGGCACAACAGTGAACACTACAAGAATGCCCAACAGGCCGGAGATGCCGACCTCGTACCAGAGGAAGTAGAGCACGATGACAGAGACCAGCGGGGCTATCCACAGGTAGTGAAGGAACACCGAGGCTATGTCGAAGCGGTTTACATCGTTGGACAGAAGGTTCACCACCTTACCTGGAGCTGACTCCCCCAGAGCAGTGCGGGACAGTTTGAGAGACTGGAAATAAACATTGGATAGAGTTAAATTGATTCTAGGATTACATCTGCTTCTGTAAAAAAGGTGGTGGAGCACAGTGGAGCGGTGTTCCACCGCAAAAAAAGCACTGAGTATATGTAAGAATATGAATATCATTCATCAATTTCCATCTATCAAATATCCACACAGTGATTTACGCCATCGTGAATTAAGAATATTTTCGTTAACGTATTCACGAACTGAGCTGTTAAGAGCATTACCATTCGCACACGGAATGACCTTGTTAAATAATTTTTCAGATATCAATACTTTACAAATCTTAGTAGAGAAACTGAGGATTAAACTCCTTAATAAACATTGTAAGTATGGACAAATTACAGCGTCTTCAAAATGTTTGTCTAAGATTTATTTTCAACCTACGAAAGTACGATCATATAACTTCATATCAGAAGGCATTGAACTGGTTGAATGTTAGAAATAGACGACAAATTCACATACTGTCTATTGTATAATATCTTTAACTGTCCCGCCGCCCCCTTTTATCTCGCCGAAAATTTTCAGCGTCTTTCCAATCATGGATTAGCGCTACGCTCAAACAGAGATTGTCTATCGGCCTTTCCAATTCACCGCTCCTCTTTTTTTACGTCGTCCTTTACTGTCTATGCAGTGAGACTCTGGAATCAGTTACAAACCAATATAAGACTCGCTCCGTCCTTGGCATGCTTTAACACGTTCACTGCGTATAAAATACTTAATGTCATACAGAGATGCTGAAATTTCGCGAATTTTTGAAAACCCATAACTTTGTTAAAAATCAACTTCTACTTTCTATTTAAACATCATATACAAGTGTATTCCTTCGTGTCTTCAAAACACATGAAACCGGCGACGAATCCTTATCGGGAGACATTTATGAGTGCACTAAACATTCAAGGCTCCCGTGTTTATACAAAATATTTGTATGGACACGGGAGCCGTGTTCGACGCAGTGGAGGTGTTTTAAGACGCGACTGAAAAAACTCTTAATTTCTAGTCAGTAAAATAACGTGTTTCATTCCAGATTTTTCCTTTCCTCTCCACCATCCCTTCCTTTCCTTTTAATTGATGATATCTCACTTTATATGAAAAATAATGTTCGGGTGATTGTCCGTCTTTGTGGGGTTCGTGGGCATATGCTCACGTATGTGTTTATGGATTTCGTGGGAATGGATAGTCATTTGAATGATTTATGCAACCATGTAACTTGCTTCATTTACTTTTGTCTGGTTAGTTGGAAGATATTGCCACCTGGCAATAAGCCCGCCAGATTGTATTTGCAATAAAAGTGTTAAATAAATAAATAAGAACAACTGAGTCACTTCACACGGAATATTTTATTGTTTTTCTTGTTATTTGATGCAACTGAGTTAATCAGTATGAAATATACAGTAAATAAATATACAGTAAATAAATATACAGTAAATAAATAAATGCAATCAGTATCAACTGTACAGTAAATAAATAAAAAAAAAAAAAAACAAAAAATCATCACCAGGCACAGTCATGTACTCTAGACGGATATGGTCAGCAACACAAGGGTTCTTCAAAGAGCCAAAGTTGATAGAGAGTTGCTGACTAATATTAAAATCCGAAAGGTGTCCTACTTGGGTCATGTACTTAGAGGAGCAAAGTACAAATTACTGCACCTGATTATCCAAGGCAAAATAGAGGATCGAAGAGGTATTGGCAGGAGGCAAATCTCCTGGCTCCCCAATATACGGGATTGGACTGGTATAAGGAGCATCGGGAATCTTTTTCGGGCTGCCGGGGACAAAGATGCTTACTCTCAGGTGATAGTCAACATTAGCGGGACCTGACATGACACTAGGAAGAAGAAGTCATGAATTGTTATTTTTCAGTATAGATGCTGATAATACTTCAGCACGCTATCCTAAAATAATGGAGAGATCAGTAAGGAACAAGGGGTGACGCACCTTTCTGTATATTAAGCTACAGACTGCAACCCTCGCCCGCATGCCCATGTGGAAGGCTCCCATCATGTAGTGATTCATAGCCAGGGCGCTGGCCGCACTGAGCAAGACTATCCCCCCGGCGTACCAGAGAGCCTCGTCGTGCTGCATCGCACTGTTGGGACTGAAGTACAGCAGTAACCGACCTAGTAGCACTGGAGATACTAACCTGAAAAAAAAGCAGATTTGTTATCAAATATTCTATTGAATTTATCAAGCGATTGCCTATTCTAACAAATCACCAATAATGAATCAGTTTTCATTTAATTTATTAACCCTTCCTTCCCTGTGATGTGTAACTAGTACACATTGCTTCTAAAAACTTTAATATCTCTATAAATATAATAAATACTGGGTTCAGATTTTAGGAATTCCTCCGTAATACATTTAAGCA
The DNA here is from genome assembly GCA_949825065.1 of Odontocerum albicorne. NCBI lineage: Eukaryota > Metazoa > Arthropoda > Insecta > Trichoptera > Odontoceridae > Odontocerum > Odontocerum albicorne. Next base: position 29,136,659 of record OX463860.1, read on the forward strand.
TTGAATGAAAAAAATAATATTAGTAATAATTAGCACTTATCAGACACATCAGATATATTTTGTGAAAATCGGGAATAAATTCACCAATACAATCAAACGTGTGCCAGTGTGTGACGTAGGTATATTCATTCTAAAAAACCGCTATGGGTGAGGAAGCGACGCTATTCACGTCTCACTCTCACTCTACTTCGGTATATGGGAACACAAGAAATAGAATCTCAGTTCGCTCGCTTCTCTCGCTCTTCGCCCGTTTTGTGAACGTCATCCGATGGTTTTTTTCATGTTTTCAGCAATTAAATTTCAATTATTATCACTTTTGACTTCAAATTTAATTAATTTAAGCGATTGGCTATGAATATTTTTATTTTTCGGACTTTAAATCGCTCATTTTTACATGTGTATTGAATACAGGTACAAAATAAAAGGTTGATGAAATAAATAACAGTTTTTTTTTATAATAGGCATACCACCCTAGCTAAGATGATTTGTGCCACAAAATTAAAGTCATTATGTAATTATACGAGTCAACGTAATAAGACCAATTTAAAAGAATTATAATTCTAGATAATTTAAAGTTCCAACTGATTAAACTTCATAAATTTAACAATCGATCTACAAGTGGAAAAGTTCCACGAAGAAAGTAGAAACGCAATAAATACGACGTACATACTAAATGTGCATGACGTGTTCTATGAAGAAAATTCATAAATCAATTGCACCTTAACCCAAAAACACATATTGCAGGTTTCCCAAAAATTGATTGTGAAAATAATCAATAAACTTCCTGCTCGGTATCCCACGGGGGAGCTTTTCAGAGAGTATCAGGTCCTGAACATAGCCAATTTACATCTCAAATCCATTCTCTGGCACTGCCATCGAGAGGAAGGGAAGATGCAGACTCAGCAGACACACATGACACGCATGGCAACTAATGAAATGTTCACAATCCCTAGAGTTAAAACCTCTTTTGCCCAAAGGCAATACGCTTATTTGGCTCCCATTACATACAATGGCGTGCCGACTTCAATAAAGGTAAAGGTAGGAAAACCATTTAGACAGTCGATCGGAGCGTGGTTGTTATTGCGACAGGATTTTGAGTACTTGGGCTTTCGGGATGAATGACGAGTGGAAAGGATTTATGTGAGCTCGTGAGTGTGGGTCTCTTCTTGTTGTTTTAATTTTGGATGTTTTTGTATTTGTGTTTTTCTTTTTTTCTTCTTTTTTTTTTTTTGTTTTGAATTTGTTTTGATTTTTATTCTTATGATTGTGTGCGGTGTATTGTGGGATGAATATTTTTGGTCTTTCTGGAGTGATAATGTGTGAGGAGTTGAGTTTCGCAAGATGTTTCCAGTTGTAGTTGAGTGTCACTGTCAGGTTGATGAGAGCGTGCAACGGGGTTTTGTTTTTGTGTAATCAAAAATCGGAAAGAAGTATCGATTTATTTTTTTCATGCTAAATATCCTCAGTGAGATACAGGCAAAAGCCTAGTTTACTGGGGATACGACAAATGAAAGGCAACAAACCCAGATCCATTAAAATTATATGTCCAAATCAAATTACCTGTTGTTTTTTCTCAAATTGTGTATATTTCTTGTCATGTGTAATAAAAAAAATTAAAAAAATTAAATATTTGAGGAAAATCTTAAATGCATTCTGAAATATATATGTTATGTTAGATAAAGAAAGTTTGTAGGTGGCATATCGGAGGAAATAGCACGAAGGACAAAACTAGCGTGCAGCTCATTTGGACGTTTGAACAACATCTTCAAAAGTAATCTCCCAATATCCTTGAAGCGAAGGGTCTACAACCAGTGTATTCTCCCAGTACTTACGTATGGCTGCGAGACATGGACGCTCACAGTAAAGAACACACAAAAGCTCCAGACTGCACAAAGGAGCATGGAGAGATGCATGTTGGGATATACTTCAAGAGACTGTAAACGAAACACCTGGATTCGCAATACAACAAAGGTAGAAGACGTTTTTCCCATCATTTCCCTATCAAGGTAGGCAGAGAGAACTGTCAACTCCGAGTCTGTATTCATTTATGTATGCAAGCCACATATCGTGTTATTAATTTTTATTTCTAATTATTGTATACTCGTATAATCCTCTTTAAGCTTTGTACATAATTGGAGTAACCTGTTTATGTAAGTTTTATAAAATAAATTCAGGAAGATTCGACAAATAACCATATTAAAATAATTTCAGGAAGATTCGAGAAATAACCATATTAAAATAATTTCAGGAAGATTCGAGAAATAACCATACTAAAATAATTTCAAGAAGATTCGAGAAACAGCCATATTAAAATAACTTCAGGAAGATTCGAGAAATAACTATATTAAAATAATTTCAAGAAGATTCGAGAAAGGACTTACTTGCTCATTTCATTGCTAAAACAGATAATTCCCAAGAAAAGGAGATTCCCCCAGAAAGTCTTGGCGAGAGCTTTCAAGAGGCTGGGCTGTGGACCCTTGCTCGGGTTCGTTATACCCATGGCTTTCCGTCGAGCGTTACATTTCATTTTGTCTTCTAAAAAGTGCCTGCAAACAAAAAATATTGGTGAGTTTAATGAAAAATTACAATTGATATTAGAAAGATGGGACGACCTCCGTGGCCTGGTGGTAAGACACTTGTCTGCCGATCCGGAGGTTGCGGGTTCGATCCTCGCTGGAACCAAAATTTTTTTAAATAGGATTCCAGTCTGGTTAACACTTAGGGTCTATTAAAAACATATTTCTGGTTGGTTGGAAGAGATTGCCACATGGCAATAAACGTCAAGATATTAATATGGAAATCACTTATTTTAAGATATCATGTATGGAACAACTTCCCTTGATAAGACGCCTGTCTAGCAACCCAGAAGTTCCGTATTCGATTCCCGTTGGTACCCAGATTTTTAAATAGGTAATGGGTTTATTAATTTGATTCATGACACAACATGAAAACCACAGTACATAAAATAAGTCAACCTTACAATGCGCGATTTTTTTTATTTCAATAATAAAAATATATTTATGTATTATATTAAATATGTAATGGAACATGAAAAATGCCATAAAACTTCTTTTTTTTTATATATATTTATATTTAAAAAAAAAAGAGTAAGGTTCATATACGAATCACTGCGCATTTGTAAGTTAATTATATGATATAATAATATAAATGAAATTATATATTTAACTTCATTTATTTTACACATATGTACTACAGAATAAAAGAAAAAAAATAAGATTGCCTTGATCACCAATAATAAACTAATTTGATTTCAAACTGGAACAAATCACTAAAGTCATCTACGCGCAACAAGTCAAACTTCAACTGCCAAATTGACCGGTAAAACAGTTTTCTATTAAACCTATGTAGTTTTAAAGCATGGAGATTATTGTATCACATTAGTAACAGCGCATGAGTCGTTGTTTATACCACTCAACACAAAAATATTTAGAAAAACTTTGGTTGATTCATATGTGCATCATTGCGTACTGTAGGGTTAATTCAAATACTCAAAATTATTATCAAAGTTATATTAAATTTAACTTAAACTAACATGAAAATACAATAAAACTTAAGAAGTAATAATAAGTACTTCTTAAGTTTTATTGTTGCACCATTCTGAAATCTCCATTAAATTAGCAACTTTTTAAAGTAGTATTCTGGAACAGCCCAGAACAATTTTTTTTACCACAGAAGGTTAAAGTTTAGCGTAAAAATATTAATTAAGATTATTTTTATTTTTCAAGTATTTTTTTTGTACACCCCTAATAATTTTGGATACAATTTTGTATGCGATAAATAATTCAAGAGTATTTCACATTCAAAAAAATTTACAAAAAAGGTAATTTATACACAACGCAGCAAAAAATCTGATGCAAGGTGGGGATTTTACAAAATTTTACAAAAGTCCGAATAACTTAAAAACGGTAAGGTTTTTACTGAGGTCAAGTTTTGATATTCTGGTAGGTCTTGACCCAATCTATCATCATCCTAAAGTAAAGGGTCTTTCAAATTGAGCGGTTTTCAAATTCTTGGATAAAACACAGATGGCATCACGAACTTGCCTGGGTTTCGTGACATTTGAGAAGTGTAATATATGGCATTTATAAAAATGGAGTCGTATACAATACAACAACACGTTCAAATTGTTGAATTATTTTATGTATTGTAATCTCCGGAAACGGTGATGTTAATTGGCCACCAAGATCATGTGATCTGACACCGTTGGACTATTTTTTCTGGGGCTACGTAAAAAGCCAGGTCTATAAGAATGACCCCCGATCAATTCCTGAGCTGAAGGACGAAATTATTCGCGTTATCGGTGAGTTAGAACCGCAATTATGCCAAAATGTCATCGAAAATTTTGACAAAAGAGAGTGGACATCTATGGAGCTGCAAGAGGTGGATATTTGGCGGATATTTTTTATTCTGTTTAAATGTCATACATTATACTTCAATGACTAATAAAAAGTGTTTTGAAATCAAAGCAAATTGTGTGTTTTATTCAAGAATTTAAAAAAAATGAATTTAACCTGTTCACCGCGTTAAAAATCAAATTCCACGAATCCTGTGCGCGGCACAATTTCAGAGTTTTTTAATTTCTAAGTTTAAACACATATTTTGTTTAGAACCACTGATATTTGATTACAACACCAAGTAAACATGACACTTAAGTAATTTTCTGATAATAAATAATAGTCATTACTCTTAAGGAGACTCATTAAATAAAGGAGATAAACTTAACATTACGTAAAATAAACAAAGGAATGCTACGATCAAATCAATGCTTCATGACACTCACCCAATCAAATGCATATAGCACTAGTAATGTTTATTTACGTAAGAGAGACTTAGTAATGTTTATTTACGTAAGAGAGACTCATCGCAGGACTCGATCCGCGCGACAGGTCGTTAATGCTGGAAATATTGAGAAACCAAAAAAATTCGGCGCTCTGTTTATTCAACAATATCTCATAAACTAATATATTATTTGACAAGGTTTTCAGAGATGTCGCTAGAATAAAGATTATTTTAAATTTTAGTTCAATTTTTATTCCGGTTTTGTGTCATTCTTTTTAAGTATTTGTGATTTGAAACTTGGAATGTCGTCAGATCACAGGCGTTTGTGCTCCCCGCGGGGAAAGAGTTAAAAAACTGCTCAATTTGAAAGACCCTTTACTTACGGGACAACCTGTATAAACACTATACACATAGACTACACTACACCTAAATCTGTTTAATAAACACCAAGTCAATTAATAATAATAATAAAGTTATTTAATTCTTCCTTACCTCTCTAATGTATCTCCTATCGTGTTTGATTTATCCTTTTTGAGGGTTTCGTACAAATCATCCATTTCGAAAGGTCTCTTGTATCCTTTAGTAAAAATAGGGAGAGTCCAAAAGAAGAAAGTTGTCGAAAGGGGGTTCGCAGTTTCCTTCGGGTTAGGAATAAAAGTCTTCTTCGCTTTATCCATCTCTGTTTCTTTTTCTTAACGTATTATCACGATAAACACGGGAATCTTTATAAAGATTGAAATATATTCAGTAATTGTTCGTTCTTTCAGATAAAGATATATTTTACAAATATATCGAATAAAATTTTAAGTTTAAACAAAAAGCAAAATTTGATCATAGATTTAAAAAATATATATTTTATTATCTAGAATTTTTTTAAATTATCTCTCCGTAAGTACAAGAATAATTGATCGTTTGTTTGTGTCAATTTTATATTTATTTTAAATAAAAATTAAAATTAAGTTAGATTATTAAATATTAAAAAGTTCAGTCTAGTTTGTTGGCACCAATAATAATTATAATCTTGGATTATTTTTTTGATTAAAATTTTATAAATATAAATTTATTTAAACTAAACACAGTGTTACCGCGTGTATAAAAAGATTTTTTTTTACTAAAACATATCACATAATTTTAAAATGAGGCACATGATTTTTAGGACTTTTATTGGCATACGCCTTTAATATTTTTTTAATAAGTAAAACATCTTTTTTCTTCATATTTCTTCGAGTTTTGTCCGGCAATTTGGCAAATCTGAAAAACAAAAAACCAAATATTTATAATCTATTTTTTTATTTAGACATTTTCAATGTACAGTTTGGCAGGTTTATTATCATAGGAAAAATTGTTTGATAATTTTGTTTTCTGTGTTGAGTGAAATACATAAATTTGAGCTTAATATAATGAAAATAAAATGATTAAAGAAAGTATTGTAAGGTTAAAAGATAACATGATTCATTTGACCATACAAATATAACAGTTTAAAAGATATCATGATTTATTTGACCATACAAATATAACAGTTTAAAATATATCATGATTCATTTGACCATACAAATATAACAGTTTAAAAGATAACATGATTCATTTGACCATACAAATATAACAGTTTAAACGATAACATGATTCATTTGACCATACAAATATAACAGTTTAAAATATATCATGATTCATTTGACCATACAAATATAACAGTTTAAAAGATAACATGATTCATTTGACCATACAAATATAACAGTTTAAACGATAACATGATTAATTTGACCATACAAACATAACAGTTTAAAGATAACATGATTCATTTGACCATACAAACATAACAGTTTAAAAGACAACATGATTCATTTGACCATACAAACATAACAGTTTAAAAGACAACACGATTTATTTGACCATACAAATATAACAGTTTTAAAGATAACATGATTTATTTGACCATACAAATATAACAGTTTAAAAGATAACACGATTCATTTGACTATACAAATATAACAGTTTAAAAGATAACATGAGTCATTTGACAATACAAATATAACAATGTCAACAAGAAAGGTTTCATCATTAACTTTGTACAACGTCATGTTAGAATATTTGATAATAAATTGATAAAAGTAAATGAGGTATTAAAACGTATACGTGTATACTACAACTGGACAATATCAAAATCTACGAAGATGGTAGTGCACAATAGATTTTGGTGCCAACTTCGATGCATTGCAGTTGAAATTTGGACGTGGAAGTCTGAGAGGACCCGAAAAAATACTGTAGAGATAGATGCGTGTATTGAGAATGAGTAATGCATGGAGTGACAATGTATGACAAAATTCGAAATGAAGTGAACAGTTATAATATATTGACAAAATCATCTATGAAATTTGCTTCCTTTACTCGTATTACAGGTAATTTATCAACACTGCCATCTACGGAGCGATGATGAAAGTAATCTATCGACAGTTTTAGTATAATATATTGACAATACCATCTATGAAATTTGCTAACAGTATTACAGGTAATTTATCAACACTGCCATCTACGGAGTAATGATGAAAGTAATCTATCGACAGTTGTAGTATAATATATTGATATTAACATCTATGAAATTTGTTTATAGTACTCATATTACAGGTAATTTATCAACACTGCCATCTACGGAGCGATGATGAAAGTAATATATCAACAGTTGTAATATATTGACAATACCATCTATGAAATTAGCTTACAGTATTACAGGTAATTTATCAACACTGCCATCTACGGAGCAATGATGAAAGTAATCTATCGACAGTTGTAATATATTGACAATACCATCTATGAAATTTGCTTACAGTATTACAGGTAATTTATCAACACTGCCATCTACGGAGCGATGATAAAAGTAATCTATATACAGTTGTAGCATAATATATTGACAATACCATCTATGAAATTTGCTTAGGCCGAGGCCACACAAAAGTGCTTCCCTAGGTGATACGTGACTAATAGACTAGGTGATTTCATGCATGGCCATACCAAAGTACTTCGCACAAATTCATTTGACATTTGGGAACAGTTGAGTCAACAAACGATGCCACTCTCAAAACTAACCAATTTCATTACAACTTAACATCTTTATTTACTTCCTGTGCAACTTCATTCCAAAGTGATTTTATTACAGGTACATTTTTGTATAATTTGCTCGATGGGTTCCACAAAGGCTCCCTTTTATACACAGCTGTTATTAAAACTTCCGCCATCTTTCGCCGCGGAAGTTTTAATCACTTTGGAATGAAGTTGCACAGGAAGTAAATAAAGATAAGGTAAGTTGTAATCAAATTGGTTAGTTTTGAGAGTGGCATCGTTTGTTGACTCAACTGTTCCCAAATGTCAAATGAATTTGTGCGAAGCACTTTGGTGTGGACATGCATGAAATCAGTATATTAATCACGTATCACCTAGCGAAGCACTTTGGTGTGACCTCGGCCTTACAGTATTACAGGTAATTTATCAACACTGCCATCTACGGAGCAATGATGAAAGTAATCTATCGACAGTTGTAGTATAATATATTGATAATACCATCTATGAAATTTGCTTACAGTTAATTTAACAACACTGCCATCTACGGAGCGATGATGAAAGTAATCTATCGACAGTTGTAATATATTTACAAAATGATCTATGAAATTAGCTTACAGTATTACATCCAACTTAATGTTGACCAAACAAATAATACTCATATATATGTCCAAAAATTGTAATAAATCAAAAACATGAAATGACGTACCGCCTTTTGGATTACCACCGAAACCACTGAAAATATCTTTTGGATTACCACCGAAACCACTGAAAATATCTTTTGGATTACCACCGAAACCACTGAAAATATCTTTTGGATTACCACCGAAACCACTGAAAATATATTTTGGATTACCACCGAAACCACTGAAAATATATTTTGGATTACCATCGAAACCACTGAAAATATCTTTTGGATTACCACCGAAACCACTGAAAATATCTTTTGGATTACCACCGAAACCACTGAAAATATCTTTTGAATTACCCCCGAAAAGTCAAGATCTAAAAAATAAAGCCCCCCTATCACAGCTTAAATGTTGTATTATCTTATTTATAAGAAAAAAATACACTGGATCAAGTACAATATGTTGAGCTTATTGACACATGTTATTTATCAACTTGATAAGTCTTCAACTAACCAGAATCAAGGTTGGAAATGTTAAACAAATCATTAGAAAAAAATTAAACTTTTATGAAATTTGGAACAACAGGTCGAGAGATACGATTAGAGATAAGTGAAGTGATGGCAACATAGATAGGACGTGCAAACATAGATAAATTAACTGATATAAAAAATAATACAACTCTCGGTGAAAACAAATTAGGTAATGTTATATTCTATAAATTGAATAAAATAAATCTGCCACACATGATTAAACATTCTCATCCAATAATCAATAATAACAAATCAATAATAGCTCTCTTCTTTTAGGCCTGTTGGCCTGTTATGGTCCTGCATCATTATTTCCCTCTTGTAAATTTTACAATGTAATCAAAATAAACTATGACGGGCCGGATACCGGGCATATCCGGCCCGCTGCCGTGGGCCGGTGTTGGCCCGCGGGCTGTAGTTCGGAGACCCCTGGTCTAAGCTATCAAATTTGTTATTTTGTTTAAATTGTTTTTACCAATATATTCCTTACAATTTAGATAGTAAAAATGCATAAAGATTCATTCAACCCCCTTCATATTTGTAATATCCCGTTTCGTCATTTTCAAAAAGGACGGACTCCAGCACAGTCATTATGCGATCTCAATGAATATTTTTAAACAAATGCACATGCAAGGAAGTTCCTAATCTAATGAGCACAGCTTCCATCTTCCTATTGTTACACTCGACATTTATTTTTAATCTGTCAATAACAGTGGGTTCGCATTTCAAGTCGGAGCACCCTTGTGGTGAGTCTGCTTTCTCTAAAGGGCGCTATAGAAATTATATTTTTATTAAATACATATAAAATAAATAAATAAATATAGGTTTATTGATAGCGACATAGTATGTACATAATACATTTAAATACACTAAATACATAAATGGCAGAAAATACATGTAAGAGAGAAGCTATCAAAAGGTCTGGGCTCATCTAATAACATCCCCCCGGCCAAGATACACCCCACCAATATAGGGCGAGTCGCGGGGACACCAGATATTTATTATTATAAATGCTTATAAAATATGGAGGGAGATAGAGAGAAAAGAGGGGGGGAGATGGAAAGAGACAGGAGATAGAGAGGAAAAGAGAGGGAGGGAGATGGAGAATGAGGGGTAAAGAGGAGGGAAATGGAGAGACAGGGAGATAAAGAGGAAGACGGAGAGGGAGAGAGAATGAGATTTCACAAGTGCACTAAGAACCTGTTTGTATACACCTAGCCATAGAAGACTTACTAAACAAATACGAGTATATATAGTATGTATGAAACGAATGAAGAATGAGCAAGAGGTAAGAGAAGGAGATAGTTGAAGAAATTTAAACTGAGGGAAAGGTAAGAAATATGAGAAACAAAAGAGCAAGGAGTACGATATGTATGAATGAGGACAAGACGAGACCTGTGTACCTGTTAAGAAGGGCATAGAGATGTCATATCTGTCTACTGCAAAGGGGACAAGGCGTAATGCTATGTATACTCGTATATTGCATTGTATTTAATATACAATATAACCTGGCGGGCTTATTGCCATGTGGTAATGTCTTCCACCTAACCAGAAAGTTGCTTAAAGAGGGCTTAAGTAATAACTAGACTAGAATCCTTTTTAAAAAATCTGGGTTTCAAAGGGAATGAAACCCGCAACTCCCAGGTCGGAACACAGGCGACTTACCAACTAGTATATACGCCTGATCACACTATGTGGACCATAGCAGATAGCGGAAGGATGAAAGGCGAGTTTCTGGCACCTAAAAACCAGACCACACCAGCTAAGGGAAGGAAAACCCCAACAGAAAACCCCAACAAGAGAAGGAAAACTCGAAACATTGACTTAAAAACCTCATATCAACCCGCTTGGGCAGCGTTATATGAAAGGCTACAACGCAGTAGCTTGCCCACCCCCTCCAACATGAAAGATGACCAAAAAAAAAAACAAACCCCCTCCGGTGGCCAAACCAAAACTGGCCAAGGTGGCGGCCAGCAAGGGAAGGCCGCGATTCGGACACGGAGGAACTGTCAAGGCTACCGTGCAATGAACATTGCCACATACAATGCAAGAACGCTGTCCAAAGAAGCCCATTTAACAGAATTGCAACATGAACTCGATAACATCAGATGGGACATTATCGGTCTCAGCGAAGTGCGCAGAAAAGGAAAAGGTAACATTACAATTGAAGGTGGACACATGCTTTACTATTCAGGTACAGATACTGGCAGGACAAGTGGTGTGGGTTTTATCATACACCAAAAATGGAAAGACAGAGTAATCGAATGTAAATGCTCATCTGACCGAGCAGCCCTCCTCACCTTGAGGCTGAACAAGCGATATCAACTGCAGATTCTTCAGGTTTACGCACCTACTCAGAGCTACACAGATGAGGAAGTCGAAGATTTCTATGAAGAAATTCAAACTCTTCAAGAAGCTAGTGGATCTCACTTCCAAATCGTAATGGGAGACTTTAACGCTAGAATTGGAAGCCAAGCACAAGATGATGTTGCAGTAGGAAAATTCGGATTTGGGACACGAGATGAAAGAGGCAACCGATTGGTGGAATTCGCCGAAAGAAATAATCCTTTCATCATGAACTCATTCTTCCAAAAAAATACCTCCAGAAAGTGGACATGGAAGAGTCCCTCCGGATCAACCAGCGAAATTGACTACATCCTATCTAATAACAAAAACATGATAAATGATTGCACCGTCTTGAATCGCTTCAATACAGGTAGCGATCACCGACTTGTAAGATGTAAAATCAGTTTCAATATCAAACTTGAAAGGGCAAAATTGACAAAGAAACCCAGTGCTCGAGTGAATACCGCAGACCTGAAAACCCATAATCAAGAGTTTCAATTTGAACTCAAAAACAGATTCTCTGCTCTTGAAAATGACCCTAACATCACTAACCTAATTGCAGAGGTAACTGAGGAGATATTGAGAGCGGCAAGTAAAGTTGGGGGCTCACAAGGTCTCCAAAAAACATCTAAATTGTCAGATGAAACGTTGAAACTCATGGAAAAGAGGAGAGAAATGAAAGCCTCATCGCAGATTTCCGATGCAGCTGAATTTTCTAAACTCTGTAAAGTGATCCGCAAAAAGATTCAGAAGGATATCCGTGAATTCAATATGAACCTCGTACAAAAAACAATCGAGACTGGAAGGAGCCTCAAGAAAACGAAACAAAAATTAACAACAAATAAAGAAAACATCACCGCGCTCAAACTCTCGGACAACACGGTTACCAGAAATCGCGACATGTTGCTGAAGAGAGGAGAAGAATTCTTCCACAACCTCTTAAATGAATCCACAGATATATCACAAGACTTCTCTACCCAAACTCAGGAAGATGATGAGGAAGCAGTACCTGACATTCTACCCGAAGAAGTACGAAACGCTATACGCGGTATGAAACCGGGAAAAGCACCAGGTTCTGACGGCCTTTCCATTGACATACTTAAGGAAACGGGAGAAGAAGTAGATAAGATGCTGGCGAAAATCTTTTCATCGTATCTGCAGAAGGAAGATATTCCCGAAGAATGGAAAAATGCCACCATCATCCTACTCCATAAAAAGGGAGATAAAGAAGATCTTAAGAATTACCGACCCATTAGCTTAATACCAGTTCTCTATAAAATCTTTACTAAGATTGTCTCCAATAGGTTAAAAACAACCTTTGATGAAAATCAACCCAGAGAACAAGCCGGATTTAGAGGACGTTATAGCACAATGGACCACATTCAGGTAGTTAAGGAAATAATAGAGCGTTGTCAAGAATACCAACTTCCATTATATTTGGCGTTCGTAGATTATGAAAAGGCTTTTGATTCGGTCAAGAAATCCGCTATTATCAGGGCCCTTCTTAATCAGGGAGTTCAAAAACGCTACGTCAATCTCTTCAGTAATATATACAATAACGCGACAGCAACAGTAAATCTCCACCAAAGTACCGATAAATTTCCAATAAGTAAAGGTGTCCGCCAGGGCGATACCATCTCGCCAAAATTATTCAACGCTACCCTGGAGGATGTGTTCAAAAAGCTTGAATGGGAAAATAAAGGAATCTGCGTTAATGGTTCATATCTGAGCCACCTTAGATTTGCAGACGATATTATTACCTTCGCTACACGTCCTGAGGAACTGCAGAGCCAAATACTGGAATTAGCGGAGGCAAGCAAATTAGCAGGTTTAAAAATGAATATTGATAAAACAAAATATATGTTAAACCGCTTTGCTGATGCCACAACTATCCAGGTGGACGGTACACAGCTAGAACAAGTCCAACAATATATCTACTTAGGACAAAGTATTACATTTGAAGACTGTACTTTAAATGAAATAAATAGAAGATCAAAACTAGCTTGGAGTTCCTTTGGACGACTAAACTACATCTTCAAGAGCAATCTCCCAATCTGCATCAAACGGAAGGTATTTAACCAATGCATCTTGCCAGTACTAACATATGGATGCGAGACTTGGACTTTATCGGTACGAATGTTACAAAAGCTCCAAACAACACAACGCAGCATGGAGAGGTGCACGCTAGGTTATACCAGAAGAGACCGAAAACGTAATGAGTGGATAGGAGCCCAAACAAAGGTTGAAGATGTTATAGAGGTTGCAAAAAGACTCAAGTAGAAGTGGGCTGGACATATCGCCCGAGCAACAGACCATCGTTGGACGTATGAAGTAATCCAGTGGTACCCAATAGGTATAAAAAGGCCTGTAAGAAGACCTAAGGCGCGCTGGGTGGACGAAATACGTAAGCATGCAGGTATTATGTGGCAGCAATGTGCAAAGGACAGGATTTTGTGGAGACAACTTGGAGAGGCCTACATCCTGCAGTGGATAGATACAGGCTGATGATAGTGATAGATATACGCCTGAGTAGGGCATGAAGCTTACTATAGAAATAAATTTTAATTACAAAAAAAATCATTTAAAAAAATATATTTTCATAATGATTGCTACACGTTTAGTTTATAATAATCTTTTATATCCAAGCGCAGAAATGATTAGGGTGGTCCGACTGGCATGCATCAAAAACGAGCTGAAGAGATGCCTTCAGACAACAGGAACGAGCTGAAGGCATCAATCATGGTCGTTATTGAAGCCATACCTTAACCCAACATTAGTAAATGTCATGAAAAGCATTTTAATTCGAGGACGGCTTTGCGTCAATGAGGGAGGTGGGCGTTTACATTAATTATTTTTATCAAAAAATATATACTAATTACTGAATGGAGTGTTAAAAAAATATATACTAATTACTGAATTAAGTGTCATAAAAATATATATTAATTACTGAATTAAGTGTCAAAAAATATATACTAATTACTGAATTAAATGTCAAAAAAAAACATATACTAACTACTGAATGGAGTGCCAAAAAAATATATACTAATTACTTAATTAAGTGTCAAAAAAACATATACTAATTACTGAATTGAGTGTCAAAAAAATATATACTATTGTAGTTACTGAATTAAGTGTCAAAAAAACATATACTAATTACTGAATTGAGTGTCAAAAAAATATATACTTATTACTGAATGGAGTGTCAAAAAAATATATACTAATTACTGAATTAAGTGTCAAGAAATATATACTTATTACTGAATTAAGTGTCAAAAAAACATATACGTATTACTGAATTAAGTGTCAAAAAAATATATATAATTACTTAATTAAGTGTCAAAAAAACATATACTAATTACTGAATTGAGTGTCAAAAAAATATATACTATTGTAGTTACTGAATTAAGTGTCAAAAAAACATATACTTATTACTGAATTGATTGTCAAAAAAATATATACTTATTACTGAATGGAGTGTCAAAAAAATATATACTAATTACTGAATTAAGTGTCAAGAAATATATACTTATTACTGAATTAAGTGTCAAAAAAACATATACGTATTACTGAATTAAGTGTCAAAAAAATATATACTAATTACTGAATTAAGTGTCAAGAAATATATACTTATTACTGAATTAAGTGTCAAAAAAACATATACGTATTACTGAATTAAGTGTCAAAAAAATATATACTAATTACTTAATTAAGTGTCAAAATATATATACTAATTACTGAATTAAGTGTCAAAAAAATATATACTAATTAGTGAAAAAAATAAGAGAGGTGCATAGCCGCGCGGTAACACACTGGACTTCCTTGCGGAAGGTCGTCGGTTCGAACCCCGCGCTGTGCTACTCCCTTCGAACGACACAGGCACTTTTTCCGCCTAGTGTTCGATTGTATAAGGATACCTATGACTTCGGTGATATATATTCTTTAAAAAAAAAAGTGTTTTTAGCTTTGAAAATAAAAAAAGTTATTTAAATGTATTTTTGTAGCATTTTAAATTTAGACTTTGTAACAAGATTCATGCTCCACCCTGTATTTTGCAGTGTGTTTATACTCAAAATGTTTTTCAATTATATTTTTTTACGTGACATGGCTTGACCAAATGGACCAATTTTAAAAGAAGGTAAAAACAATTAAATTATATTATGTTGTTTATAGTTAAGGCATTAACGTTGTGGAGGTTTAAAGATATTGTAATTTATTTTTATCAAACACTGTTTATTCCACTTTTTTTGTAACGGTATAACCCTACCGGTTTCAAGGCTTTCACCTCATCTTCAGGGGAACACAAACAAGACTAAATTCTGTTCGAACTAGTACCGATATACACGCTTCAACGGTTGGGGGCTGAGGGGTGAAGGAGGCATGGGACGATTTCGGCCAAGAGTGGAGAGATTTTTGGGATATAACTGTTCAACAGATGTTCGGATCGATGCACTGACTCGAAAAGAATTTAGTCTTGTTTGTGCTCCCCTGAAGATGAGGTGAAAGCCTTGAAACCGGTAGAGTTATACCGTTACAAAAAAAAGTGGAATAAACAGTGTTTGATAAAAATAAATTACAATAATTTATATTAACTCTTTCACTGCTGATGCAAAATTCATGACAACCAGATCGGTGCTCAATATATTTGATTAATAAAAACTAGTTTCAACCCGTGAAATATTCACGGAAGTAAAATAAATTCTACATTTATGAAAACGTCCGAATGCGATGGACTCTTTCGAAGTAATGAACGAATATTGTATGATGATGTAATACACTAACAATATTTAGGCATGGACACGCCGCGCGTGTTCTGAGCATGAAGCAGATGTTCACATGGACACGCCAGGCGTGTCCTCAGCATTGGACGAGTTAAATAAACACCTTAATAAGTAAATATTTTGGATAAAATATATGTTTTAAGATGAAGAAAGGAGCTTTTAGATGGTTTGGACATGTGGAGAAAATGAATGATGAACGAATGACTTAACTAGTATATAAGTCAGAAGTGTAAGGTGTGCGTAGAAGAGGTAGACCGAGGAAAACATGACTAGATCAAATGGACTAGATTTTTGAAAGAAATTAAAGTGAGAAGTATGAATAATATAAGATTGTGCATGATAAGATGTATGAATGTGGAGGAGACGAAAGTTGTGTGTTTGGATAGAAAGTTTTAGAAATCTCTTCTCTTTGCCTACCCTGCAAACGACACGTCGTGTTTATACATATATGTGTGTCTTCAATTTTTTATAATTTTGATTTTTCAAACAACTGCAACACAAATTTAAATCACTGGAAATAAAAAAAACAAATAACTCACCATTCATTTCAACAATCGAGAATTCTAATTTTTACTTTAAAAAAACTTAAATTCCGTATATATTAACAATGTAAATTAAAAAAAACTCAAATTATGTTAAATTGTATTTACTTTCTTATAACTCAAAAACTAACAGTTAAAAAGTTAGTTATACATTTAACTTGTGAAATGTGAACTGGAATGATGCACGGTCGCAAGTCAAGTGCTATAATGAAATTAAATGAAGTCATATCTTTATAAAAGTGCTATTTCATTTATTAAAACATCATTTAACTGACGACAGAGATAACAGTATCAACATGAGATTTAATATTATAGTAGTAACCGTGATCAGCAGATTGCCACAAGTAGAAAAATATTCAATTCGGGAGATAAATTTACTTTTTAAACTAACAAATAATACAATACTTGGAGAGAGTTATTGGCGTGGAAGATTTCAACAATATATAGATGATACTAACATACGTTCATACCATCACGCCATTTCTCTGTTGGGGTAGGCAGAGAGGATAGAAAGCTAGACTTAACCTAACCTAACCTAACTCGATACACATCCTTAGCATTTTCCACATACATACACCTTTTCATAATTCCTCTGTATCGGGCGTATACACCACCTTTAAAACATATTCAAATTTGTTTGATATGTAATATATATTTGGTATGTAGGTATATTTTGATGTTATTTGGTATTTTTGTATGTATATTTATGTTTGTTGGGGGCCGCGCTGCGTCGCGACCGCAACGGAAATGAGACTTATGCGCGGTCATCGCGAGACTATATCGCAAGTCGGCCGGCCTCTGCACGCGCAAAACTTACGAAAATTGTGACATTTCGCGAGTTATGACGGCATGCAGAGGCGAAAACGGGCGCTTGCGATGAGCGATTGACCGCACATAAGAAGCGAAAAATCCAAATAAATCTTTCTCAATTCACTCAGCCTACTGTGTTTTACTTGAGATCATCTACTACCTGGCTAAGAGGAATCTCTTCACCCTGCTACCTTTCACCGATCTACGACTGTGAACGTGAGCTGAATTCGCCGAGTATCGAGCAGCAGCATCCACCTATTGTTACAGTTCTTTGTACCAGTGGCGTACACCCTCTACGATTTCTTTGATTTTCTACTTTTAGAATATCATTAACTTGATCCAACCATACTTTCCTTGGTCTTCCTCTCATACGGCTCATATCCTTAGCCTCTTCTACGATTTCTCTGACTTTCTACGTTTCGTTCTTTGAAAATACTTAATTGTATTAGATTGTTGCATAATTCACGACCGTTTACTGCTGCCAATTTGAAACTATTTTTGTATAATTTTTTTAATAATACATATATTGTAAAAAAGAGACGAAAAAACATTCCGGTATGCTCCGACCGTCTCACTTCAGGTGTGCCATCAGATCCAGCACACCGGTATGACTGGTGAGTTTGCCGGTGCGCAACAGCTCACTCATTTAAAAAGGAGAAAAAAATAAGAAGAAAACAAAAACTCCACGGCACAGCTTCGCTATCCAACTAAATTGACGTTGGAATATCGTTGTCGTTGCCAGGCCTCGACTACGAGGCTTAGCAACGACAACGACATACATTGTCAAACCATGTATTCTTCACAATTTACGCATTTGTACAGCATTCATTAGGATCTTTTTAGCCACGTTTCATTATATTTACTTTATTATACGAGTATACACATATTAACAATACGCATGTATCTTTAATAGTTGGCAGAAACATGAAACTACATATTTCCAACATAGTTGGATAAAGAGTATGGTAGATGTTGGAGGGTCGTCGTTACTGGGTCTGGTAGTCAAAGATCCCTTTGCTATCCCAAAGTCAATTTAGTTGGAAAGCGAAACTGTGCCGTGTTTATTTTTAAGTGAGTGAGTTGTTGCACACCAGCAAACTAATTGGCCACACCGGTGTACTAGATCCGATGGCACACCGAATTAAGACGCTTGGAGCCCACCGGTATGTTTTACCTTTGTTTTTGGAAATAATATATATGACCAAAGTCGTAGATGTCCTTATTCCTCCGATTATTAGACGGAGAAAATGCATGTTTCATTCGAGGAGAGTAGTAGCACAACACGGGATTCGAACCGACGACCTTTCGCACGTTCAGTGCGTTACCGCGCGGCCTTGCACCTCATGTTAGAGCAGTGATGGGTAACCTTTCTAGCTCGGGGTGTCAACATTCTGAAAAAAAACTGGCTTGACCCGGGTGCCGTGTCACATCTAAGAATATTAATAATTTTTGTAGACCTGGTAAATGGATGAGTTTTGTTTTTGAACTATTTATTTATTTATTATTAAAAAGCAAAAACAAATAATAATTTACATTAGTGACTTTTTTGTTGCTGAATTGCATTTGATGAAGTTTAGATCAATGACAGGAGTTCTATGTGATTCGAAAATGCCAGTAAAGTTAAAAGGAAAAGTATACCAAACGATTGTCAGACACGCACTCCTCTATGGCTCCGAATGCTGGACGATGTATAACTCTTACTCTAGGCAACTAGAAACTGCTGAAATGCGCATGCTAAGATGGTCAGCTGATGTGTCCCTAAGAGACAAAATTAAAAGCTTACGCATTCGTGGAAGCCTAGGTGTTACAGACATCAACAGCAAGATGGAGGAGAGGCGGATGGATTGAGATGGTATGGGCACGTTGGACGCAGAGCACCCGATCACATTGTGAACCAGGCAATCTCCATGGATCTTCCTCGAATAACAACCAGAGGAAGACCAAAGAATTCATGGGTGGTGCAAAAAGATAACCTGATGCAGAGGCACGGCCTGGGGGACGTAGTCCGGGACAGAAGAGCATACAACCTGAGGACGAGGAGAACTGACCTCAACAGTCTTCGCAGACAGTGAGTTGGGATGGAGCCAGGGAGAAGAAAAAGAATTGCATTTGCTAGATCTACAATTGAAGGTTGGTATTTCGTACATTTTAAACACAAGCAAGCGTTACAAACTTAATCAGTCAGTCGGTTTCTCTGCTGAGTGGTAACTCAGAAATTCGCTTAATAATAGCATATTTATTTTGCATATCGTGAAATAGAACTGGTGCACATCTTAGAAAAGTATCTTAAATCAATTCTCCTTCACTGAGGGCTTTTCCATGTTGTGCTATGGAGTAAGCAATGGAGAAACTTGCTGATATTAAATTTGTAGAACCTCTTATAAAGTCCAGTGCAATCGTAAATATACGAGCGAAGAAAGCGCATCGCTCGTTCTTGGGCGAAGACCGTCCGTGAACGATGCGTGTCACACAAAATGTCTTGGCGTGTCACCTCTGACACGCGTGTCATAGATTACCCATCACTGTGTTAGAGAGTACCATACAAATGAATTGAATAAATTTGATATAAACTACGCGTAATATGCTTGATTTGAATAATTTATTAATACCAACCAATCGTTATGACATGTATTTCAACTTGGGACGAAAGTGAATATAACATCAAACACAATTGCTTGAGAATTGTTTTCAATCAAATACAATTACCAAAGAATTTATGCCAATTACTTTTGAGATGTGGACCTACAGACGTATCTTTCTTGGCATAATCGATAAGACGTCTGTCTTCCGACCCGGTGTTTGCGGGTTTTATCCCCGTTTTTTTTTTCAAATAGAGTTTCAGACTAGTTTTCACTTGAGACCACTTGATATTATTCTAGTTGGTTTGAAGATATTGTCACATAGCAATAATCCATAATAAACAAGTGTTGAAATAAAATAAAAACAGATGCCCGTGTTATTCCTGAATGAATAATGAAGAAATCAGGTATTCTAAGAGAACTAGAGAGGAAACTTAGGTCAACGCGTTTGTAAGTCACGGGTGAGTCTACAAGACCACTCGAGATGTTGTTAGGTTAGGTTAGGTTAGATTAGGTTAGGTTAGGTTAGGTTAGGAACACAAGTTCAAAGATACGTATGAGTCTCAAGCAATTGAAGATCGAAAAAACTCATTTTTCACTATTATTACATAAGAACTTTTTAAAGTGTGTGCATCAATTCCCTGGGGCGCCATGATTTATTTCCAGGGGCGCCATGATTCATTCCCAGGGGCACCATGATTCATTCCCAGGGACGCCATGATTTATTCCCATGGGTACCAAGGTTCATTCCTAAGGGTGTCATGATTAATTCCCAGGGCGCTATGATTAATTCCCAGAGGGCATGATTTATTCCCAGGGGCACCATGATTAATTCCCAGGGGCACCATGATTAATTCCCAGAAGCACCATTATTAATTTCTAAGGGATTTACTCCCAGTAGCGCCATGATCAATTCCCAGGGACGCCATGATCAATTCCCAGGGACACCATGATCAATTCCCAGGGACGTCATGATTTATTCCTAGGCGCGCCATAGTTAATTTCCAGAGGTGCCATGATTATTTCCCAGGAACGCCATGATTTATTCCCAGGGACGCCATGATTTATTCCTAGGCGCGCCATAGTTAATTCCCAGGGGTGCCATGATTATTTCCCAGGAACGCCATGATTTATTCCCAGGAGCGACATTCTTAATTCCCAGGGGTGCCATGATTTATTCCCGGGGGACCATGATTTATTCCCGGGGGACCATGATTTATTCCCAGACATAATTTATTCTCAGTAGTGCCATAATTAGCTCCCAGGGGCGCCATAATTAATTCCTATGGGTACCATGATTAATTCCTAGGGTTGTCATGATTAATTCCCAGGACGCTATGATTAATTCCCAGAGGGCATGGTTTATTCCTAGGGGCGCCATGATTAATTTCCAGGAGCGCTATTATTAATTTTTAGGGGATTTACTCCCAGTGGCGCCAAGATGTATTCCTATGCGCGCCATAGTTAATTTCCAGGGGTGCCATGATTATTTCCCAGGAACGCCATGATTTATTCCCAGGGGCGACATTGTTAATTACCAGGGGTGCCATGATTTATTCCCAGGGACATAATTTATTCCCAGAGGTGCCATAATTAGCTCCCAGGGGCGCCATAATGAATTCCCAGGAGACATGGTTTATTTCCCAGGGGCCATGATTAATTCCCAGGAGGGCATAATTTATTCCCAGGTTTATTCCCAAGGCTGCCAGTGGAATATTCGAAAATTTCAATAACTCCAGACAATCTTAAATCAATCAATCTTAATGCGCTGGTCACAATGGTAGGCGGCGACATGTGATTGATACATCTCAAATCACTATGTTCATGTACTCGTATTTGGGTTTATCCTAGCTATTGGATTAACGGTGATTAAAGCTGTCTTGCAACATTATATAAAAAAATAAAATTTAAGACAAGGAACTGATTGACTTTTGGATACCAGTTAAGGACAAATATTATTTGCTGAATGCTAAAGTTCAGTGAATCCTTCTTTCATTAGTGACGACTTATCTCGCCTTAGGAAGCACTTGAAGACATTCCTTAGTTATACCAAGCTTGTCCTGTAACGTGGAATTGTCTGCTTCTAAGTGTTAAGAGATATGGACGACAGTGTGCAGCTTTTAAAATCACTTAAAAACAAGTATTTTTGGGTGGAACATAATGCCATGTTTACACGAGCTTAGTCAATGTCATTAGTGCTTCTCACTCGCACTTGTATCCACGTGTAAACAAGCATATTAGTACTAAGCATTAGTAAATCTGGCAAGTGCAAGTGAATAGGAGGCCGACTTATTTACTAAGCGATAAGCAGCTACCCCCACCACGATTCAACTAAGCACTTATCGCTTGCAGAGTCGTCTAAACAGCCGCGGCAAGTGTTTAGTGACAAATTGAAACGACAAGTGAGCGCACGTGTTCGTTCTTTTTGGTATTTGAACACATTTCTCAAAACAAGGCGGCGGCGGCGTTTGTCCATTCCGGACGGATGTCGTGTTACTAATACCTCTTTCTAACACCAACGTGTAAACGATTTCTTCTCTCTTGTCACTAAGCAGCTCAGTACAAACGATAAGTACTAATGACAAGTACTAAGCTCGTGTAAACAACACACATACACAACACTGCACATAAACTAAAACTTATCGGAATATTTACAACGGTTTATGTACAATATAATTTGTTTATTCAAACACTGTTTATTCCAATTTACATAATATAACGGTATAACCCTACCGGTTTCAAGGTTTTTACTTCATCATCAGGGGAGCAAAAAACAAGACTGAATTATGTTCGAACTGATATCGATATACACGTATCTAACGGTAAAAATCGGGTAAGAGATTGGGGATGGGGGGAGACAACTTCAGCAAGCAGCAGTGAGATCTTGGGAATGAATGTATTTGTCAGATGATTATCCCGATGCATTGACTTGGATATTTCTAGGGTTTCTAATCTGTCCAATTTATTTCCGTTACTACTGATACGTTAAAATTTGGCAACATCGATCGAAAATGTGTGATTTTCGCGGTGACAATAATCAGCTGTTTCAGAATAAATTAGAGGATTCGTTAAGGCGCATCTGTATTCATGAAGTGTGTGTGTGGTTTTGTCGGTGACAGTGATTTTTTTTACATTTCAGATTAGCCATTTTAGATGATAATGTAAAAACCTTGAAACCGGTGGGGTTATACTCGTACCGTTACATAAAGTGGAATAAACAGTGTTTGAATTAACAAATTACAATGTCTTTAAACCTCCAGTGTTAATGCCTTAACTATAAATAATATATATAAGGTTTATTTGTGTTGTAGTTTGTCTTCCCTTGATAAGTGTTCTGCAGTTGTCTTACCAAATATGTTTTTTCTAAACATATGCGGATGCAGGGATGTACCTAACATAATGTCAACGTCACCATTTTCGTATCCTTACACTTAACTTGTATATATTTATTTTGAAATATTTTTAATCTCCGGTTCGAGTCCCGAGTTAGAATGCCCTTAACCATTCCCTTCCTGTGCTAAAAAAATCCGCGCGTTCCAGTGCTGTGTATTCAATACACACCAATACACATGTAAAAATGAGCGATTTAATGTAATACGGTGAATAGCATAGCTTCCTCGCCCGTATGGGTGAGGAAGCTACGCTATTCACGTATCACTCTCACTCTACTTCGGTATATGGGAAGGCAAAAAATAGAATCTCAGTTCGGTCGCTTCTTGCGTTTAGTAGCCTTTCGTTCGAGGTGGTTGTGTCGCCCGTTTTGTGAACGTCGGCCGATGTTTTTGAAGTCAAAAGTGATAATAATTGAAATTTAATTGCTGAAAACATGAAAAAAAAACATCGGCCGACGTTCACAAAACGGGCAAAGAGACCATCTAAAACGAATGCCCGCGAGCTACTGTAGCGAGCGAACTGAGATTCTATTTCTTGCGTTCCATGTACCGAAGTAGAATGAGACGTGAATATCGTCGCTTCTCCCCCATAGTGGTTTTAGAATGAATATACCACTGGCACACGTTTGATTGTATCGGTGAATTTATTCCCGATTTTCACAAAATACTCATATATCTGATGTGGCCGATAAGTGCTAATTATTATTGATATTATTTTTTTCATTCAATGCGTAAATGTATTACAGAGGAATACCTAAAATCTGAACCCAGTATTTATTATATTTATAGAGATATTAACGTTTTTAGAAGCTATGTGTACTAGTTACACAACACAGGGCAGGAAGGGTTAATATGTATGTCATTTATTGTGTTTCTTCTTTCTTCGTGGAACTTTTCCACTTATAGATCGATTGTTAATTTTTTTAAGTTTAATCAGTTGAAACTTTAAATTATCTAGAATTATCATTTTTTTAAATTGCTTATATTAAATTGACTGGTATAATTGCATAATGATTTTGTGGCACAAATCATCCAGAAACTAAGGTTACAAGGGCTCCTGAGGCCGGGGTAAATTTTTTGTTTCAAAGTTGGCACACCTGGCGTGTAGGGGGGATCCTAACGGTCAGTTTGTTTGGTCCCGCGTGTTTATCGGCCATTTTGTTCAGTCACAGTAAATTCTTCCGATGGAGAGGTTACACATCACAGGGAAGGAACGGTTGAGGATAGTCTACTCTCGAAAAGGCGCCATATAAGTTGTCCATTTATTATCATTACTATCAATAATGATAAATACCTGAATGGTTTTATTATTCTAATGAAATTAATAATCTCAAGTACATCTTATAGTGACTGAAGTGCACAGATAAAAATAGTAATTAATATTTAAATTTAGGATGGGTTGATAAATATTGTACAATAACAAAGATAAATACTACTTGAAATAATGATACTATTCAATAAATGGCATATTATCATTTTGCAGAACCGCTTAATGAAAATGTCCTTGAAACTAGAATACAAGTGGCTAATATTTGTTTGGAACATGTGTCATACAGGGCAGAATAATATTTAACTAGTTGCAGCCCGTGAAATATTCACGGAAGTAAAACAAATTCTACATTTATGAAAATATATATTTATAAATGTAGAATTTGTTTATATACGAGGCGTATCCAGAAAGTAAGTGTACTGAGGCTCTCACGACCGGATGGATTATATTTTCGACATATTGGCTACACTTCCGTGTAACCTGACCTTTCCCCTCCGCAACGAGATCGGTTCGAGGTCAGTACGTTGAGAAGTGTCGACGCGACAACACGTTTCGTGAAAAATGACAAACCAATCTCCCGCCAAGTGCGATATTTTGTAAAAAGGCAAGAGTTTTTGAGGCGCTGCAAACTCCATGGAGATGAATTTCTCCGCTCCATCGTTACTGGAGATGAAACTTGGGTTGCACACTACACGCCTGAAACCAAAAGGCAGTCTCAACAGTGGCGTCACACCTCTTCACCCTCCGCCGAAAAGTTCAAAACCACAATTTCAGCCAAGAAAATCATGGCATCCGTGTTTTGGGGCTGTCAAGGCATAATTTTAATTGAATATATGCCTCTAGGGGAGACCATCAACTCTGCAAGATACTGTGAGACCTTAAAAAAATTGCGGGGGGCGATTCAGAACAAGAGGAGAGGCATGCTGACAAAGGGAGTCTGCCTGCTGCACGACAATGCAAGACCACACACGGCCAACGCCACGAAGGAACTGCTCGCCTCGTTTAAATGGGATGTCCTGAACCATCCCGCGCATTCCCCTGACCTAGCACCTACAGATTACTATCTCTTTACCTCCCTGAAGCTGCACATGGGTGGAAAAAGGTTTTCAACCGACGAGGAGGTAAAAGAGGAGGTGGAGAAGTGGACGGAGGGGTTGGCGGGAAACTACTTCGAGAAAGGCATCAAAAAGTTGATACCCCGCTTCACCACCTGCATTGAGAGGAATGGCGACTATGTCGAAAAATAGCTTACATATGTACTACGGTAACCACGTAATCTTTTTGTTTAAATAAAAAAATTGTAACCTTCAAAAATTCAGTACACTTAGTTTCTGGATATGCCTCGTATATCATTTAAACATCGTCCCCTTTTATACCGGTTCAAAAATTGTTAGCTAGGTATTTAAAATTCGTTCAGTATAGTTTCCATCTTTTCATTTATCACGGACCCACCGAGATTCAAATTTCGAATTACTTTCGCAGAGAATCCAAGTATTCTTATCTCGCTCTCTTGTATTCAAATTTCAATTCTCGTATTCTTTCTTTGACGAAAACCATCGTATGGGTTTTGGCCTATTTATATTATGACTAGTTGCAGCCCGTGAAATATTCACGGAAACAAATTCTACATTTATGAAAATATATATTCATAAATATAGAATTTGTTTATATATTTAGGAGCTAGTCCTTAAGGGAAGAGATGATGATGATTTGTTGATAAATAAAACACGTTTTCGATCGCAATGCGGAAAGAGAGGAATTTTATTAGTAACGTAGGTATTTATATCATTTTAGAATGTGCGCGGGAATGCGCTCGCGATATGCCTACGTCTCGTTTCTGCGAATGCAAAAACGATTAATGTTGTATGTAGGTATCATTCAAATACGGAACTGGCGAGACAAGCGTGGTGCGTTCTCGCTCTAGTATGGAATGCGGTCCGCTCCGGGCTATGGGTTGAATGGCCGGCGTGTGAACTTTGGACTTGTTTATTTAGATTTGTCGAGGAATGCAAAGGTCACTTCATCGGTCATTGACCGTGTGTATGGACGCCCACAGTGTTCCGAGTGTGCGACCGAGTGTGCGACCGAGTATGCGACCGAGTGTGCGTCGACCGCCACATATATATAATTTATACATCGTCCCCTTTTACACCGGTTCAAAAATTGTTAGCTAGGTATTTAAAATTCGTTCAATATCACGGACCCACCGAGATTCAAATTTCGAATTACTTTCGGAGATAATCCAAGTATTCCTCTCTCGCTCTCTTGTATTCAAAATTCAATTCTCGTATTATTTCTTCGACGATAACCATCGTATGGGTTTTGGCCTATTTATACTATGATTGGTTAATATGATGGTAAAAAAACGTGGTAAAATAAATAACATTTAAAATACAGCTAAAAACATAAGAAGGATATTTTACATGATTTTGCAAAAAATAAACCAAAAATAAGAGAGCATATTAGAATTCTTGTTCGATCTAATCATTAATTAACTCACCCACATATCATTCGCCTCCTTTCAGTCTTTTCCACGTCCCCGATTCACTGTCATACACCCAAGTTGGCACCAAAATCTATTGTGCACTACCATCTTCATAGATTTTAATACTGCCCAGTTTGAGTTATATCATACGAGTATATGTTTCAGTGCCCAATCGACTTTGTCAAATATTCTAATATGAAGTAACACAAAATTAATGACGAAACCTTTGATATTTCAATTTCTCTCTTAACTCTTCCATGGTATAACCAAATATTACCTATAAATGTCAGAATTCTTGTTCGATCTAATAATTAATTAACTCACCCACATATCATTCGCCTCCTTTCAGTCTTTTCCACGTCCCCGATTCACTGTCATACACCCAAGTTGGCACCAAAATCTATTGTGCACTACCATCTTCATAGATTTTAATACTGCCCAGTTTGAGTTATATCATACGAGTATATGTTTCAGTGCCCAATCGACTTTGTCAAATATTCTAATATGAAGTAACACAAAATTAATGACGAAACCTTTGATATTTCAATTTCTCTCTTAGCTCTTCCATGGTATAACCAAATATTACCTATAAATGTCAGAATTCTTGTTCGATCTAATAATTAATTAACTCACCCACATATCATTCGCCTCCTTTCAGTCCTTTCCACGTCCCCGATTCACTGCCATACACCCAAGTCGGCACCAAAATCTATTGTGCACTACTATCTTCATAGATTTTAATACTGCCCAGTTTGAGTTATATCATACGAGTATATGTTTCAGTGCCCCATCGACTTTATCAAATATTCTTATATGAAGTTATTCCACAAAATTAATTACAAAACCTTTGATATTTTTCTTTACGGTTTATGCAATATTTTTGTTGTACTGAGAGTGATTTTTGCACAGTCATTTAATAATATATATAACATTCCCTTCTTCTACGAGTATGTCAACTTTAACCACATAAATACTAGAAAAATAAAACACTATTGGATTAACATCTGGTATCTGTTCAAACTCCAGGGACAGCACCACTATCAGTGCTATTGAAATCCGAAGGTTAAAATAATTTATTATTAATTTCTAGTCGATAATAGCATATTTTTCGTCATTTTAATGTGTGTATTTTTTTTTATCGCAACACTCGTATTATTATTGCGTAACGCTTAATGTATTGACGATATTTATTTTAGATGAATGTTCGTTTTCTACATTAATATTAAATTAAATTTATCATTTGATTGATTTAAAATATCAAAAAGAACCAAAACCAGATGTTTTAATTAATTATTCATAAATACTCTAGAATTCATGTAATTTCTGTTAGTATTTTGTCTGTCTGAAAGTGTGAGAGATATGGGTGGCGTGTGCAGCTTTAGGTAGCACTTGAAACAACCCTTTTAGGGAGGTCTTATTAAGATTTATGATTATACGAGTATACGAACGCTACACACGCAAACAAGGTAAAGAATAGAAATAATTATGAAATTATGACAATTTATAAATATATTATTTATAGTTAAGGCATTAACGTTGTGGAAGTTTAAAGACATTGTAATTTGTTTTATTAAACAAGACTTGTTTGTGTTCCGCTGATGAAGAGGTGAAAGCCTTGAAACCGGTAGGGTTATACCGTTACAAAAAGTGGAATAAACAGTGTTTGATAAAACAAATTACAATTTATAAAGCTTCGTTTAGAGAGTAAATTCTCCTCAAGGGCGCTCCAACACGAGACACGAGACAGATTAAAAATATTACAATACAAATACCATATACATAAGTTGATTCTAAGCATATGAAGGAAGAGGCTGCGGCCATCAGATCAGTACGTATCTGTATATGCTCAGAAAAATATATTCGGTACGAAAACCGCAGAAAACTCACAGCAGAAAGACAAGCTACAAAGAAACTTTTATATATATTTCGATATGTGATAGTAACACATTCGATATGTGATAGTAACACATTCGATATGTGATAATAACACATTCGACTTGAAATTATTTACTGGGTAGAAACAAGTTGTAATGAAATGTCAAATTTTAATTTAACAAGTCTTGTAGACATAAGTTTTAATTAAAGTGCTTGCTGTGGGTATGACGAGGCACTTCTTTAGTGCTTTGTCATCATACGTAGATAAGTAAATTAACAAAATTGAATGCGTTAGTGTACAAAATCAATAAAGAGTCCATAGCAAAATTAAATTAGCATTTCAACTCTTCAAATATTTAACTCAATAAAATTTTTATTTAGTTTAACCGTGTTTTTTAACTATCCAGGCTAGGGTGTCCCCCAGTTACCACAGGTAATCGGCACTCGCCTCATATTTTCCTATTTATTCTCTTGTTTTAACAGTTCCATCAGTAAGTCAAGAGTTTATTGTTTTAACAGTTCCGTCAGTAAGTCAAGAGTTTCTTGTTTTAACAGTTCCATCAGTAAGTCAAGAGTTTATTGTTTTAACAGTTCCATCAGTAAGTCAAGAGTTTATTGTTTTAACAGTTCCATCAGTAAGTCAAGAGTTCATTGCTTTAACAGTTCCATCAGTAAATCAAGAGTTTATTGTTTTAACAGTTCCATCAATAAGTCAAGAGTTTATTGTTTTAACAGTTCCATCAGTAAGTCAAGAGTTCATTGTTTTAACAGTTCAATCAGAAAGTCAAGAGTTTATTGTTTTAACACTTCCATCAGTAAGTCAAGAGTTTAAACTAATATTTATTTGTCAAATATTCCCGTAAATTTCAAATGCATTACAAGAACAGTGTGTTTATACGAAAATACAAGAAAAGTAAATACAACACCGTATGTTTAGAAATGCAATGGAGAAAAATCTGATATTATTTGATTTATTGTGTGATGGTATCAATATAAAGTCTTTAAAATTGAGCGGTGTTTTACGTTGGATAAAACACAGATGGCGTCGCGAACTTGCCTGGGTCTTGTGACATTTGAGAAGTGTAATGTATGACATTTATAAAAATGGAGTAGTATAGCATACAATACAACAACACGTTCAAATTGTTGAATTATTTTATGTATTGTAATCTCCGGAAACGGTGATGTTAATTGCCCACCAAGATCATGTGATCCGACACCGTTGGACTATTTTCTCTGGGGTTACGTGAAAAGCCAGGTCTATAAGAATGACCCCCGATCAATTCCTGATTTGAAGGACGAAATTATTCGCGTTATTGGTGAGTTCGAATCGCAATTATGCCAAAATGTTATCGGAAATTTTGACAAAAGAGTGGAGCTGCAAGAGGTGGACATTTGGCGGATATTGTTTTTTTTTTGTTTAAATGTCATACATTATACTTCAATAACCAATAAAAAGTGTTTTGAAATCAAAGCAAATTGTGTGTTTTATTCAAGAATTTAAAAAAATTGGAATTAAAAAAACCGCTCAATTTAAAAGACCGTTTACATATTCCTGTGATTTGTATGATTTTTTTTTAAAACAAATGTTTTTTTTTTATACCGGCATTAATAATGAACGACAAAGAAAAATTATCATAATATTCGTGAAAAATAGAAGAACGTGTATAACAAGATGTATAGAAGTGGATGAAGTTATACCTCAGTACATGAAAAAGGTGTGGAAATCTGTAATATTTGACAAGACAAAAAAAAACTAAAGAATCAATATGAAAGAAGCCATATTTATCTTATCCCCGAATACAAGGTGAAAAAATTGTCTATGACATTCGAGGGAAATAACACAGCGCGCGGTTCTAATATCAAATTATTTTTCACACATAAACAGATATTTTTTTTACATAAATAATTGACAATCTACCCAAGCTATTATAGGATGATTTATGCCACAAAATTAAAGTCATTATGCAATTATACGAGTCAATATAATAAACCCAATTTAAAGAAATTATAATTCTAGATAATTTAAAGTGTCAACTGATTAAGCTTCATAAATTAAACAATCGATCTATAAGTGGAAAAGTTCCACGAAGAAAGAAGAAACGCAATAAATAACATACATATTAACCCTTCCTGTCTTGTGATTTATTTATTTATTTTTTCAAAACAGGCTTAGCCCAATGTGTAACTAGTACACATTGCTTCTAAAAACTTTAATATCTCTATAAATATAATAAATACTGGGTTCAGATTTTAGGTATTCCTCCGTAATACATTTACGCATTGAATGAAAAAAATAATATTAATAATAATTAGCACTTATCGGCCACATCAGATATTTTATGAAAATCGGGAATAAATTCACCAATACAGTCAAACGTGTGCCAGTGTGTGATGTAGGTATATTCATTCTAAAAAACCACTATGGTTGAAGAAGCGACGCTATTTACGTCTCTCTACTTCGGTATATGGGAACGCAAGAAATAGAATCTCAGTTCGCTCGCTTCAGTAGCTCGCGGACTTTCGTTTGAGGCGGTCACTTCGCCCGTTTTGTGAACGTCGGCCGATATTCTTTTCATATTTTCAGAAATTAAATTTCAATTATTATCACTTTTGACTTCAAATTTAATTAATTTAAGCGATTGGCTATGAATATTCTTATTTTTCCGATTTTAAATCGCTCATTTTTACAAGTCAAAAGTGATAATAATTGAAATTTAATTGCTGAAAACATGAAAAAAAAAACATCGGCCGACGTTCACAAAACGGGCGAAGAGACCACCTCGAACGAAAGCCGGCTGGCTACTAAACGCAAGAAGCGACCGAACTGAGATTCTATTTTTTGCCTTCCCATATACCGAAGTAGAGTGAGAGTGATACGTGAATAACGTCGCTTCCTCACCCATACGGATTTTTATAACGAATGTCACACACTGGCACACGTTTGATTGTATTGTTGAATTAATTCTCGATTTTCACAAAATATCTCTGATGTGGCCGATAAGTGCTAATTATTATTAATATTATTTTTTTCATTCAATGCGTAAATGTATTACGGAGGAATACCTAAAATCTGAACCCAGTATTTATTATATTTATAGAGATATTAAAGTTTTTAGAAGCTATGTGTACTAGTTACACATCACAGAGAAGGAAGGGTTAAATACTGTTTATTCCACTTTATGTAACGGTATAACCCTGCCAGTATCAAGGTGCACACCTCATCATCAGGGGAGCACACACAAGACTGAATTCCGTTCGAACTCGTACCGACATACACACTTCTAACGGTAAACATTCGGGTTGGAGATTGTAGGTGGAGGGAGGCAGGAGACAACTTCAGCGAGCAGCGGTGAGATTCTGGGAATTTATGTGTTTGCCAGATGTTCTCCCCGATGCACTGACTTAGAAATTTCTATGGTATCTAATCTGTTCAATTTATTTCCGTTATTACTGATATGTAATAATTTGGCATCGATAGAAAATGTATGATTTACACGATAAGAATGATTAGCCATTTCATAATAAATTAGAGGATTTGTTAAGGCGGATTTGTGTTGATGATGGGGTGAAAATCTTGAAATCGGTAGGGTTATACCGTTACAAAAAGTGGAATTAACAGTGCTTGATAAAACAAATTACAATGTCTTTAAATCTCCACAGCGTTAATGCCTTAACTATTGTATAAATAATCTCCCTGGCTCCATCCCAACTCATTGTCTGTGAATACCGTTGGGGTCAGCTCTCCTCGTCCTCAGGTTGTATGCTCTTCTGTACCGGACTACGTCCCCCAGGCCGTGCCTCTGCATCAGGTTATCTTTTTGCACCACCCATGAATTCTTTGGTCTTCCTCTGGTTGTTATTCGAGGAAGATCCATGGAGATTGCCTGGTTCACAATGTGATCGGGTGCTCTGCGTCCAACGTGCCCATACCATCTCAATCCATCCGCCTCTCCTCCATCTTGATGTTGATGTCTGTAACACCTAGGCTTCCACGAATGCGTGAGCTTTTTATTTTGTCTCTTAGGGACACACCAGCTGACCATCTTAACATGCGCATTTCACCAGTTTTTAGTTGCCTGGAGTAAGAGTTATACTCGTACATCGTCCAGCATTCGAAGCGGGTAGAGGAGTGCGGGTCTGACAATCGTTTGGTATACTTTTCCTTTTAACTTTACTGGCATTTTCGGATCACATAGAACTCCCGTCATTGATCTAAACTTCATCCATCCCACACTAATTCTATGTGTAACTTCTGCTGCACATCCTCCATCGCTATGGATGAGTGACCCAAGATACTTAAAGGAGTATAAATAATAAAGTATAAATAATAAACTATTGTATAAATAATATATTAGACTTAATTTTCATTTTCAAAATGTGAAAAATAGTCGCCTGATTTCGACAACGTTAACTCTCGAGAATATTTTATTTTGTTTTCCGTCTCACTTTAGAGTCGATCTTGGTCTATGATGCGCAAATCGAAAGTTGAATGCTAATTTTTTAATGTAAAATCGATTTTTTTTTCCACAAACCGAATTTGCTAATTGTCTTTTAATTCCGTAATAACGAAATTCCGTTAAACGAGGTTCCAAAAAACCAGGTATGGGTGTACTAATTTACAGTCGATTTCGACTATTAATATTTATAACAAAACACATTTAAAATTCAAAGTGAATACAGAAATACAAGATATTACAATAAAATATAGAATATCAATTCACTTACGTAATTCAAACAATTTGTAGTAAAAAAAGTACATCATAATATAAATAGGCCAAAACCCGTACGGTTGTCATCAAAGAAAGAATACGAGAATTGAATTTTGAATAAAAGAGAGCGAGAGAGGAATACTTCGAAACGGATTGAAATTATACTTAACGAACCGGTGTAAAAGAGGACGATGCCAATTTATTTTGAATTGTAATTCATTTATTTCCTATTATATTGAACCTTATAATTACTTGTGTTTACTACTTCGAAACAAATTGAAATCATACTGAACGAACCGGTGTAAAAGGAGACGATGGCAATTTATTTTGAATTGTAATTCATTAAATAATGCATTTATTTCCTATTATATTGAACCTTATAATTACTTGTGTTTACTACTTCGAAACAAATTGAAATCATACTGAACGAACCGGTGTAAAAGGAGACGATGGCAATTTATTTTGAATTGTAATTCATTAAATAATGCATTTATTTCCAATTATATTGAACCTTATAATTACTTGTGTTTACTACTTCGAAACAAATTGAAATTATACTGAACGAACCGGTGTAAAACGGGACGATGCCAATTTATTTTGAATTGTTATTCATTAAATAATGCATTTATTTCCTATTATATTGAACCTTATAATTACTTGTGTTTACTACTTCGAAACAGATTGAAATTATACTGAACGAACCGGTGTAAAACGGGAGGATGCCAATTTATTTTGAATTGTTATTCATTAAATAATGCATTTATTTCCTATTATATTGAACCTTATAATTACTTGTGTTTACTACTTCGAAACAAATTGAAATTATACTGAACGAACCGGTGTAAAAGGGGACTATGTCAATTTATTTTGAATTGTAATTCATTAAATAATGCATTTAATTCCTATTATATTGAACCTTATAATTACTTGTGTTTATTTATCTTATGCTCTTTTTGAATGCAGACAATTATATGTGGCTTTTTCAAGATGTCGGAAACGCGAAAACATTTAAGTCAATATATCTGAAACAAGTCTTCAAGGAAAACTTTACCAACGATTTAAATTGAACAACAGTAATGTTTATAAACAAAACATTGTATATAAAGAGATTTTTGAGAATTAAATAATTCATCAATCAAGATGTACCTTTTTTATTTTAAACTTTAAACATTAATGAACCCAAAAAACTTTAAGCTGATCTTGCTCCATTCGGGATTTCAAAAATGTATAATTTGTTTTACTTTATTGAATATTTTACGGGTTGCAAATAGTATATACTACTGCACACAACAAACCAGGCCTCAAAAGGTCCAGGGCCGTATGCCGTAAATAATACATGCCAATTATTTAGTTTAATAGATACATACATATAAATATCATCACGCCATCTCCCTGTAAGTAGGCAGAGAAGAGAGAGCGTCCGACTTTCCTATTGCACCACATATTTCCAATCTTCTACATCTACACACCTCATAAAATACCTACGATTTCTCTGATTTTCTACATTTCCTTCCTTCAAAATATTCAATTCATATAACAATTCTTTGTCGCCTATTTATAAGTAAACACTTAATTACACGCGCATATTCCTATCGATATACACTCGACTTCCCGACAAACCGCGACACGCTCGCCTACCAACACTTGTTTGTTAAAACCTGTCGGCAGACTTGATCACTGATCGGTTATAACTTGCATTTTGTGTGTTTATTTGGAAAATAAAGTAATCGCTACAACTTGAACGCTGCGTTACACAACAGATGAAACATGTACGAACAGTATTTCAACTTTTTTTTTATATTATCTTATTTATTTATGCTTCCACCGCACCCAACTGCACCCGAGGCTATTACCAACCCCCCTGGATCGTTTAGGCGCCTTCTAAAGAGCGGTATCGCTCACTTTGGCTAACACTGGACCACACAATAGGTACTCAGCAGTCAAGTTCTCAATAACAGACTAATTAGTATTCATCGATACATTTGTAATAAAGGAACACGTCATATATTGAATGGCGAATCAATCGTTTTAAGAGATCCGATGACAAGACAATATTTAACGAATGCATATCGTATCGATTGGTACTAACGGAAACACTCTAACAAAGTGTTATATAAGCAAATTTGGCATCGCCTTATTGAAGTATACTTATGGAATACGCGTAACACATATCTGAGAGTCAAATATATTCAAATTCCTCTTCATACGTAGGGAAAGACTAAGAAACGTACGAATGGACTCGTTCGAAGAGTTGTGAGCTGTCCAGCATTACTACAAAGATTAGCGTTAAATGTTCCTAACAATTACACTAGACTGCGCCGGCAAGAACTGTTCTCAATAACACGCAAGAACGGGTCTTCCAGCCGCTATGCCTGTTGGAAGGGCCTTAACTCTTCTGAACGGGACTGCTTCGGATATTGACATATTTCATATTACGAGGCATATCCAGAAAGTAGGTGTACTGAATTTTTGAAGGTTACAATTTTTTTTATTTAAACAAAAAATTACGTGGTTACCGTAGTACATATGTAAGCTATTTTTCGACATAGTCGCCATTCCTCTCAATGCAGGTGGTGAAGCGGGGTATCAACTTTTTTATACCTTCCTCGAAGTAGTTTCCCGCCAACCCCTCCGTCCACTTCTCCACCTCCTCATTTACCTCCTCGTCGGTTGAAAACCTTTTTCCACCCATGTGCAGCTTCAGGGAGGTAAAGAGATAGTAATCTGAAGGTGCTAGGTCAGGGGAATGCGCGGGATGGTTCAGGACATCCCATTTAAACGAGGCGAGCAGTTCCTTCGTGGCGTTGGCCGTGTGTGGTCTGGCATTGTCGTGCAGCAGGCAGACTCCCTTTGTCAGCATGCCTCTCCTCTTGTTCTGAATCGCCCTCCGCAATTTTTTTAGGGTCTCACAGTATCTTGCAGAGTTGATGGTCTCCCCTTGAGGCATATATTCAATTAAAATTATGCCTTGACAGTCCCAAAATACGGATGCCATGATTTTCTTGGCTGAAATTGTTGTTTTGAACTTTTTGGCGGAGGGTGAAGAGGTGTGACGTGACCGTTTTTAAACTCGCTACACCACTTGTACACACTCGTACGATTCATAGCTTTATCACCATATGCAGTTTTCACCTCATTATAAACCTCAACAGGAGGTTTTCCCTTCCAAACGAGATAACGGATGACGCCGCGTATTTCGCACTTGGCGGGAGATTGGATTGACATTTTTCACGAAACGTGTTGTCGCGTCGACACTTATCAACGTACTGACCTCGAACCGGTCTCGTTGCGGAGGAGAAGGGTCAGGCTACACGGAAGTGTAGCCAACATGTCGAAAATAAAATCCATCCGGTCGTGAGAGCCTCAGTACACTTACTTTCTGGATACGCATAGTACATTACCAAAAGCAAAAGTAAATTTTCTTCTTAGATTGAGCGCGTTAGAAGGCACTCATCAACATACCTAAATGACTGTGAATATATGTGTGTAATATGTTTGTGTGTATATACTCGTTTGTATGCATATGCATTATTTTTTATTTTATATAATTTTTTAACTTATTTTTTTTTCCTCTATGTAATTTTTCTTCTTTTTTAATGTCTTGTATTTTCAAAGTAATTGGACTAAGCCTGTTTTGAAAAAATAAATAAATACAATTGAAAGAAGGAAAGGTAAGAGCTATCGAAGGATCTGTCAGACAGTCGAAGGATCTGTCCAACAGTCAAAGGATC
The DNA here is from genome assembly GCA_949825065.1 of Odontocerum albicorne. NCBI lineage: Eukaryota > Metazoa > Arthropoda > Insecta > Trichoptera > Odontoceridae > Odontocerum > Odontocerum albicorne. The sequence goes on from OX463860.1 coordinate 29,174,186, forward strand.
TGTCACGACAATAGAAGTTAAGGGAAGTATGTCGTGAAAGGAAATGTTGACACTATGTCCTCTTGACCTAGTAAAAATAATACATACATACAATCACGTCGTTTCTCTGTCGGGTTAGGCAGAGTGGATAGAGTGTCAGACATTCATATCTCGATACACATATTTCACCTCTTCTACAATACATACTTCCATACACCTTCTCACACAACTCCAACGATTTATCTGACTTTTAACATTTTTTTTTTTTTTAAATATCATTCGTCTTCCTCGACCACGCCTACCTCTCACATTTGGACTATATACTTGTATTGTTAGTCTTTCTTTATTAATTCGTTCTACATGTCGAAACCATCTCAGAGTGCAATTTATCTTTAATCACCAAATTCACATTTACCTATAATCACTTAATTTCACATTCTGTTATACATTGTCACCCTAAGTATTCACAGTACACTAATTTCTAGAATATTTATTCAGTTATTTTCAGTTTTTTTTTCAAGTCCACCTTTCATCCCCGTACACGGCGGTAAGTAATATACATCGGGCTTAAAAAAGAGACTGTCGGTCATAATCGGTTAACTTCGTCTCACCGAGCGACCACACCCTAGAACGCTTGACAACGACTGACAAATCGCGACGGAACACGTGTATGAATGACAGAGACGACGCTCTACAAAGACGAAGTTAGCCGATTATTGCCGACAGTCTCTTTATTAACCCCGATGTGTATTACTTACCGCCGGGTACTGTACATCAAAGTTGTTACTAAAATACTGTTGTGGATTTATTATCTTAGTAGTTTTTGATACAGTCTGGTTTGATTACACGTGTTTTAGTGCCTATATTGACTTTATTTCCTATCGCTACACGGCGTTCAATATCCCCAGTAACAATTATTTGAGAAATTAAAACCTTAATAGCAGAATTCTTCAATTTGCTCCAATCTTTCATTACTCACCCATATATCGTATTTTCTATTTCCTTCACACTATTCTACCACATTAGATTTCACATTTCTTCTCTTTCCATTTTTCATATAGTTTATTTATCAGACTTAAAATGCATGGCCGTGCGACAACACACTACACTTCCATGCGAACACCCCCGGTTCGAACCCCGCGCTGTGCTACTCTCTTCGAATGACACAAGCATTTTTTTCTTCCTATTATTTAGGAGTATCATCATACCTAAAACACAAACGAGAAAAAATAAAGGAAAATCGTCTTACTTCGGTGTGGCATTAGATCCAGTACAGCGGTGAGTTTGCTGGTGTTCAACGGCCTACTCACTTAAAAAAAAAAAAAGAATCATAACTGCACAGGCACGGCTTTGCATTCCAACTGGTTTGACTTTGGCATGGCGAAAGAATATTCGATTACGAGGCCCAGCAACGACGAAGATATTGCAAATGAGAATGGAAAGTGTGTGAAAGGAAGGCCAAGAATGTATGGTTGGATCAAGTGAATTATATTTTAAAAGGAAACTTGGGAAGTCAGATAAATTGTAAAAATTGTCGGATAAGGTGTGTGGTTATCCCTATAAAGGAGGCTAAGGATGTGTCAATTTAGGAGCCTGGCACTCGGTTCTCTCTGCTTACACCGACAGGGAAATTGCGTGAAGTTATGTATTGTATTTCGTTGTATACAGTGCAGCCTGGCGGGATTATTGATGCCTTATTCTTCTCAGTGTCATGTCAGGTCCCCCCAACGTTGAATATCACCTGATCACGTACATTGCGGACCCAGGAGATTTGCCTCCTGCCAACACCTCTTCGACCCTCTATTTTGCCTTGGATGATCAGGTGCAGTAATTTGTAATTTGTTCCTCTAAGTACATCGCCCAAATAGGACACCTTTCGGATTTTAATATTAGGTCCTTACATATGAAATTGGCGTTTTGCCGTACTGGCAACTTTGATCTCAAATATCTTCTCTTTGGTTAGGAATTCCAAATTCTAATTTATACAGCTATTTACTCAAGTATTTGTGTTTCGAAAATTATAATTCATTTGTTTTTTCCTCAATTGTTTTTTTTCTTTGCGTCACTCAGTTTACAAAATGGAAAACTTGAAATATCGCGTTATTTACGAGTACGAGTTCCACCGTGGCACCAGTGCTGCAGAAACGGCTCGAAGGATTAATGATGTGTATGGCGACGGTGCCGCAAAAGAAAACACAGTGCGTTTTTGGTTCCAACGTTTTCGTTCTGGAAATTTCGACCTGCAGAACAAGCCCCGTGGACGGCCGGAGACCAAAGTTGATAATGAAGAATTGAAGGCTATTGTGGAAGCGGATCCATCGCAAACCACGTCCGAGTTAGCTGCAGGCTGCGGTGTTAGTGATAAAACTGTTTTAATCCACTTGAAGCAAATTGGGAAGGTGAAAAAGCTTGAAAGGTGGGTACCTCACGAATTGAGTGAAGCAAATCAACAAACGCGCGTTGACTGCTGCGTTGCATTACTCAACCGGCACAATAATGAAGGGATTTTGAATCGAATCATTACCTGTGATGAAAAGTGGATCCTGCATGATAATCGGAAGCGCTCATCGCAATGGCTGAACCCTGCCGAACCAGCCAAACCATGCCCCAAGCGAAAATTGACTCCAAAAACGTTACTTGTGAGCGTTTGGTGGACTAGTGCTGGTGTCGTTCACTACAGCTTTCTTAAATCTGGCCAGACGATTACGGCAGATGTCTATTGTCAGCAACTGCAAACCATGATGGAAAAGCTAGCTGCTAAACAACCGAGGCTGGTTAATCGCTCTAGGCCACTGCTGCTTCATGATAACGCTAGACCACACACTGCACAACAGACGGCTACCAAATTAGAAGAGCTTCAATTGGAATGTCTAAGACATCCACCGTACTCTCCGGACCTTGCTCCAACAGATTACTATTTTTTTCGAAATTTGGATAACTTCTTGCAAGGGAAAAAATTCAACTCCGATGGGGCAGTCCAAACCGACTTCAAAGATTTTATTGATTCCCGTCCGAATGGTTTTTTTAGTAAAGGGATCGATGAACTACCTATGAGATGGCAAAAGTGCATAGATAGCAATGGTACATACTTTGATTAAATAAATATATTATATTAAAAAAAAATCAACTTTATGTTCCTCCCAAACAAAACGCCAATTTCATATGTAAGGACCTAATATTAGTCAGCAACTCTCTATCAACTTTGGATCTTTGAAGAACCCTTGTGTTACTGACTATATCCGTCCAGGGTATCCGTAGCATTATCCGGTGCATCCACATTTCTAATGCTTCCAGTCGGTACATACTACCAACTTTGAGGGTCCATGATTCCACTCCATGCAATAACACTGACCAAACGTAGCATTTGACTAACCGTTGTCGAAGTTTCAAGTTTAGGTTATCATCGCGGAATACGCTTCTCATTTTATTAAAAGCCGCACGATATGTTTCAATTCTGCACTTGACTTCGGTTTCTGGGTCGAGGTCTTCCACTAGGATACTTCCGAAGTATTATTATTGATTCCAACCAACCAGAAACCTGTTAAAGATCCTTAAAGTGAAAACCAGACTGGAATCCTTTATAAAAAAATCTTTGTTCCAGCGCGATTTGAACCCGCGACCTCCGGGCAGATCGGAGACAGATCTGACCAATTAGGTCACGGAGGTCGTCTGTATGTTAGTATCATCTACGTTAACATGAGACTCAAAACCCTCCGTGTCAATGTGATAACTTAACTCTATCAACAAAATTGACTTAGGCCGAGGCCACACCAGCTTGGCCACACCAAAGTGCTTCGCACAAATTCATTTGACATTTAGGAGCGGTTGAGTCAACAAACGATGCCACTCTCAAAACTAATCAATTTCATTACAACTTACCTTATATTTATTTACTTCCTGTGCAACTTCATTCCAAAGTGATTTTATTACAGGTACATTTTTGTATAATATAATTTGCTCGATAGGTTCCACAAACGCTCCCTTTTATATACAGCTGTTATTAAAACTTCCGCCATCTTGTAAAATCGCAGTGACACAATAAAATTAACTAACACGTCTGTTCGCTAGGAGATTCACTCGGTGACTAATCGTCGTGTAGCGTGGCGCGAAGCGTGCAGTGTGGCCATTGCGATAGTATGCGGTGATTTGGTTCGCCAGGATATGTCGCCTAACTGGCAGCGTAGCTCTAAGCACCAAGCGAGGCTCCAGCCTGTGTGGTCTCGGCCTAACACTCCTTGCATGTCGATGTTGAATTTTATTTGTCGTTTTTTTGTAATATTTTGCATCAAAAATGTCTGTTCGCTAGGAGATTCACTCGGTGACTAATCGGTATATAATAGAGTGGCGCGAAGCGTGCTGTGTGGCCATTGAGATAGTATGCGGTGCGTTGGTTCGCTAGGATATGTCGCCTAACTCGCAACGTAGCTCTAAGCATCAAGCGAGGCTCTTACCTGTGTGGCCGAGGCTTTAACTCTGAGAGCGCTACGAGAAAAAAATATAATTGTCTATCTAGTGCTGAGATATATTTACGATTCGGACGTTCGTGATAAATATTTATTTTAAACAACAAAAAAACAAAAAATATATATTTTTACAACATAAATATATTTTAGAATATGTACCCTTGTATTCTAAATGAAGGATATTCATTCATTTAGAATACAAGGGTAGAACAAATTTCTTCCACTGCTATAGCAGTGCGCCGATCTCTCAGGGTTAATGAAAACGTCAATTTTATCCACGCATGAACAACGACTTATTAGACTTGGTAAGAATTAACTTCTCATACTATGTAATAATGTCTTCCTCTATTATATTAAAACAGGTTGTTGCACCTTCTGGTACATTCTCATTATGATTGGAATATTACATTACCTTTTTGTTTTACAGAATAAATACAACAATTATGGACTCGCGACGATGACTCGGCAGTTTAAAGCAATCAATTCGCTTGAGGCCACAGCGATAAGCTCCGCTACAATGTCAAAACCGGAGATATTATCTTTCTACAAGTCTTGTGATGATATAAAATGGCATGCACTTAATCAGCGTGTTGAAAAAATTATAAAATAATAAATAAAAGAAGTCAGAACGCCATCAATGGCGCTCTGGCTCATCGTGAATTTTATGAAACGTATATTTCTTGCAATAAAACACAATCTAATTATGAGCAAGCAGTCCACTTTCCTTATCTTGAAATTATCCAGTCTGTAAACACATTGTACTCGTATAACCCAGCATTCATTTTATTCCATTTATCTCATGAAAAAGAGCACTCGAAGATGAATCGAGCTTGCAGAACGAAGAATGAAGACTTAGGCCGAGGCCACACCAAAGTGATTCGTTAGGTGCTAAGCTAGGTTTTACGTGACTCATATACTAGGTGACTTCATGCCTGGCCACAACAAAGTGCTACGCACAAATTCATTTGACAGTTGGGAGCGGTTGAGTCGACACACGATGTCACTCTCAAAACTAACCAATTTCATTATAATTTATCATCTTTATTTACTTTCTGTGCAACTTCATTCAAAAGTGATTTTATTACAGGTACATTTTTGTATAATTTGCTCGATGGGTTCCACAAAGGCTCCCTTTTATACACAGCTGTCATTAAAACTTTCGCGATCTTGTAAATTAACCAACACGTCTGTTCGCTAGGAGATTCACTCGATGACTAATCGTCATGCAACGTGGCGCGAAGCGTGCAGTGTAGCCACTGCGATAGTATGCGGTACGTTGGTTCGCTAGGATATATCGCCTAACTCGCAACATAGCTCTAAGCATCAAGCGAGGCTCCTACCTGTGTGGCCGAGGCCTAACAAAACAAATATTTAGTTCAAAATGTGAATGGAAGGCGTGAGAGAGGAGTACCAAGGAAAATTATGGTTGGAGCAAGGGATCCAGTACACGGTGTGACCGGCAAGTTTGCTGGTGTGCAACAGCTAACTGACTTAGAGGAGAAAAATATAAAGCAAAAACCTCCATGACACAGCTTCGCTTTCCACTTAATTGACATTGGAATGGTGAGGGGATCCTCGACTACGAAGTTTTGTACCAGTTTTCGGTGGTTTTCTTACCAAATATGTTTTTCTAAGCAGATGCAGATGCGGGGGAGTGCCTAATCTATAGGCCGCAGCCACCGCCTTCCTATTCCTACAGTCTTCTCAACTAATAAGTGTATATATTTATTTTGTAATATTTTAAATGTCAATAATAGTGGGTTCGAATCTAAAGTTCGAGCGCCCTTGAGGAGAGTTTGCTCTTTAAACGGCGCTATATAAATTTTCCTTATAGTATTATTATTATTATTTATTAATTTGTTTTTCAACTCATTGTTCAATAACCCGAAACTAACTCAGCTTACCATGATATGTAACAAGTATTTTTGTCTATAGTGAAGTGGTTGCAACAAAAGAATTTTGTACAAGTCTTGCGTAACGAGACTGCATAGATTAGGCAATCAATATGAGCATTGTATGGATTTGTATATGACCTTGACTACTTACAGAAGTAAACTGATACCCTCCGTTGTGGGTTCGGTTCCCGTTCGAAACAAGATTATTTTTATAAACTCCAGTCTGGTTTTCAGGTTTCTTTAACATGCATTTAGTTGGTTGGAAGATATTGTCACATGGTAATAAGCCCGCCAGGTTGTAATGTATACAACAAAAGTATAGTACAATAACAATAAACTGAAGCTCTTGTACTAACAGGGATTAATTAAGTGAATTAAATAGGTTTTCTTTCTTATTGTGTTGAATTCGTCTTTAACCCTTCCTTCCCTGTGATGTGTAACTAGTACACATTGCTTCTAAACACTTTAATATCTCTATAAATATAATAAATACTGGGTTCAGATTTTAGACATTCCTCCGTAATACATTTACGTATTGAATGAAAAAAAAATATTTATAATAATTAGCACTTATCGGCCACATTAGATATTTTGTGAAAATCGAGAATAAATTCACCAATACAATCAAACGTGTGCCAGTGTGTGACGTAGGTATATTCATTCTAAAAAAACGCTATGGGTGAGGATGCGCCGCTATTCACAATCTCACTCTCACTCTACTTCGATATATGGAAACGCAAGAAATAGAATCTCAGTTCGCTCGCTTCTCTCGCTCAGTAGCTCGCTGGTTTTCGTTTAGCACTTATCGGCCACATCAGAGATATTTTGTGAAAATCGGGAATAAATTCACCCATACAATCAAACGTGTGCCAGTGTGTGACGTAGGTATATTCATTCTAAAAAACCACTATGGGTGAGGATACGACGCTATTCACATCTCATTCTCACTCTACTTCGGTATATACGACGCTATTCACATCTCATTCTCACTCAGTTCGCTCGCTTCTCTCGCTCAGTAGCGCGCGGGTTTCCGTTTGAGGTGGTCGCTTCGCCCGTTTTGTGAACGTCGGCCGATGGTTTTTTCATGTTTTCAGCAATTAAAATTCAATTATTATCACTTTTGACTTCAAATTTAATTAATTTAAGCGATTGGCTATGAATATTCTTATTTTTCCGATTTTAAATCGCTCATTTTTACATATGTATTGAATCGCTCGTTTTCACATGTGTATGGTATTGATGTATATTGAATACACAGCACTGGAACGCGCGGTTTTTATTACACAGGAAGGGAAAGGTTAACTTGTGTTATTTTCAGGGCTGTGGAGTCGCTTAAAAAAAACACGACTCCGATTCCTATATTTACCAACAATACGACTCCGACTCCACAACTCCGACTCCACGACTCCGACTCCACAACTCCGACTCTACAACTCCGACTCAAAAAAGCTCAATTTTAGCAGGTTGTTTCCTACCTTTGCATATAGCCATTTTTTTCATGTTATAGGGATAAAAATAAAACAAGATCAAACTTTAATAATTATTTATTAGAATTTATTCTTAAAAACAACATTGCTTCTATTAAATCTGTATTCGTAGAGGCTCTCAAATCAGAATTGAGAATTTTAAGAGCGGAAAATAACCGCTCTACGGATACTTGGGTTGGGGGTAATGCTGTAACGATCAATGCTGAATCTTTTACGATTTCTAGATACCGCTGTATTGCCATTTCAACATTTAACTTATAAGTTCGGTCAATTTTTTCCATTATTTTCAATGCATCATGAAATTCAATTTTAAATTTTGAAATAGAGTCTCCTTCATCTATATTGGGACTGTGATTCAAACGAGGACGTTTTATTTTATCTTGTTCATTGAGATATTTTTCAAAATCGTCTTCAGATTCAGCGGTGTCGGATGAAGATGATGATACTTGGTGTACGCTGCCTGCTGTTGTCTCTTTTTCTAGTCGAAGGCCTTTCATACGAACGGTTAATTCAAACATAGCGTTTTTAGCTCTATTTATTTGTTCTTCCGTCAATATGGATCGAACCATGGGGTTAACATAGATCCCAGCCAACAGAATTTTCTTTCGACGTGAGAAAGAAGGAGACAAACACATTTTCGTAGACTTTATGCATTAAATGGATCTCGGTGATTCACCATATCGGCGCGACTTGCGCCTGCAAGTTTAATATTCGTGCACAATACACATTCATAATAATTAAAAAAAAATGTATTTTAAATTTTAACGAAAAATTAGTCGGAGTCGCTCGTTTTTTACGACTCCTACTCCGACTCCGACTCCGGCCCAGACACCGCGACTCCGCGACTCCGACTCCAACTCCGACTCCGACTCCACAGCCCTGGTTATTTTATAGTAAAACACTGCTTACATGTCAATGTTATATTTTTGTCAATGTTTTTTTTTTGTTATATTTTATTTACAATTCGATATTATGGTCACCCCACTACGATGTCCTTGTCAAGAGAATTGAACGCATACAAAGTTTTTACGATTTATACAATACATAAACTTGAAACCGCATATCCCAATAACTCAGTTGGACTATGGTCTGTTGTTAGAAGTAACGAGTCTTATTAACCTTGTCAAATAGATGAAATATGTTTGACCACCCATTACTTACGATTGTCAATTCGTATTCCAATGTTACGTGTTACTTGTATATATGTACACCGGGTAAAATGTTTTGTTCCATAGTAAAATGGTTGCAACGAATCATTTGTACAGCTGTTGCATAACAAGACTGCACAGATTAGGCAATCAATATGAGCATAGTATGAACTTTGGTTACTTACAGGAGAAGAAGTTCTGATGCATTTTCCTTAATTTTAACAAAATAATGAATTTCTTGAATCTTCGAAAAGACTATAGTTTCACTTTGTGGTGCCATTTTTTACATAAATGGAAAAAATAAGTAAAATAAAAAACTTATTTTATATTTTTGTGTTCACCACAGGTTTAATTTAGGTTCACAACTAGTTTCGAAGACCGCCGTCTTCTTCGTCAGTTGAATATAAACTAAGTTGCCAAAATATATTCTGTACAAGTGTAAATAACCTAATATAAAAGAGGTGAGGTAGGGGGAGTGAAGTGGGGAGAGATGTAATACAATGGTGAATGGGGCGGGGAAAAAATATGTGAAAATGAATGTGAATCTTTAAGACAGGGGGGATTTTAAATTGGGAACATATTAAACAGAGGTTTATTATGAAAATTGGTTTGGTTATTGATGATATTTAAGGATCGTTATTTAAGGATCGTTGCTGGCACCACTGCTATTTAACCAATTTATAAATGACATAGCTGCATGTTTTCAACATTCTGAATTCTTGATGTACGCGGATGATATGAAAATCTTTAAACAGATTCGCGATACAGATGATTGTCGTCTGCTGCAGCAGGATCTATGTAGATTCGAAGAATACTGCCGCCTGAACAAATTAGATTTGAATGTTACGAAATGCTATGCTATTTCTTTTACTCGTAAATCTATACCCATTGAATTTAATTACATGCTTAAGGGTCAACCAGTCAAAATAGTAAACGAGATACGAGATCTAGGCGTAATTCACGACTCTAAACTTATATACGACAAGCATATTGATGACATAGCAAATAGGGCCAACAAGTCTCTTGGATTTATAAAAAGATCTTGTTCTCAATTCTCTAGCATTAAAGTGATCAAAACATTGTACTGCACTTACGTCCGTAGCATACTCGAATATGGCTCACAAATCTGGAACCCCAAGTACGATATATATATTAACAGGCTAGAATCAATCCAACGTAGATTTGTCAAGTATCTTCAATTTAAATGCAAAGAATACGACAACAATTACGAGGCCAGATGCAGGCGACTACACCTCCTACCACTTCGCGAAAGACGGAAATTAGCCGATATTATATTATTAACGAAAATAGCGCAATATCACATTGATGCCCCAGAATTACTCTCAAACATAAACCTTAACGTCCCCAGAATCTCCGCAAGACATACTAAATGGCTGAACATCCCCTTTAGTGCGACCAAATGCAGACAAAATTCATTCTTTGTGAGAGCATCTAACTTCGTAAACAACCTGGAAGACTTCCCGGAATTCGATTTATTTAACTCTTCTACGAACTCGATTAGATTGCGCATATGCGGGAACTGGTTTGGTGTGGATCTCTGACTGTCTCATCCCTGACTGTCTCCTGGTTAACAATTTTCAGCATTACTTAAAGCCTACCTACTACCTTCTTACCAATCTCCTAACATAATTAAGTGTACATATTGAAACCATATGCGAAAACTGTTAAATGGTGTTTCGAAACCCATAGATATCAGTAATAATACCGACATAAACACTGTATGTTTTCCTAATAAAATAAAATAAATAAATATTAAGACTTAATTTTATAGATTTTATAATCTCGAGAATTTCCAAATTATCAACCTGCAACCCCCCTCGGTTTATATGTAGAATCCTCAAACCACGATTAATATCGAACAAATGGTTGTTTTCAATTAGGTTGTTAGCGAACTTTGAAAAATTATTGTATTGAATATATTTTGGCAACTTAGTTTATATTCACCTGACGAAGAAGACGGTGGTCTTCGAAACTAGTTGTGAACCTAAATTAAACCTGTGGTGAACACAAAAATATAAAATAAGTTTTTTATTTTACTTATTTTTTTCTTTTATGTAAATAATTAATTATTAACGAACTACTCGTATATGAAAGTCCATCCAAGGATGTGATTTTCAGCTAACCTATCCATCAAATTGTGAATTTTACTTAATAACTACCTAATTCTTCAGTGAGTGTGTACTTGAAATGCTAATTACAATACATAACAAATGATTAGTTTAAAAAACAAACGACCTAATTTAATATCGTAAGTACCTACCTTCCAATTACCGAATTATTTTACTTTGATAGCGTATGTTTCAACATTGGAATTATCACGTTACGCAATACGCTTCTGCGTGTTTTGTTTAATTTTCACTTCGCGATCACAGTATGTTGTGTTTCATTTTCGGCTTCACGGCATTATACAAATTATATGCCAGGACGAATTGAGTGGATATCACGAGTTTTTCTGATATTGTATTTTAACGGTATTAAATTAATTATATGCCAGGATGAATTGAGTGGATAGCGCGAGTTTTGCTGATATTGTATTTTTACATTTTAACGGTATTAAACTAATCATATGCCAGGATGAATTGAGTGGATAGCACGAGTTTTTCTGATATTGTATTTTTACATTTTAACGGTAATTAACTAATTATATGCCAGGATGAATTGAGTGGATATCACGAGTTTCTCTGATATTGTGTTTTTTTTTTATTTTAACGGTATTCAACTAATTATATAGTATGCCAGGATGAATTGAGTGGATAGCACAAGTTTTTCTGATATTGTATTTTACATTTTAACGGTAATAAACTAATTATATGCCAGGATGAATTGAGTGGATATCACGAGTTTCTCTGATATTGTGTTTTTTTTTTCTTTTCATTTTAACGGTATTCAACTGTATTCAATATGCCAGGATGAATTGAGTGGATAGCACGAGTTTTTCTGATATTGTATTTTACATGTTAACGGTAATAAACGAATTATATGCCAGGATGAATTGAGTGGATAGCACGAGTTTCTCTGATATTGTGTTTGGTTCATATTGTACTAGGTTTTTTTATTGTGTTGTATAACGTTATGTTCATTGTTGGGTCTCGCAGTCGATGATCCCCTCACAAATCTAACGTCAATTCATTTGGAAATCGAAGCTGTGGCGTGGAGTTTGTTTTAAGTGAGTAAGCCGTTGCACACCAACAAACTCACTGATCACACCGCTGTAATGGATCCGATGACACACCGAAGGGAGACGATCGAACCACTTTTTTTATTTTGAAAGAATAGATATGACTGAAGTTATAGGTATCCTTACACCCCCGAATACTAGACGGAAAAGATGGCATTGTTATTCGAGGGGAGTGGCACAGCACGGAGCTCGAACAGGCGACATTCCGCCTGGAAGTCTAGTGGGTTACCGCGCGATCATGCACCTCTCAAATTAACCGTATAAGGCCGAGGCCACACCAAAGTGCTAAGCTAGGTTTTACGTGACTCATATACTAGGTGACTTCATGCCTGGTCACACCAAAGTGCTACGTACAAATTCATTTGACATTTGGGAGCGGTTGAGTCAACAAACGATGCCACTCTCAAAACTAACCAATTTCATTACAACTTACCTTATCTTTATTTACTTCCTGTGCAACTTCATTCCAAAGTGATTTTATTACAGGTACATTTTTGTATAATATAATTTGCTCGATGGGTTCCACAAAGGCACCCTTTTATACACAGCTGTTATTAAAACTTCCGCCATCTTGTAAAATCACGGTGACACAATAAAATTAACCAACACATCTGTTCGATATGAGATTCACTCGGTGACTAATCGTCATGTAGCGTGGCGCGAAGCGTGCAGTGTGGCCATTGCGATAGTATACGGTGCGTTGGTTCGCTAGGATATGTCGCCTAACTGGCAGCGTAGCTCTAAGCACCAAGCGAGGCTCTAGCCTGTGTTGTCTCGGCCTAACACTGCTTGCATGTCGATTTTGAATTTTATTTGTCGTTTTTTTTGTAATATTTTGCGTCAAAAATGTTATTTGACCGTTGAAATAAAATAAAAATAGTATACGAAAAACACAGTCCGTATAACCAACGTAAAAAATACACTCAATTGCAGTTATATAATTGCATTTCTCACTAAAGACTGCTTTCTGAATACACACAACTTGCATTCGCGGTTTTAACTTAAATGCATTAGACACGATACGATATTCTTTCAAACTCATTACAAATTTCGTACATTGCATTGAAACTAGAATAGCCACCAGACACGATAGTGTTTCAATTGTATTGGTTTGTCCTGAGTGTAATGTCGTATTGTAGGTCAAATTCAAAAGCAAATTGCACCAAATGCTCGTGGACGGAGGTTTCAAACATTTTGAGTATCTCAGCAATCTCTCATGTCGTAGAACGCTAGTTATCTTCGATCGAATTCTTAATATGGTCGTCATCACCAAGGAATTTCCGTAAATTATGGATTTTTTAAACCACATTTGACACAGAAGATCGCTAACTGAATCGTAACTACGAGAGTCATCCAGAAAGTAAAGTTACAACATTTATGTAGGATCGAAAAATGCTTGTATTTAATTGAAATTCACAGGATACTTCACAAATATATTGAACTATTTTTCAACGTAATCGCCGTCGAGATGGAGACATTTCTGTAGTCGGGGCACCAGCTTTTGTATGCCAGTGTCATAGACCTCCGCCGTCAGCTCTTTCAGCCACTTCTTCACAGCTTCCTCAACCTCCTGATCGTTGAAAAATTGTTGGGGTGTAATTGTGACACACCCACGTCTCAACCCCAGTCACGATATAGTCTAGAAAAGCTTCTTCCTTCTGTGCAAAACGATCCAAAAATTCACGCGCGGCGGTCACGCGATTTTGACGGTGCTCCGGTGTGAGCATTCTGGGCACCCATCTCGCACAAAACTTCTTGTAACCAAGTTTTTCCGACACAATATTACCGAGGAGACTTCGAGAAATGTCAGGAAATTCTTCGTGAAGGTCGTCAAGCGTCACACAGCGGTCATTTCGCACTTGTTCTTCATTTTTTTACACAAATCCGTCAGAAATCACTGCCTTGCCTCGTCGTATCAGTACGGCCTTCTCTGAACAACCTAACCCACTTCGTGACATGTTGTCGACTCATCAAATCACTACCATAAACTTCCACGAGCTTCCGATAGATATTCGCGGCGGTATTGTTCTGCAGTCAAAAACTGATGACCACGCGGGTTTCGCACGGACGAGAGTTGGCGGGAGCGCACGACGACCTCTCCATCGGAAGAATTTAGGATCCCCCTTACACGCCAGGTGCACCAACTTTGAAACAAAAAAAATCCCCCGGCCTCAGGAGCTCTTGTAGCCTTAGTTTCTGGATGACCCTCGTATATACTGCACATATTTTTTTTTTTGTGTCACATTTTTCAGTCTGTTATATAATGTGTTTCATTCCTGATTATTCTTTCCTTTCCGCCATACCTTCATTTACCTGTGATTGATATCTCACTTTTAATATGTATATTGTTCAAACGTTTTATAAAATGAATAATAATTAAAATATTTTTTGAGAACATGTATCTTCCTTTAACTTTGGTCTAGTTGGTTGGAAGAGATTGTCACCTGGCAATTAGCCCGCCAGATCGTTTATACAATGAAGTGTCAAATAAATAAATATCAGTTATGGCTTTTTGCAACGAAAACACTTTTAGAATTTCAACTGTGTAATTTTATTTGTATAATTTTTATTTGTATACAAAAAAATTGCGGAGGGCGATTCAGAACAAGAGGAGAGGCATGCTGACAAAGGGAGTCTGCCTGCTGCACGACAATGCCAGACCACACACGGCCAACGCCACGAAGGAACTGCTCGCCTCGTTTAAATGGGATGTCCTGAACCATCCCGCGCATTCCCCTGACCTAGCACCTTCAGATTACTATATTTTTACCTCCCTGAAGCTGCACATGAGTGGAAAAAGGTTTTCAACCGACGAGGAGGTAAATGAGGAGGTGGAGAAGTGGACGGAGGGGTTGGCGGGAAACTACTTCGAGGAAGGCATCAAAAAGTTGATACCCCGCTTCACCACCTGCA
This sequence comes from Odontocerum albicorne, assembly GCA_949825065.1. Taxonomy (NCBI): domain Eukaryota; kingdom Metazoa; phylum Arthropoda; class Insecta; order Trichoptera; family Odontoceridae; genus Odontocerum; species Odontocerum albicorne. The sequence goes on from OX463860.1 coordinate 29,189,270, forward strand.
TTGAGAGGAATGGCGACTATGTCGAAAAATAGCTTACATATGTACTACGGTAGCCACGTAATTTTTTTGTTTAAATAAAAAAAATTGTAACCTACAAAAATTCAGTACACTTACTTTCTGGGTATGCCTCGTAAAACATTGGTTACATATCAATGTTAAATTATATAAGAAAAAAAAATTGCAGATTTATCAATTTTCTCCATCCAATCTTTCATTATTCGTCCATACATCGCATTTACTTTTCCTTTCACACTTTTCTATCACCACATGATTATTAAATAAGATACAATTTCGCACAATTATTTTCAATTTAGCAAATCGCACGCCTTTTATGTGTGGTTGGTAATAGGCTGTCAAGTATTGGCGCTAGTAACGTCATGGCTTAAACCGGCATTAATTGACAACTGCCATTCGGATAAGCCAGGCATGTCAAACACGAGGCCCGTGTGAAATACCTTTGAATAGTAGCCTTATCTATCGCATATAAAATTATTTCCAAAATTATTAGGGGTGTACAAAAAAATTACTTAAAAAATTAAAAAAAAACTTAATTAAAATTTTTACGCTAAACTTTGGCCATTTGTGGTAAAAAAAATTGTACTGGGCATTTCCAGAATTCTAGTTTAAAAAGTTGCTCATTTAATGGAGATTTCAGAATGGTGTAACACTACTAGATTTTTTTACGTAAAACGAAATAATATTATACTATTTTTTATTCAAAATGGGCTGATTCTGACCTAAGTTCAAGTGAAAGGTATTAATGCAAAATCTACTTCATTTTGTTTCTATCACATATAAACTGTTGTTTTTCATGTTAGCAATATCTAATTACAGCACAATATTCCACTACCTACCACCGACCGGTTCAAACCAAACAAAAGGTGAGATAGAGATAGCAAATTGCGTCCATTTGCTATCTCGCTCTTTTTCGTGTCAAAACTTGTAAGCCTTGACTTGAGCAGTACGATACCTGACGCTGTGCGCGTCGCATCTCCTTTCGCGCAAGTTATTGTTTTCATACCTACTGTTTTTTCGCTTTGGACTTGGACTTTGTTTTGCCTATCGATTTGGACTTGTTGTGTGAACTTAATACGTTGTGCTGCAGCTGCTCTGGCACTACGACTAGCTTCGCCGTAAATTCAATGCATTTCTGCATACTCACGTGGAATATACCCAAAATTCCGGTTCGCCATGTTAGTTATAGTTGCTTGTCACCACAGGATTCAAAAAGCCAAAGAAGAAGCCAGGTCATTATGATAACAAAAAAAAGACCAAGTAGATGAAAATCCAGGGAAACGCCAAAATATTAAATTCACACAACAAGTCCAAATCGATAGGCAAAACAAAGTTCGGGTCCAAAGCAAAAAAACAGTAGGTTTGAAAATAATAACTTGCGTGAAAGGAGATACGACGCGCACAGCGTCAGGTATCGTACTGCTCAAGTCAAGGCTTACAAGTTTTGACACGAAAAAGAGCGAGATAGCAAATGGACGCCATTTGCTATCTCTATCTCACTTTTTTTTGGGTTTGAACCGGTCGGTGGTAGGTAGTGGAATCTTGCGCTATAATTAGATATTGCTAACATGAAAAATAACAGTTAATATGTGACAGAAACAAAATGAAATAGATTTTGCATTATCATGCGGCCCTTGGATTAATGCAAAAATGCTTAAGCGACCCTTGGTATAAAACGAGTTTACAATACCTGAGATACAGCATCGTGAATTGGCAGACCAGAAATGTTCCACTCAAACGAATCAATTGAGATTGCACGCGGCGGTTATTACCATATCAAGATATATTCAACAGAAGAGTCGTGTTAGTTTGCTGAAAGACTGCCACACGTTCTTTATTTATTTATAGCAAATCTAACATTATATAGATTTCTCCTGTAACATGACAATAACGTGAGTCAGATTATTTAATGTTGCGAAATTCAGAGTAAAGCTGAGGACGCATTAGAGTGAACGGTGACTGGACTGAGTGATTTACTAGTTACATACATATATACCATCACGTCATTTCACTGTCGGGGTACGCACAGAGAACAGAACGCCAGACTTTCCTATCTTAATACACAGTCTTAGCATCTTCTATATATAAAGGGTGTCCAGTGCCTCAACGTCAAGACTGTATAGAGGAAAAGGCCAGCTTATAACGGTTCAGAATGTTTAAAAAATCTTGCAAAAGCCTTATACTTTTCGAGTGATAGGCATTTACACAAGCTACCCTGTGCCAAATGTTTACAAATGTTTATATGCTGTGACTACAAATTGCCATATTTTATGATTTTAATGGTTGTATCGCAATCCTAGATTACCCTGCTATTAGTCGGAGTCCGATATAAAACAAAAAAAATTGCACGTTCGAAAAAAAAAATATTTTTGTCCGATCATAAAAAATTATATTTTTTCATCATACTGTAAAAATAATGTATTAAGTGTTAACATAAGTTGTGTCCGTTATTTTTTTCAAATTTAAAAATGAGCACCAAAAGTAAAACAAAATGGTAAATGTTATACGTCATTCGAAAGATTTTTTTCTGCTCTACAAGATATTGTGTTTGCTTTTACGTTACATATATTATTTTATTTGATTACAAGCCTTCAAAATCGAATGTCAAGTAGACGAAAGTGAGCATTTTCGACACATCCTTCTGTTCGCGTTCAATCGAGGGAATAAAGCTGCTCGCGATATTTGCGAAGTGTACGGTGAAGATACTATGAATTAAAGGACAACTCGTCGATAGTTTTTGTATTTCAAAGACAGTAATTTCGACCTGAAAGACATGGAGCGTTCCGGACGACCAATGGACTTCGATGAGGACCGCTTAAGCCATATTATTCATGAAGATCCCCTTCGATGTCGATTAGCTCGCAGCGTAGCTCTAAGCACCAAGCGAGGCTCCTACCTGTGTGATCGAGGCCACACCAAAATTCTTCGTTAGGTGCTAAGCTAAATTTTACGGGATTCATATACTAGGTAACTTCATGCCTGGCCACACCAAAGTGCTACGCACAAATTAATTTGACAGTCGGGAGCGGTTGAGTCAACATACGATGTCACTCTGAAAACTAACCAATTTCATTATAACTTATTTATATTTATTTACTTTCTGTGCAACTTCATTCCAAAATGATTTTATTACAGGTACATTTTTCTATAATTTGTTCGATGGGTTCCACAAATGCTCCCTTTTATACACAGCTGTCATTAAAACTTCCACCATCTTGTAAATTAACCAACACGTCTGTTCGCTAGGAGATTCACTCGATGGTTAATCGTCATGCAACGTGGCACGAAGCGTGCAGTATGGCCACTGCGATAGTATGCGGTACGTTGGTTCGCTAGGATATGTCGATTAGCTCGCAGCGTAGCTCTAAGCACCAAGCGAAGTTCCTACCTGTGTGACCGAGGCCTTATCTTTCTATTTCGGATGTATATCGCGCTATACAACAGTCCACTATAGTTTACATCTTGCTTTGTTCTCCGCAAATGGATGTACGATTTTATTGAAGTCCTTATTCACTGTTATATCTGATTCTATCGAGAAGATAGCTAATGGATTTAGTCTGTTTAGTTTTAGTGTGGATCTTAAATATGTTTTTAATTGTTTCAATAATGAAAAAGTCCATTAATGGTGTGCAAAAAACATTCTTAAAATAATGTAAATATTTCGATAAATAGTTACGATATTGTATTAATTATCATATAAGTCTGTTACTGTTGTTAATTAGTGGCCATCACACAACCACACGCTGATTATAAATAAATAAACATGAGTTTATTGATAGCAACGTTGTATTTACATACTCGTAAATACATTCAGAAATCGCACATACTTGTATATCTCAAGATAAATAGCAGAAAATACATTTAAGAGAGAAGTTATAGAAAGGTCTGGGCTTATCTCACGACATCCCCTCGGCCGAGATACACACAATCAATATAGGGCGACCCCGACCGCGAGGACATTAGATTTTTTTTCAGTTCACAGTTTACTATTTTAATTCATAATATATCACCTCCTATTTCGCCATACGATTTATATATTTTAAAAATATTTTATAACCAATATATGAATCTTTGGGGCCCCAAATGCCTAGATTTGAATGTGTTAGCAAATGACGTTCTAGTGGCATGCAAATATCGAATGGGAATGTACAGTACCCGGCGGTAAGTAATACACATCAGGCTTAAGAGACTTCTCCCTGGCCCCATCCCAACTCACTGTCTGCGAAGACTGTTGGGGTCAGCTCTCCTCGTCCTCAGGTTGTATGCTCTTCTCTCCCGGACTAAGTCCCCCAGGCCGTGCCTCTGCATCAGGTTATCTTTTTGCACCACCCATGAATTCTTTGGTCTTCCTCTGGTTGTTATTCGAGGAAGATCCATGGAGATTGCCTGGTTCACAATGTGATCGGGTGCTCTGCGTCCAACGTGCCCATACCATCTCAATCGCCTTTCCTCCATCTTGCTGTTGATGTCTGTAACACCTAGGCTTCCACGAATGCGTGAGCTTTTTATTTTAACTCTTAAGGACACACCAGCTGACCATCTTAGCATGCGCATTTCAGCAGTTTGTAGTTGCCTAGAGTAAGAGTTATACATCGTCCAGCATTCGGAGCCATAGAGGAGTGCGGGTCTGACAATCGTTTGGTATACTTTTCCTTTTAACTTTACTGGCATTTTCGGATCACATAGAACTCCCGTCATTGATCTAAACTTCATCCATCCCCCACTAATTCTATGTGTTACATCTGCTGCACATCCTCCATCGCTATGGATGAGTGACCCAAGATACTTAAAGGAGTCACGATTTGGTAATGTTTCTCCATCCATTTGCATTACGGGAGTGACAGGCTTAAGAGACTGTCGGCCATATTCGGCTAACTTCGGCTTTGTAGAGCGTCGTCTCTGTCGCACGATGCGCTAACAGTCCGGCATCTAGAAAGAGCAAATCGCGAAGGAAAACTTGTATGAATGGCAGATATGACGCTCTACAAAGCCGAAGTTAGCCGATTATGGTCGACAGTCTCTTTCTTAAGCCCGATGTGTATTACGAGTACTTACCGCCGGGTAATGTAGGTGGATTGTTGTATGGTGATGATATGGTAGTGTTTACGGAGAATGAAGATTCATTATAAGTAACTTGTATGAAATATGCAAAGAGAAAGCTTTGATGGTGTGTGTTGCCTTAATACAAAGTCATGGTGACAGAAAAGTGAGAGAGGAAAAGTAAATGTCATATATGGGTTTAACAGTCAAAGATTGAGGCAAGTTGGAGAATTCTGCTGTTTGGGTACTATTTTCTTTGACGATGGAAGAGTTGCGAGATATACTGAACGGCGTATAGTGATAGAAAACAATGTTAATGGGACACTAAAACATATACTTGAGCCGGAAAGTATTAAAATTTGGATAAAAGTCCACAGTAGTGTTTAATTACTAAATTTGATGTATGGGAGTGATACGTGGACATAAAAAAAATATTAAAATAAGTCGATTACATTTTGAATAAATACATGCTCTGATAAGAATACTAGGTTAGTCAAAAAGTTTTGAAAGCGGAAATGAATTACATTTTTTTTGGGGGGAAATCACTTTTATTGCTCAGTATAGTCTCCCATAAGATCAATACACTTGGTCCAACGATCTTCCAACTTTGTTGTCCCATCACGGAAGTGACTTTCTGGAAGGCCTGCAAAATACTCCTCTACGACGGCTATAACCTCTTCGTTTGATGAAAAATGCTTTCCACGAAGGAATTTTTTGAGGTGTGAGAACAGCCAGAAGTCAGAGGGAGCTAAATCTGGCGAATAGGGTGGATGCTGCAACAATTCGTACCCCAATTCACTGATTTTCACGATGGTTTTTTGAACTGTGTGAGCAGGTGCATTGTCTTGATGAAAAACGATTTTTTTCTTCTGCAAACCGGGTCTTTTTTCACAAATTTTTTCATCCAACTGGTCCAAAAGGTCACAATAATAATCAGAGTTGATTGTCTTACCAGTTTGGAGATAATCTATAAATAAAATTCCTTTTGCATCCCAAAAAACTGACGCTAACACCTTCTTGGCCGATTTCTGGACACGAACTCGCTTCGGAGCCAAAATGCCTGGTTCACACCACTCCTTAGCCTCTTGTTTTGATTCAGGATCATGGTGGTAGACCCAAGTGTCATCCATAGTGATGAATCGACGCAGAAAATCCTTTTTATCCTTTCGAAATTGCTCCAAATGTTGCTCAGAAAGTCGCATTCGAACGTGTTTTTGTTGCATTGTTAGCAAATGCGGCACCCATTGTGCACACAGTTTTTTGAAACCCAAAACTTCAGCCAAAATATGCCATGTTGTTCCATGTGAGATGCCTATGGTGTCAGCTATCACATCCACAGTCGCAGCTATCACAAAACTTTTTGACTAACCTAGTATAAGGGGTGATAATGTCTGACAGAAAACTGGATGATGTGATTATAAAGATTCTTTCAAATTGAGCGGTGTTTTTTAATTAATTTTTTTTAACTCTTGAATAAAACACACAATTTGCTTTGATTTCAAAAAACTTTTTATTGGTCATTAAAGTATAATGTATGACATTTAAACACAAAAAAACAATATCCGCCAAATGTCCACCTCTTGCAGCTCCACAGATGTCCACTCTTTTGTCAAAATTTTCGACGACATTTTGGCATAATTGCGGTTCTAACTCACCAATAACGCGAAGAATTTCGTCATTCAGCTCAGGAATTGATCGGGGTTCATTCTTTTAGACCTGGCTTTTCACGTAACCCCAGAGAAAATAGTCCAACGGTGTCAGATCACATGATCTTGGTGGCCAATTGACATCACCGTTTCCGGAGATTACAATACATAAAATAATTCAACAATTTGAACGCGTTGTTGTATTGTATGCTATACTACTCCATTTTTATAAATGTCATACATTACACTTCTCAAATGGCACAAGACCCAGGCAAGTTCGCGACGCCATCTGTGTTTTATTCAAGATTTAAAAAACCGCTCAATTTGAAAGACCCTTTAGATGATGTGAAATTAAGGGTGACATGTTGAGTAAGATGAAGAGCACGTTGAGATGGTTTATGGAAACGTGAGTAGAAGACATGAGATAAGACCAAGGAAATTATGGTAGGATCAAGTGTTTGAATATTTTGATAGAAGGAAACGTGAAAAGTCAGAGAAATGGTAGGAAATGTATGAATGTAGAAGAGGCGAAGGATGAATGTCGATATAGGAAAGTCTGGCGCTCAGTCCTCTGCCTATCCCGACAGGGAAGTGGCGTGACGGTATGAATGTATTATAATATAAATATGAGTGGAAGGCGTGAGAGAGGGAGACTAAAGGAAAGTATGGTTGGATCAAGTGAATCAAATATTTTGATTGAAATAAACGTAAGAAAGTCAGAGAAATCGTAGAAGTTGTATAATAATGTGTATGGACGTAGAAGAGACGTAGGATATGTCGAGATAGGAGTCTGGCGATCTGTCTTCTCTGCTTACTCCACTAGGGAAAACGCGTATGAATGTATGTATTAACAAATCGATCCACAGGGAAATTCTCGGTAGCCCGCCGACACCAGTCCGTCACTGAACCCACTTTATTCGGATACTAATTAATTAATTCGTAGTGCAAACATACTTGTCCGTATATCATCACGTCATGTATCTATTGGGTTAAACAGGGAAGACATGTGGCCACACCTCTTTATCCATTTATACAGCTTTTGCCTCATCTAGATAGATATACGAGTATACAGTGCTTTATTTTTAAAAATAAAAAGATGTCGGAGCTCACTTTTTGTCAAGCTTTTTGTAAATGTATAAAAGGTGGTGGAGCGCCACTCCACTGCTCCACTGCAAAAAAAGCACTAAGAGTGCTTTCTTTTTTTAAAAAAAAAGGTGCCGCAGCTCACTTTTTGTCAAGCTTTTTGTATGTCGTAAAAAAAGTGGTGGAGCGCCGCTCCACCGCAAAAAAAGCACTGGATATATACACCCACAGTGTCATTCAGTTGGTTCAATATCTCTATACCACGCGTGACTGTTTAGCCATGATATTCGTTCTGTAAAGGCGCGTTGGTAAGATACTCGTCTTCCGACCCGAAGCTTACGAGTTCGATTACCGCTGGAACCCAGTAAAAAGAAAGGTTTTCAGTCTGGCATTCATTGAGGCCTCATAAATATCTTTCTACATGTACTGTATACGAAGAAAGTGTTATCCATGATTCGCTCGGGTGCTGTTATAACTGCCAGATGTGATTTATTTAATAATGCGTTTAAGTCCCGAGTAAGAGCGCCCTTGTAGAGAGTTTGCTATATTTAATAAACATGGCCTAGTTGGTAACACATATGTGTCCAGCTCGGAGGTCGCAAGTTCGATTGCCGTTGGAACAAACATTTTTTAACCTTTCCTTCCCTATGTTGGGTATCTTCTACACGTTGCTTCTAATAACCATCAATATCTCTATAAATATTATAAATACAAGGTTAAGATTTAAGGTATTCCTCCATAATATATTTACGCATTGATTTACAAAATAATATTAATAATAATCAGAATTTATCGACTACATCGAGGTGTTTTGTAAAGATCGAAAACAAATTCGCATTTAAACGCTGCGAGTGCCTCGTCTTGACATAGGTGAATAGTATGCGGGAAGCGCGACACTATATTCGCATACTAGACTGAATTCTCACTCTTGCATACTAGACTGAATTGCGAGGAGCTGAATTGTCTCAACGTCGCAAGCAAAGGCGTAAGCGCCGGGGTATGCGACTGACGTTCCGCGCCACTAGTAGCCTCTAGGCTTGCAAATAGGTTAGACTTGCGCCCGTTCCGTGAGCGTTTTTTAATGTTTTCAGATGGTTTTTTTAATGTTTTCAGCAAATAAATCTCAATTATTATAATTTTTAATTTCAATTATAATTAATTAAGGGGATTATCTATGAATGTTCTTATTTTTCCGATTTAAAATCGCTAATTTTTAATTGCGTGCTCACTACCCAACACCGGAGCACGCGTATTATTTTTATCACCGTAAGGGAAAGGTTAAAAAGGATTACAGTCTAATTTTCATTTAAGACTTCTAACATATTTCAGCGATTGCCACATGGCGATAAGTCCGCTTGGTTGCAATGTATACAACGAAAATATAACAGAATACAATCTATCAGGCCCGATTCACTAAGTACGATTTCATATTCTAGAATACTTGGAAAAAATACCTGTTGCGTCTTGATGGTCTCGGAGGGACGTAAAATTGAATCACAACCAGCAGGAGTGGATTATTATTCGCGGTTTCGATATGCGCGACATGTTGGCGTAACGTTATCATCGTGAATAACGAGGGATCACTGTTTTGATGATCGATTTTAATTAATGGATGACACTTCACATTTATTGGATGACACTTCAGATTACACTTTGATATAACAGTGATAGTGAGATATTGCGTAGTAAATTTGTAACATATACGAGTATATATAAATCCATGTCAACCGTAAATTCAAATCGATCAATAAAATACAAGTACAGTACCCGGCGGCAAGTAATACACATCGGGCTTAAGAAAGAGACTGTCAACCATAATAGGCTAACTTCGGCTTTGTAGAGCGTCGTCTCTGTCATTCATACACGTGTTCCGTCGCGATTTGTCAGTCGTTGTCAAGCGTTCTAGGCGAACAGAGACAACAATCTATGGTACAAAGTCGAAGTTAGCCGATTATGGCCGACAGTCTCTTTCTTAAGCTCGATGTGCACTACTTACCGCTGTATACTTCTACATCGATGTGTTAGCAATATATGTAAACCTTATATTGCTAACCATACATCATAAGGTTAGCAATATATGTACCATTTAAAGTAGTTTTAAGTCGGAGTCAAACATAACAATTTCTGGAGTTGCAGTAGGATTTTATTACCGACTGCATAACACGTATTTTTAACGGAAATAATAGACGTCATTGAAGAGTCTTCTCTCTAAACCAGCGGACGCTAAAGTGGTGGTCCGCGAGAAAATTTCGATGGTCCGCAGAGAAATGTGGACATTATTTGCATTTTTTAATCCACAGCAAAGCAACCCGGAAAAATAAGTGACTTGCACGGATGAACGATGCATGAAATCATGACAATCTCGTAAGACGTGTAGCTAGCTGCATTGCACACGTTTTGTCTTACTCTCGCCTCGTGTCGCACTCTTCTAATGTTTCACAGTGCGGCTCTTCTTTATATATTTTATTCCTATTAGTGGCCCGCGGGATTTTAAATTATGAATTTAGTGGTCCGTGAGGTCCTAAAGTTTGGCGACCGCTGCTCTAAACGATGCTATATTAAAAGTCCTTTTATTATTTTATCTAATAGTCTTCCATTTTTGTATGCGTGATATTTCCCTGCCCATAGAAGGCTGGTCAAATGAAGTGTCTTTTGTTTGATTTTTTTTTATATTTTTAAACAATACACTGGATATTTCCGACCATTTGCATATCGGCCTACCGAGAAATTCTCGATAAATCCCCTGTCCAGTCTATTGTTAAGTTGGGACTCGGCTTCCTGACCACTGCATCCAAACCTAAGAATTTACAATATTCAAACACGTGTACAAGAAAGCTTGAATACAATTATCACGATTCACCATAAAACACAGCAAAATAAAAACAGTTTTAAAAATGGCCGCTATTGAAAAGTCGCCTTTCTCAGGCATCCAAATAAATGACGACGAGTGTAGAATTCGTTCGTAGTGTTGTCAAGTGTCACATTTTTTAATACTAGTCAGAATTAGTCAAAGGACATAATATAATATATATGGTACAAAGTTGCTTTTTTACTGAACGTGTTTTTTTTTTGCTTATAAGCGCAGAAATGTGTTACGTAATCTATTTATCATAAGATCTAGGCTCGATTTCATAGTCCGACTTGAATACTGAATATTTAATCGTACCTTTTTAAAGTATCGTAAGCGGAGAAGAAAAATGAATTATAGTGCAAGTTGAATAATTCTGATATTAATGTAGTATTCTCTCAGATTATGGAAGAGTTGCGATGGAGATTGAACTAGCGATAGGAAACACAAGTCAAATGGAAACTAATATTAAAGATCTGGGTGTCTTGTTCCACAGCAATCTCACATTTGGTCCTCACAGAAATTATCTGCAACTCAGCGATAAAACTCTAGGGTTTGTAATGAGAATCTCTAAGTCGTTTGAAAACCAATTGGTGCTCAAAACGTTGTTTAATTCATTGATCCGTAGCAAACTAGAAAGCAATGCTTGCATTTGGAGCCCGGTGGGGGCGCAGAACTCGCTCATGGTTGAGAAAGTACAAAAAAATATCTACGATATCTCTATATGAGTGAGTTTGGTGTCTATCCATGGCTTTATCCTACTCAGTTTCTGCTGGGCATGCTAGGGTATCAGTCTTTGAGCGTAAGAAGAGATCTGCGTCTCCTGGTATACGTTGTCAAACTCGTTCGAGGAGTTGTGAGCTGTCCAGCATTACTACAAAGATTAGAGTTAAATGTTCGTAACAATTACACTAGACTGCGCCAGCAAGAACTGTTCTCAATAACATACGCAAGAACGGGTCTTCCAGCCGCTATGCCTGTTGGAAGGGCCTTAACTCTTCTGAACGGGACTGCTTCGGATATTGACATATTTCATATCACATTACCAAAAGCAAAAGTAAATTTTCTTCTAAGATTGAGCGCGTTAGAAAGCACTCATCAACGTACTTAAGTGACTTTGAATATATGTCTATGATTGTGTGTATATATGTAAGCATATACATTACTTTTTATTTTATATACAATATTTTTTTTTATTTTTTATTCTGTATAATTTTTCATTATTTTTAATGTTAACACATCTTGTATTTTCAAAGTTATTGGACTAAGCCTGTTTTGAAAAAATAAATAAAACACATATAACATATACGAGTATATATGATTTATAATTAAGGCGTTAACAATGTCGAGGTTTAAATACATTGTGATTTGTTTAGTCTAACACTGTTTATTTCGCTTTATATTAAGTGGAATAAACATTGATTGATTAAACAAATTATAATTCAAAACATGTATACTTAAACCGAGCAGTATCGAACTCTGCTAAGACGATACTCCACAACGGTATTTTAGTGTCAACTTTGATGTGAGAGTAAGGAACGTTGACGTAAAAAAAATAGTGAAAAAAGACGAATAAATGTTGTAGAAATGCGTGCACTTAGAATAATACATGGGGTGACAATGTATGATGAACCAATGAATGAAGATCACTAACAAAACAAATATGTAGTGTAAAGTGAGTGGAAGGTGTGGTAGAGGAAGTTAGATAAAGTGAATGATATGTTGAGAGGAAAAGTAGAAGATCTGAGAAATCGTCGAGTTACATGAGGTGTATGGTTGTGGAAGATACGAAGGGTGTGTGGCGAGATAGAAAACTCTAGCACTCTTTCCTCTCTGCCTACCCCGACAGGGGAATGGCGTGATGGAATTAATGTATGTACCATATATAAGTCGATTTTGTACTGAACATAGAGATTTTTTTAGTTTTAAGGGCAGAAATGCGTAACGTAAAATCTGCAATATGAAGGCTCGAATTTGTAGTACGATCTGAATCTTTTTTTTACTGAAGAATTAGTATTTAAAATAAAATTGCGTACAGCTTTGTCGTATTGTCACTTACTAAAACAATAATCAGAATGTTTCATTACCTCACTTTGAAGTTTAGAGCAAGAGTTCCCAAAGTGGTCGATAACGACCCCCTGAGATCGATGTGATTTTTCTAGGGGTCGAAGGTTTCAATAAAAAAATTGGAGGTCGACGACAGCAAAAATAGTCCCCTTAGTTGACAGTTTTAAAAGTTTTTGGTAAAGGGGTCTGCGGCTGAAAAAAGTTTAGGAACTCTTGGTTTAGAGCGTGTGAGGTCCGACTAGAGAAAAATCCGAAATTTTAAAGTTAGAAATTAGTATTCAGGCCGAACCATGTATTCAGGCCTAAGTTTAGATTAAAACATATCTTCGCATGAAATGTTTATATGTTAATAGCTTATAACTTATAGTAGTAAATCATCTATAGTTTTCAATCAATTATTACTAGCAAGATTTGTCTTTTCATTACACAATAAACATAATTTTCTGATTGTACATACTTGAAAAGAATGGTACAAAATTAAATCTTATACCTCGTTCACCAGTTCTTGATAATGAACGATAAAAAAATACGCCATTTATAATAATATTGCTTGCATTCGCTCGGGCATTGTTCGTCACGAGTGCGCGTATTTTAAATTACATAATATTTATAATTGTTTTTAAGTTGATAAAATTCTCAATTAAAAAAAACATTCATAACACTTGTTTTCGAAACGTCAACAAAACAATTAATGGAAGTGAAGAAAAAAACAATGAACCATCTTAAAGGCTCGTTGATGACTTCTAATAAAAAACTTTTTTTTAATTTCTTCATTTATGTAACCGTATGTATATTTCATTTACAGATTTTGTTCGCATGTGTAAGAAGCCGGTTTGATTCAGTGTACATTTTAAGACTTAACTCGTTATTTACATATTTATTCAAGATAAGATACATTAAACTAAATCAGAGAATAAAATACATGAAGCTAAATAAAAAAAAATAGTTCTTCGTGGTCCGCTTTCAAACTGCGAGAAAAATCTAATTCGAAAATAATTCCAATGTCATAATTAATATTTCTTCGTGCTAGAGGTCTAATGAATATTAAATAGCTTATTCAGTATTGACGTACATACATGTGTTACTTGTTTTTTTTTTATATACGAGTAATAATTGCAGGCTTAAATCTAACAGAATTTAGTTAGCGCTAAAAAGCTGTCTTTTACTACTTCTGAAACACTTATTGGTAATAGTTTAATGTGAAACAACGTTTAGATAAAAAAAAATAGCAGTTTTTAGGAAATATCTTATAACAACATAGTATCACCTGTTATTACATACATATCACCTGTTATTCTTATAATCAAAAAATAAAAACAAAAAATGCTTGAATCATTTATTTACCTACCATCTTGTACAAATATTTAATTTTAATATTAAAAACAGTAGAAAACCACTAGATTCTATAGAGTTTTAATGTATTTGTAAAATTAAATAAAGGAGTGGACAAACGTTTTTAATAATTTAAAAATATATATCCTAAAAGGATGTTAATTCCTTTAAATAAATATACTTATTTCTAGAAATAAAATTGCGACAACACTTACATCACAAAATAATTGAAGTTGACAGTAATTCCCTCACAATAACATAACCTCACATCATTCAAAATATTGTTGAAAACCACTTGAGTTACGAATTGATTTTATGTAATATTTTGGAGTATTGTAAGGTAAACAATTCACTTATACAATATGGCACGAAACAACAAGAATAATAAGTTGAAATAATTCAATTTACCGAATTGCGGACCACAGATGTAACTTGCCTTATTATATATCCGGACCGATCACGACGAACGATTCGCGGGATAAATTCTGGTAAACTGATCTGCTAGACAAGTTTTGTTATGTACCTCGTAGTCTGTCAGTCGCGATCGAAGGGTGAAAAAAAAACGATTTGTTAAAAGAATAAAAGAACTAAATTATTAATGTTATGTTGCAATCCATCATTTTCGTGAGTATATCGTGCAACATAAATTTATGTGTGTAGTAAGTTTAATATATTCATTAATATAAATCAAACCTGGATGTTTTTTTTATATTATAAACTAATGAAATGTTCACCATCCCTAGAGTTAAAACCTTTTTTGCCCAAAGGCAATATGCTTATTTAGCTCCCATAACATACAATGGCGTGCCGAATTCAATAAAGGTAAAGGGAGGGAAACCATTTAGACAGTCGATCGGAGCGTGGTTGTTATTGCGACAGGATTTTGAGTACTTGGACTTTCAGGATAAATGACGTGTGGAAAAGATTTGTGTGGGCTCGTGAGTGTGGGTTTCTTCTTGTTTTGATTTTTGTTGTTTTGTATTTGTGTTTCTGTATATTTTTGTTTTTATTTTTATTCTAATGATTGTGTGCGGTATATTTTGGGATGAATATTTTTGGTATTTCTGGAGTGATGATGTGTGAGGAGTTTAATTTCGCATGATTTTTCCAATGGTAATTGAGTGTCACTGTTTGTCAGGTTGATGAGAACGTGCAACGGTGTTTTGTTTTTGTGTAATCAAAAATTGGAAAGAAGTATCGATTTATTTTTTCATGCTAAATATCCTCAGTGAGATACAGGCAAACGCCTAGTTTACTGGGCATACGACAAATGAAAGGCAACAAACTCAGATCTATTAAAATTTTATGTCCAAATTAAATTACCTTTTATTTTTTCGAAAAATAATGTATATTTCTTGTCATGTGTAATAATAAATAAATAAAATTATACGACTTCTTAGAATGAAAGAGAGATTTTTTAAAGGTCTCGTGTAATATAAATTGACTACGCATTTTCTGTTTGGTCATTAGCAAAGAAATAAGGGAAAATTAAATGTTAATAAGCAATTTCGCAGACATAAAACATCGTTTTCTTTTTTTTTCATATCTACTTCAAAATTGACTACGTTCTCTTCGCATAGTTTATTAGTTAATAGCTTTGAACTCGCTGTTTTGGAAATTGGCATACTTATTTAAGTTCAATTTTTTTGTGTTTCAATTTAACAAGAAACTTAAGTCAGTTAAACTTTACCCAACTTTGGTGTAAACAGACCGTATTTCTAAAAACACAGAAGTTTTAATTGTTGGAATATTTTACATATAATGCAAAAAAGTGGAATACTGGATCGTATTTATTTAATTTTCCAGTAAATAATTGTTAACTTAATTAAGTATGTAACAAGTATGTTACAATAAAGAATATATAGTTGTTTGGCCAAATAGAAATGATGAATTATGAAATATTTATTCAAATATTTTATACACGTTGTATAGAAGGTACAAGTATCGAAAACCCTAGAAAATGTGAAATCATAGAGTGCATGACGAAGTATATGAACGTGGCAGAAGCAAAATATGTGTGGCAGGTTATGGTAAATTGAGCATATATTCTCTCTGCATACCTCCAATAGACACATGGCGTGATGGTAATGATAATAAATTATAATTTCCCAAGGCAATACTGCTATATATATTTATATATCTTTTATAATAAATATGAGAACATTTTAAATTCTTTTTTTTATAATTTGACGAAAGAATCAATCCAAAAACGAACTGAATTACACATCTCTATTACATATTCATTTCCTGATGTTCGAGGCGATTAAAAATAATTACATAGTTAAATACGTTACATAGTATAAAAGGAACATAGTAAAAAGTGAGGGCTGAGCTGTAAGAGTAAATTTCTCTTTATAAAAAATTAACACAAATTGTTACTTAGTTGCCTTTATTTCTTTACCATTTATAATTCATCATGAAGGATACGTTATAATTAAAACATATTCTTAAATTACTTCTGATGAGATATTTCTTCGCAAAAATGCAAGAATCTTAAGAAAATGTAGTCCATTAAATCATTTACTTTTATATTTATGCACTTTTCATGAATAAATACAAACATACCACAACAAACTTCCCTGTAGGGATAATCAGAAAAATTAATTGGTCTAACCCTACTTTACTCGGTCCTCATTTACAACGACTTTTATTCAGGTTAACATTATAGATTTTAAGTCCAAATTGACTCAACATAACCTTGTTCAACTACTTGCACTTCAGTTCACATTCATCCTAAATAAAACTAGATATCCCGGTTTGGCCGGTAAAGTTCGCTCTTGTGACCGGATTCGATTTCAAATTTTCATAAAAATTAAATTGTATCAAAAGCACAGACAATTGTGAAAATAGTACTCTACAACTATTCTATCAATGGTTATTTGCACACTGCTGTATTATTGTTATTGTCTATATACCTCTAATCATCACAAAACGCATAGACAATAAAAATAGCCCACCCAGATTATTTTTCATTCTCCTCCCACTATTCTGCAGTTCACTATAATATCCTGTACATATTACGAGTATCTATAAACAATATCAATTGAGTTTTGTATCATCTCTGAGTTGAGTTTAGTTTTTTGTCTTGGTCACATTATCAACTGAACAATAATTGATAAGTTTTTTTTTTGATAAATTATAAAGCGCCAATTATCCGGGGTTCAATTATTTGTGAGTTGGATAAACCGTGGTACTCTCTAGTAAAAATGTCTTTTTTTAGTAATCCCGAAAAAAATCAAAATTTTTAAGACCTAAACGGCTATTCGTTGTTTTACATTATACCAATTGACTATCGCTAGCAAGTTGGCAGTGTTTCTCCGCGACCACACCGACACGAAAATATGTGAATCTGGAATGCAATATAATTGCCACGGTATGATATCAGCGTTTATCGGTTGTATCTGTCAAACATTGAGAAAGCTTGTTCGTGTTGTGTAACTCGACAGCACATAAAATGCTTAACTCAAAACAAAAACTTAATTTAAAAAACACGTACGAAAGACTTTTACGAAAGGGTATCAAAGAATAAAGTTTTTCTGGTAAAAAATGGAGCCAAATTTTAGTTTCAAATAAAATCAGATATTTTATTTATTTATTATTACACATGACAAGAAATATACACAATTTGAGAAAAACAACATATAATTTAATTTGGACATACAATTTTAATGGATCTGGGTTTGTTGCCTTTCATTTGCCGTATCCCCAGTAAACTAGGCTTTTGCCTGTATCTCACTGAGGATATTTAGCATGAAAAAAATAAATCGATACTTCTTTCCGATTTTTGATTACACAAAAACAAAACCCCGTTGCACGCTCTCATCAACCTGACAGTGACACTCAACTACAACTGGAAACATCTTGCGAAATTCAACTCCTCACACATCATCACTCCAGAAAGACCAAAAATATTCATCCCACACTATACCGCACACAATCATAAATCTCACATAAATCCTTTCCACTCGTCATTCATCCTGAAAGCCCAAGTACTCAAAATCCTGTCGCAATAACAACCACGCTCCGATCGACTGTCTAAATGGTTTTCCTACCTTTACCCTTATTGAAGTCGGCACGCCATTGTATGTAATGGGAGCCAAATAAGCATATTGCCTTTGGGCAAAAGAGGTTTTAACTCTAGGGATGGTGAACATTTCATTTCATTTTCAAAGATATAAAGGAACTAATTTCAGTCAAGCACGCACAAGTATCACATTAAATCATTTTGTTAATTAATAATCGTAATAGAATAATTTTTGTTCAAATTTTTGTTACAAACAAAATAAAAATATGTGATAATAGTGAACTCCCATTTTTGCACAAAACATGTTTATGCAGATGGTACTATTTCTTTTTAATTTCCTATTTGGAGTACGCATTTATGGAAATATTGAAAATCGCCGATGTAGTATGTTTTATCTCCTACAAATTGAAAACATGTTTCGCGTTTGATGTGTTCTTATTATTTTCATATATCCCGCGAAATTTCAAACATTAAGGTGATTGTCCATAAACTTAAAAATAAACCATCCAAATTTTAAGATATAACGGCATAAAGTAAAATTTAAATTATTTTCTTAGTACATGTAGTTGCAGAATTGTACTTTTAAAAATATTTCTCATTTATGAAGTATTTTTTAACATTAATTTTTTAATCATCTTATATTTCAATACAATTTATAATTTATAACGTTCGTGGCCGAATATCATATTTAGCCATCTTGTAGACAGAAGACGTCAGTGCGCGTATTGGTTTATTGTATACAAGCTGTTGCACGTCATAAAGCACACAATCTTAACAAAATAAACCCAAAATTCCAATGGCAAGGAATCATATATCCAAGACAATAAGCTGGTGTAATTTGCTACAGCCTTTCATGAGGCATAGTTTTATACAGCGCAATTTTCGTGTTTTGCGATATAAAATTTTGTAACAAGCAGTTTACTGTAGAAAACCCAATTTAAATGTAAAACGGCATAAGCTTAAAACCGGGCTAGAATTTAATCCGTCAGGAATCATACTTAGAACACCCACTTGCTTAACGTGAATGCTAACTATTCGGCCACAGGTGCTGACTGAAATTTTACTATTTATATTTCAATGACTCTCGTTTTTTTAACATTTACCCAATAAACGAAATCAAGATGAATATTTACAACGTTCATCGTTAAAGGACAGTTTAAATTTTAATTTTCATAACTGTATCTGAGTAGACCAAGAAAAGAGCGGAAGGAGATCGTTGGAGAAAAAAAAATAAAAAAGGTAAGAAGTATAAGAAACAAAAGAGATTGTATGACGACGCGAGAACTGCGCGCATGGTTAGAAAAATATGAAGATTTGTCCTCTCTGTCCATCCCAGAAGAGATGGGGCGTGATGTTATGTATGCATATGAATGAATGAACGCTTTTTACCCATAATGAATATAATAGAAGGCACAGCACAAAGTGGGGGATCAAGTTAGTTAACATTAGTGCCATCGGAGATACTTATACCATATAAGCCAATTTGTGTTAGGCATTTACTTTTGCATATAGAGCTTTAGTGTTTGCAGCTTATCTTCGTCATCTTTCCCAATTGTTTCCCTAATAACTTACTATCTAAAACATACGAGCTACATATCCAAACTAACACATGTATCTTAGCTACGAAGATCTTTATTTTGTGAATATTAAAAATAAATAGAAGCTTCGCCATTAAGATTTTGTTTTTGGTCAGCCATACTTATTTCTATGTAACATTACTTGACACTGGCTTATAATTCTTCATATATCGAATCATTATTATTAGCCTACATTCACCGTTGCATGATATAGGCCTCTCCAAGTTGTTTCCAAGAAATCCTATCTGCGCATTGCTACATGCTTTCGTATTTCATCCACTCAGAGTGCCTTTGGTCTTCTTACTGGCCTAGTTCTGCTCATTGAGTACCACTGGATTATTTCATACATCCAACGATGGTCTGTTGTTCGGGCGACATGCTAAGCCCACGTCCATTTTAGTATTTTTGCGACCTCTATAACATCGTCAACTTTTGTTAGGGTGCCTAGCATGCACCTATTTATGCTGAGTTATGATGTCTAGAGCGTTTGTCTCATTCGTACTAAAAGAGTCCACGTTTCGCATTCATATGTTAATACTGGTAAGATGCATTGGTTAAATATTTTCCGTTTGAAGCAGGCTGGGAGATTGCTCTTGAAAATGTACATAGAATATCACAGCCATTATTCGAGAAGAAGAAGAAGTTTTACTTTTATTTTTGCCGCCAAATTTACAACACTCATTGACAACTGTCAGATTCACATTGTTCAGTAAATATTCAAGTTAGATTTTAATATCGTATGTACTTGAGAACACCCAGGAATATTCCTTAATTCGTGATTCGCGAGCTGACTACCATTTTGTCCGTCTTAAGGTTTGTATTACCTTGTTATTTTGTGCTCTATATATATTTATTTTTAAATTATAAAATACAAGCAGAATGTGAGGATTTCATCTATAGTTATTCCTCAAAACTTCCAATACTCAATCATCAATAAAATTATATTTTCATATAAATTGTAATTTTTAAATTATTTTAAGTTATTTTCTTTTAACGTCCGCGGCCTTTATGAAAATTAAAAATTCAATTGTAATTATATAAACATGTATACCATCACGCCATTTCTCTATTGGGAGAAGCAGGGAAGACAGAGCGCCAGACTTTCGTATCTCAACACACATCTTTAACATTTTCTATATCCTTAAAATATTTGATTATTTTGCTATTTGTTTTTTTAACTCACGTGCCAGCCTTTCCATTTCATGAAAAATATGTATAATCATTTTTTTTTCAGAAAGTTTTTCAAAAACACTCAAAATAAATTTGCTCCGGAAAATGTTACGAAACGTGGAGATCAAAGCTACAGTACGAAATTTGGAACACATCACCGTATTAGCTAAATCCCTTTCTGATGGCAAAGGAGAGCTGATTCCTCAGCATGACACCTTCTACAACTCAACACATGGAAGACTAAAGCTACGTAGATACAGCGACAAATCATCCTGTCTTCTGTTTTATGATAGACCTGATACGTTAGGACCGAAACTCAGCGAATATGTCAAGTGTGATCTACCGAAACCTTCATCCGATTCTGAAGAAAGTCAAGGAGAACTAATTCACACAATCCTTACGAAGAGCTTGGGCATTAAAGGAGACTTGAAGAAAGTGAGGTCAGTATGTTTTTTTTTTTTTGTATAAATTCATTTCGATTTTAATTTTGAAATGTATAAACACATTTTCTTCTTTACATGCTTAATCTTTCCCTTCCTGTGCTAAAAAAATCCGCCCGTTCCGGTGATGTGTATTCAATACACAGGTAAAAATGAGCTATTTAAAATCGGAAAAATAATAATATTCATAGCCAATCGCTTAAATTAATAAAATTTGAAGTCAAAAGTGATATTAATTGAAATTTAATTGCTGAAAACATCGGATGACGTTCACAAAACGGGCGAAGCGCCCACCTCGAACGAAAGCCGGCTGGCTACTAAACTAGAGCAGCGACCGAACTGAAATTCTATTTTTTCTGCATTCCCATATGCCAAAGTAGAGTGAAAGTGAGACGTGAATAGCGTCGCTCCCATAGCGATTTTTTAGAATGAATATACCTACATCACACACTGGCACACGTTTGATTGTATTGGTGAATTTATTCCCGACAAAATATCTCTAATGTTGCCGATAAGTGCTAATTATTATTAATATTATTTTTTCATTCAATGCGTAAATGTATTACGGAGGAATACTTAAAATCTGAAGCCAGTATTTATTATATTTATAGAGATATTAAAGTTTTTAGAAGCAATGTGTACTAGTTACACATCACAGGATAGGAAGGGTTAATGCTGCATGTTGTGGTATTCTGCTATAGTACCACCTATCTCCATCACTCCCGGTCCTGGGTTATGCTCAATGCAGCGCTCAAAGAGAATCCTGTTAATTTCTTTATTTCATCCGTTCATCTCATAGGACATCTTCCTCTTGCTTGCCTCTCCTCAACTGTCTCCGTGATCACCAGTTTGTCCAGACTTTCATAATTTCTTCTTGTAACATGGCCTAAGTACGAGTATGTTTGGATTTTTAGGATCTATGTCCTTAAGGGAGAGACGATGATGATTTGTTGATAAAAACTCGTTTTAGATCGCAATGCAGAAAGAGAGAGATTTATTTGGTAGACTTAGGTATTTATATCATTCTTGAATGTGTGCGGGAATGCGCTCGCGATATGCCGCCGTCTCGTTTCTGCATTCGCAAAACGATTAATGTTGTATGTAGGTATCGTTCAAATACGGAACTGGCGCGACAGATGTGGTGCCTTCTCGCTCTAGCATGGAATGCGCTCCACGCCCGGCAATGAGTTGAATGACCGGCGTGTGGACTTTGTACTTGTTTGTTTTGAATTGTCAAGGAATGCAAAGGTCGGATCGCCGGTCATTGACCGAGCATGTGGACGCCACAGATTCTTTCTCTGCATGTTGTTGAAAGCCTTTTGATAATCTCCAATTCTAGGATGGTGATATTTTTGCTAATTTGTAACAAGATGTATCAATTTGTCATTATTGTTAGTTTTATGTAATGTATTTACCTAAATAACTTGTTATTTATTATAATCGAGGCTTATATTAAAGTTGATAAAATAATTATAATTACTGAACATCGTTACAAGGTTGTATTGGGGCAAATTTGTGAAACGTCACAAAGACCACGCTACATTGTCTTTAGTATAGTGAGTTTGCTGGTGTGTATCATTTAAGAAAATAAATAGCTATGCCCAAACACGAGTAGCAGAATTTCTTAACTTGCTTTCATGTTTTATTGTTCAAACATACGTGTATATTGCATTTACTTTTACTTTTTTATTTTTGATAGACATCTTTTCATGGTGGGCCAGACCCGTATACACATCGATCAAGTAGAAGGTCTGGGAAATTTTATGGAGCTAGAAGTGGTACTGGAGCCATCACAGACACTGGAGGAAGGTCAGGCCATCGCAAAAGACCTGTGCATCAAGTTGGGAGTGCAAGATGAGGATTTGATCTCCGGGGCGTACATGGACCATGTGTTGGCTAAATCTTAGAAGAGAATCTCTACAGCTGAGGCTTGTTTATTAAAATTTAATCTCGACAAAACGATGGTAACAAAAGAACCTTTTTTATATAAAATTAAATAAGTCATCATTTTTGTAATTTGTTTAGACCAACTCTGTTTATTCCACTTTTTATATAACGGTATAACCCTACCGGTTTCAAGGTTTTCACCTCATCGTCAGGGGAGCACAAACAAGACTGAATTTTATTTGAACTGGTACCAAACATAAACGCTTATAACGGTAAAAATTCAGATTGGGGATTGTGGGTGGACGGAGGCAGGAGACAACTTCAACAAGCAGCGGTGAGATTTTGGGAATATATGTGTTTACCAGATATTCATTCCAATGCACTGACTTGGATATTTCAAGGGCCTCTTCTTCTCCCTGGCTCCATCCCAACTCACTGTCTGCGAAGACAGTTGGGGTCAGCTCTCCTCGTCCTCAGGTTGTATGCTCTTCTGTCCCGGACTACGTCCCCCAGGCCGTGCCTCTGCATCAGGTTATCTCTTTGCACCACCCATGAATTCCTTGATCTTCCTCTGGTTGTTATTCGAGGAAGATCCATGGAGATTGCCTAGTTCACAATGTGGTAGGGTGCTCTGCGTCCAACGTGCCCACACCATCTCAATCGCCTCTCCAAATTTCTAGGGCCTCAAAACTGTCCAATTTATTTCCGTTATAAAAGGTGTTCGTTTTTCCATATAAAAGGTGTTTGATTAAACAAATTACAATATCTTTAAACCTGTATACATGCTTCTAATGGTAAAAATTCAAATTGGGGATTGTGGGTGGAGGGAGGCAGGAGACAACTTCAGCAAACAGCGGTGAGATATTGGGAATATATGTTTGCCAGATGTTCATCCCAATGCACTGACTTGGATATTTCTAGGGTTTCTAAACTGTCCAATTTATTTCCGTTACTACTGATATCCAATACCTTTATATAAAAAGTGTTTGACTAAACAAATTATAATGTCTAAACCTCCAGAGTGTTAATGTCTTAACTATAAATAATATAATTCATACTCTATTTTACTTATAACTGATGAATCGATGTTTTCCACTACTGATAGCCCTATACTCAATGATTTGAATTTTTAGAATAACTTTTGATTTAACCATAGAATCAACGCTCTAAGTTTTAATATGGCTATATAATCAATGCTCTTTAGTTTTGTTATGACCATAAAATCAATTCGCTTTGGCTATAGAATCCGACCAGACCTCCGTGGCCTAGTTGCTAAGACACCTGTCTCTTAACCAGAAGATTACGGGTTCAGATCCCACTGGAACCCAGATTTTTTTAAAAAGATTTCCAGTCTCCCTTTCATTTAAGGCCACTTTAACACCTTTCTGGTTAGTTGGAAGATTCACACATGGCAAAAAGCCCGTTAGGTTGTCCTGTATACAATTAAAGTGTAAAACAGTACAATACTCTTAGTATGGCCATATAATCAACGCACAAAGTTTTGATATGATCTTACACGACAATCAATTCCCTTTGTTTCAGTATGCCCATATAAACAATGCTCTTACTTTTGATTTGGTCATAGAATTAATGCTCTATGTATTGATTTAGCCATAGAATCAATGCTTTTGAGTTTTTATTTAGTCACATAATGTCATAAGTTTTTATTTGACCATATAAATGGTTATATAGGTATATATTTATTTATTTATTATTACACATGACAAGAAATATACATAATTTGCGAAGAAAACAACAGGTAGTTTAATTTGGACATACAATTTTAATGGATCTGGGTTTGTTACCTTTCATTTGTCGTATCCCCAGTAAACTAGGCTTTTGCCTGTATCTCACTGAGGATATTTAGCATGAAAAAATAAATCGATACTTCTTTCCGATTTTTGATTTCATAAAAACAAAACCCTGTTGCACGTTCTCAGCAACCTGACAAACAGTGACACTCAACTACAACTGGAAACATCATGCAGAATCAAAGTCTTCACACATCATCACTCCAGAAAGACTTAACTATTATACTTAATATTCAAAGATTTTATAATCCCTATCGGGGTAGGCAGGAGAGAGCGCCAGACTTTTCTATCACAACACATATCTTTCGCCTCTTCTATATCCGTACACCTTCTCACAAAACGCCTCTGACTAAATTTCCTACCGTCAAAATATCGTACACTCGATCCAACCATACTTTCCTTGGTCTTCCTCTATCACGCTTTCCACTCACATTTGCACTGTATATTTGATAAATTGAATCGTCTCACATTTTGTTTTTTAATTATTTTTTGTTGTTGCAACATTTAATGTTTTTTTTTGTTAGTTCCACTTTACCATATATTTTTATAAATCTTTTAATAAAAATGTTATTTTTAATTAATTCTATGTGATACTGAAAATAAAAACACCGTAAATTTTTGTCTATTTATTTTATTCAATATATAAAATGGAGTACAAACTTGTTTTTTTTATTTATTTTCGTGTCTAAAAATCCTTTTAAAAGTACACGTTTTCCTATGGATTATATACGAATATAATATAATTATATTAACCGTTTTACCGCTGGATACTTTTTTCAATACTATAAAACGTCTATATACGATAGACTCTCAGCACTTTTAACGGTTAATAATAAACATATCATCAGTCGTAGTCATTCACGTATAGACTTAGGCCTCGGCCACACAGGTAGGAGCCTCGCTTGATGCATAGAGCTATGTTGCGAGTTAGGCGACATATCCTAGCGAACCAACGTACCGCATACTATCGCAGTGGCCACACTACATGACGATTAGTCACCGAGTGAATTTCCTAGCGAAAAGATGTATTGGTTAATTTTATTGTGTCACCATGATTTTACAAGATGGCGGAAGTTTTAATAACAGCTGTGTATGTATATAAAAGGGAGCCTTTGTGGAACCCATCGAGCAAATTATATAAAAATGTACCTGTAATAAAATCACTTTAGAATGAAGTTGCACAGGAAGTAAATAAAGATAAGGTAAGTTGTAATAAAATTGGTTAGTTTTGTGAGTGACATTGTGTGTTGACTCAACCGCTCCCAAATGTCAAATGAATTTGTGCATAGCACTTAGGTGTGGCCAAGCATGAAGTCACCTAGTATATGAGTCACGTAAAACCTAGCTTAGCACTTTGGTGTGGCCTCAGCCTTAAACTTGTTCCAATGACCTCAAAGTTCCAGTTCCTCTTTTCAATTTTTCGTACGTGGTATCAATCTTATTTCCATAGTCTCTCTAATAGTATTAGGTGTACCGGAAAAGAATGTCGTTTTTTTTGTTATCGCTTTTGAGTGGTCAGTTGTGCTTCGGCAGTCGAACTTTTACAACGTGTTCTGTGTTGTTTCTCTGACTTCGTATACCTGGAGTGTACTAGGACTTATAAACAAAAAAAATTACAACCCTATATACAATGGAGAGCTTTGTACCGAATGAGGAATTTATTCGAAATATTATGCTTTACCATTTCATGAAGAAAGAAAGTGCAACACGTGCTACAAAAAATATTTGTGATTTACTGGGAGATATTTTGAATGTTCGTAAATGCCAGAGGTGGTTTAAACAATTTAAATCTGGCAATTTTGATCTGAAAAATAACCCTGGAAGTGGTCGACCTGTTAAAGTGGATAGCGATGTTTTAACTGAGCTGATTCAGCAAAATCCAACTTCAATGATTCAAGAACTCGCGGAGCATCTCGGATGTTCATGGTCAAGCGTGCAAGAGCATATCAAAAAAATCGGCAAGACATGGAAACAAGGAAAATGGATACCTCATGAATTAAGTGAAGAGAATCTAGGTGAGCGCATAAACGCGTGCACTGAGTTATTGGAATTAAATACCAAAATTCAATTTCTACAACATCTTGTAACTGGTGACGAAAAATGGGTGTTGTATTCAAACCAAAGACACAAGAAACAATGGCTTTCAAAGGGCCAGGTACCAAAACCCACCCCTAAGCCGGGGCTCACTGCAAAAAAGTTCTTTTGTCTGTTTGGTGGGACTGCAAGGGAATAATTTATTTCGAAACATTAAAACCTGGACAGACAATTAACGCCAAAGTGTATTATGATCAACTAGAGCATTTAGATGCAGAAATAATAATAAAAAGACCTGCACTGGCTAATCATGGACAAGTGTTTTTACAGCACGATAATGCACGACCGCATACCTAGGTTGGACTTAACTGTACCCATGTCACCCACCATATTCACCGGATCTTGCTCCATCGGATTAGCATTTGTTCCGGTCAATGCAACACTTTTTAAACGGAAAAGAATACAAAAATTATGAGGATGTCACAAAAGGCATATCTGAGTATTTTGCATCTAAACCAGCTGAATTTTACGAACGTGGTATTAAAAAATTGACTGAGAGGTGGAAGGAGGTTATATCAAACGATGGCAATTATATTTTGAACTAAGTTTTAATAAATAAATACATTAAATGCACCAAATTGTTTTATTAAAAAAACGACATTCTTTTCCGGTACACCTAATATTTGTACACCTTTCTAAAAGCATTTATCTCACTGGCTTTCCCCTAATTTGCAGCGTCGATTCTAGCAGTCTCGACCGATCCTCCACTGTCTATAATTGTTTGGAGCTTTATCGTCTTGATTCAGTAGTGATGACATTGCTGCTTATCGTCGGACAATTTGATTTTGAAGTTTCTTCCTAAATTCCTTTTTTCAAGACTTATGAGGCCCATCTCTCCTACGACGCTATACCTATTTGAAAGTGACATTTACTCGCAAAGTCACATTGTTGTACTTGTATTACAGTGTATTTGCTGAGAGTGTCACCATCACATGTCACTCTCCAACTTCTCTTAATGCCAGTTATTCATTAATTTCCGTGTCTAAACTATCAATTATACCACATTTCTAGTAGAAGACAACAGAGATCATCCGCATCAATCGGAGATTGTAGTGCTGATGTTCGGACAAACTAGCATGTGTTGCGAGTTTTATATATCCCCACAATCACATTCAGTGCTACTCTCATTCAAGAAACTCCACCTTTGCATGTTCACCTTGCATCTAGTCATTCCTAATCGGAATCAATGATGCTAACAGCTTGCATTTAGACAGTGCAGTCATGTTACTGCAACTATAATATTGCAATGTGGAAAGTAACAGGAGACTGTCATATCATTTATATTTACTAATCATCATGATAGGAAAACAAATATAAGACTTGTGCTATGACGGTGGTCAACCTACGATAGAAGAAGACACTTCGAGAAGAGAATTGTTTGGATCACATTCTTGACTTAGTCGTTTTCTATACAAATTTTTAATAAAATAATGATGTTTGTTACCTAGCTGGTAATGATGCTGTTTGACATTACCCGGGGTTTTTTAGTTTTATTCTAGATGGTATCCGAAAAAAAAAGGATCCCTGTCTGGTAACAATAATTATATACGCTAGACTCGACAATCGTGCAAGTGAAACCTTTTCACATATTGTCAACCTGTATAATGACGAACCACTAATGACTTTAACCTCTAAACGAGTATGGCCGTACGGCGAACGATTTTTTACTTCAAGAGAGTATGGACGTACATGGTATGTCCAATGTTTTTATTCCCAAATTTATTAAAAAGAAACTGGAAATAAAATGAGAATGGACATTTTCAGAACTAAACGTGTTAATTGAAAATTCAAACTGGGATCCTTTTTGTGTTGAGAACCATGAGGAATTGAACCCAATACGCCCAGGTGGTCAACAAGTATCTTACCCATTAGACCATGTAGGTCATCTAGATAATAACATAGAAAAAAATGTAAAGATGGATACTTTTATCAAATCTAATATGTTCTTATAAGTGCTATGAAAATGTTCTTTCTTTTTGTTATGTATTATTTAAAAAAAAAAAGCTTTGATTATAATTAAAAAGAAATTATGTAAACGGTTATGAAGCGATTATATTAGCATAAATATATTGTAAACTATTTACTTTCGTAAATAAGAAAAATTGAAAAAAATGTACATGTCAATTATTAAATTTGACTTCACCAATTGATACATCTTGTGATGTACAACAAAAGTTGGTAAAAAATCAAAGTAATCCCTCCATTTATACAAATTCATGTGTATTGTTCTGTTGGAAAATTTTAAATGCACAATAGTGACATCTATTAAATAATAATTTGTTTCGGCTTAACAAATATTTCTTATTTATTAATTTTTATTTCTTATTACTGCATATGATTCTTTTTAAGCTTCTTACGTAGTAAGGTTTAACCTGAAAATTGTAAGCTTTTTTAAAATAAATATTTCTTGCGTTGCCCACCGTGATTTCTTTTGCCTTCCGTCAGCTCGTCAAAGAGGATATATCTCGGATATCTGCATTCAGGCATGCAAGTCACGTGTCGAGACTAACGGAGGCGAGCACACGACACCAGAATCTCGATTCATTTTATTTACCGTAGATACAAAAAGTGTGTTTAATTAGTAATTCGTAACCAATTATATACTTATAAAAATAAATAGCAAAAGGCCGTGACCACACCAAAGTGCTTCGCTAGGCGATACGTGACTAATGACTAATATATTTCATGCATGGCCACACTAGTGCTTCGCACAAATTCATTTGACATTTGGGAGCGGTTTAGTCAACAAACGATGCCACCCTCAAAACTAACCAATTTCATTACAACTTACCTTATCTTTATTTAAGGTAAGTCCTCGGTCACACAGGTAGGAGCTTCGCTTGGTGTTTAGAGCTACGCTGCGAGCTATTCGACATATCCTAGCAAACCAACACACCACATACTATTGCAGTGGCCACACTGCACGCTTCGCGCCACGTTGCATGACGATTAGCCATCGAGTGAATCTCCTAGCGAACTGACGTGTTGGTTAATTTACAAGATGGCGGAAGTTTTAATCCCATCGAGCAAATTATACAAAAATGTACCTGTAATAAAATCACTTTGGAATGAAGTTGCACAGGAAGTAAATAAAGATAAGGTAAGTTATAATGAAATTGGTTTGTTTTGAGAGTGGCATCGTTTGTTGACTCAACCGCTCCCAAATGTCAAATGAATTTGTGCGAAGCACTGGTGTGGCCATGCATGAAATATATAAGTCATTAGTCACGTATCACCTAGCGAAGCACTTTGGTGTGGCCACGGCCTAAGTTTTTTATGTACGTAAAAATAGAATATTTGGTAATATTTGAATGATCACATATTTTACATAACAATGGCTCCATTTACGCGGTTTTTATTTATTAGCTACTATCCTCGAACCGATTACTCGTGTAAATAGAGGGATAACTGTACGGGTTCTTCGATAGTATTATATTGTTTTAAGTGATTGAATGATCACATATTTTACATAACAATGGCTCCAGTTACGCAGTTTTTATTTATTAGCTTCTATCCTCGAACCGATTACTCGTGTAAATAGAGGGATAACTGTACGGGTTCTTCGATAGTATTATATTGTTTTAAGTGATTTAACAGTATCTGAATAACTTATAATGTGGGAAAATCTGTACAATTTTTGAGTATCTTTGCGTGATACTCCAAATGTTCTCCGATATATGTGGCTATGTAGTAATAGGAGTGGTCAAAGCCTTCTCGCAACTTGAAGATGCAAGACACCCCTGCTTTACGACACGCATCCATGAATATTTCAGGTTGGAGTTGCTTCTCTATGTAGAATTGATCCGAGGTGCCCTGCAACAAATATACACGTTTTATTGTAATTTGTTTTTATCAAACACTGTTTATTCCACTTTTTTGTGACGGTATAACCCTACCGGTTTCAAGGTGCGCACCTCATCTTCAGGGGAGCGCAAACAAGCGCAAATAAGACTTCGTCTTGTTTGTGCTCGTCTGATGATGAGGTGAAAGCGGTAGGGTTATACCGTCACAAAAAAGTGGAATAAACAGTGTTTGATAAAAATAAATTACAATGTCTTTAAACCTCCACAACGTTAATGCCTTAACTATAAACAACATACACGTTTTAGTTCATGATGCATTTCTCTTTGTTATACTAAGAACAAACCTTGAAAAATCAACTTGCAAGTTAGGATTTTGCGAATGGAAAAATGGCAAGCTATTTTATAATTATACCAGGTCTGTAAATATGAAACCGGAATTTGCTCATAGATGGCTCTAGTTGTCAATGTAGTAACTGTCAAACCGCGTCATTGGCGCCTTTTTCTTGTGTTTACATTTGTCAAAGACTTTTAACTCGCAACAATACAAGTTGAATACAACTACATATGTTTTCATAGCGTTTAACATCCCCGCTTTTGTGACTGAAAACTACGATTTGCGGACAGCATTGATTTTCTGTTACCATTTGAAGAAAACTGCTGCAGAATCGCATCGAATGCTTGTCGAAGCTTACCGTGAGCGTGCTCTTGGTAAATCACAGTGCTTTGAGTGGTTTAAAAAATTCAAAAGTGGCGATTTTGATGTGAGAAATGCACTTGTTGAGCAGCGCTTCACTTCTTAGGAAAATGCTTCAATGATTGGTTTGCCTCAAAAGAGCAACAGTTTTTTTGGCGTGGCATCCACAAATTGCCAGAGAGATGGGGAAAATGTGTAGCTAGCGATGGGCAATACTTTGAATAAAATATTTTTTACCATTTTCAAACAATAAATGTGTATTTTCTATAAAAAAAAATCCTGTTTCATATTTAAAGACCCGATATACAGTGAGGCCCCGTTTTTACGTTTTTTTTTAAGGGACTGATAAAAAATACCGTAAGTGGAGGGAAAACGTAGATTCGGGGGTTAGACAAAAAATTTTAAATTATTTTTTATTTAGATAATCACGCAAATCGAAAAACCTTTTTCAATCGATTTGCGATTTTTTATTATCGTAGCCAAAGTTGTGATGGGTATCCCCAAATCAAGCACGAGCGAAACACGTGAACCAATGTGTTTATTCACTTTTTCGAGAATTTTCATTTTCCCTTGAATCGATAATGTCTTTCTTTCCTAAGACATTATTTGAAGGGATTCAACGAAAAATTAAACGAAATGAAAAAAATGTAAATTGACACTTGAAATACACGACAATTGAAATTGTATGTACACGACCGACACGTTTAAAACACAAGCACAGATTGACCTGCCTATACAGTCTGCCTGCCTCTGATTCGCAAAATTTCCCACCAATTGCATCGTATTACACGACTCGTGTAACCTTGACCATGAGCTCTGCAGGTGCAGATGCACACGTGTCTATAAATAGAAACAACATATTTCTGCTTCCTAATATTCATTTCAAATATTTTAAATCGTCGCGCATTTAATTAAATATGTTTATAAATTGATTTGCATTTTAAATATTTCAAACGTAAATTGCGGGAAATAAAAACGTAAAAGCGGGTACTAAATGTACTGAAATAAAACGGGATTGTAAAAATTTAACGCAAATAGCGGCATAACGTGAATTCCGGGCACGTAAAAACGGGGTTTCACTGTATGTGATTCTTTCTAATTGGTCATTTTTTTTCTACTTTCAAAAATTTATTATGTTTTATTAAATTTTTTTTACATGACAAATACTTTATAGAAAACAAGAAATACAACAAAATAAAAACACATCATTCAAATTAAATTCAATCAAACCCGTCGATCTTCTCGGATGTTCGATCTCCTTGCCATGGGATCTTTGGATTAAATCCGCCAAGTTTGCAAACAATAAACCGTCACAGGATAGCTGACAATCATAAGGGATTCCGGGTTTTTACTGCTTCAAATGACAATTTTTATGTTACTGACCTGATCAATGAAAATTTGCAACGGAGGTTCGATATATTTCTTGACAAGTTCCACAGCATCCCAGTCATTCCAGCTAGCTTGTTCCCGGGGTCCCAGGTAGCCGGTGAAGGCCTTCACGCCCCACGGGCACTCCATTGGATGGCAGATCGGGGCAAAGACACTCACTGATTTGTATCGGCCAGGTTTCTTCAGGGCACTAATAAGGGCTCCGTGACCTCCCATACTGTAAAAACAATTCCATAAAGCATAGTTTTTTAACCTATGGGTCAAGACGTATCACCATAATGAAATTTTTAAAACCACATTTGATACACAACAGCTTACTGCATTGTCACCGTACACTGCATATTTTTTTTTGTTTGTGTTGCATTTTTTCAATTGCAGTTGTATAAGAGCATCAAGCAAGAAAAAAAAATTATTTAGTTCCAGTAGTCTTCAAAATTATGCCAAAAAACCAATTGAGCAAATTGGGTATACAAAGAAAAAAAATGCTCTAAACCTCTAAAACTTTCTTAACAATATACAGATTTTTTTTCCCTAGCAATTCTATCCTAGAAATATGAATTTAAACACCATTTATCAATGAATTTTTTTCAGGTCCTTTGCACATTACAGGTTCCCTAGGCAACTAGAAACTGCTGAAATGCGCATGCTAAGATGGTCAGCTGGTGTGTCCCTAAGAGACAAAATAAAAAGTTCACGCATTCGAGGAAGCCTAGGTGTTACAGACATCAACAGTAAGATGGAGGAGAGGTTACAGACATCAACAGTAAGATGGAGCTCTGCATCGGACGCAGAACACCATTGTATTACATCTCTCCCCACTTCACTCCCCTACCTCACCTCTTTTATATTAGGTTATTTAGACTTGTACAGAATATATTTTAGCAACTTAGTTTATATTCACCTGACGAAGAAGACGGTGGTCTTCGAAACTAGTTGTAAAAAATAAAGTATAAAAAATACACATATAAGAAAATATAAAAATGAGAAAGAAAACACAAAATAATTAGTTCAAAATTTATGAAATAAAAATATAATATAATAAAAAGTGTATTTATCACTTTTAGCTAAATCTCTTAAATTTGGCGTAAAATTTGTTCCAGCCGTTCGCAGCAATTCTGTCAAATGCTCGTTTGTTAGCTGCGAACGATGTTTTAATTTTACAAACTTCATGGAGGAGTATAAGAATTCACAACTATATGTTGTAACGAAAATGGAAAATAATCGGGAAACAGCTTTCTTTAACCCTTTAAGTGCCGGAAGTTATTAGTAT
The DNA here is from genome assembly GCA_949825065.1 of Odontocerum albicorne. Lineage (NCBI taxonomy): Eukaryota > Metazoa > Arthropoda > Insecta > Trichoptera > Odontoceridae > Odontocerum > Odontocerum albicorne. The sequence goes on from OX463860.1 coordinate 29,223,460, forward strand.
GGCCGTACCCAGCAGGTCGGGATTTTTTCAACAAAAATAAAACCTAAAAATTTTTTATTTTTTGTATACAGATATAAAGGATATTATGAGAACTTACTAAATATATATACACCGTGGGGCGTTTGAGCTGCCGTTCACTCAGAAAAACACAGTTTAAATATTCACAAAATGTCAGGGTTGTCACAACTTGACACAGAAAACACGTTTACTTATAAATATAGCGGAATATAATATACTTTGTAAACTAAAATCAACAAATTATCTGTATGATGTATAATAAAGCACAAAAGGTAAATAAACTATAAAATAAAACCGTAAAAAGTCTATATAAACGTCGTATTATGCCGCTAAACTACCGCCAATAACCAAAGAATACATGAAAACACACTTTGTAAATAAATACTTTGAAAAATTAACCAAAATAACGCACAAAAGTTAAAAATCAACTTTTGAAGAAAACTACAAACGAAGTCATTATAAATCATCGTAATTACATAGCAAAAAACTGTAGTCGGTAACCCTGTATCAGAGACACGTATTGACTGTCAGTGAAAGCTTTTAGAAAGATGACTGTAACTTTGATAATATCGGTAAATTGTAATATTTAAATATTTCTTGACCATCCCAATAGATGTCCCTATGTGTTATACTTTATAAATTATTACAATTTGATTTGATATCGGCTTGCGACAAGCTCAAAGGAGAGCGTGTTTACGCATTCATTTTGTATGGCCGGCCTGGTGAGCACTGAATCTGAGAGCGCGTCAATGCGCTCGTGGCAGTGAACCGGTTAAATTTGAATATTTAAATTCTGGCACAAGTTTCCAAAATCGCGAAAATACAAGTATGATGAGAAAAGAAAGTATCTATATTTTTATAAGAGACATTGGGAGCCGCACGTAACCCAACGAAGAGCCGCATTTGTCCACGTCTGTTATATAACAATATTCCAAATTAATCTACTTTACACAAAATAACACAATTTGAAAAGGAGCAAAACATACCTGTGTCCCATGATTCCAACTTTACAGTGTTCCGCCTGACTGAAAGCGTTCATGACCAAATTATGCAGCTCTTCGTTGACGTAGTTGTACATTCTGTAGTGACTCTTCCACGGTTCCACCTCAGCATTAAGATAGAAGCCTGCACCTTCCCCGAAATCCCAGGAATCCTTATCTCCCGGGAGGTTCAAGTTACGGGGAGATGTATCGGGGCAGACAATTATCAGTCCGAGGTTGGAGGCATACCTGAAAAAATTGCAGTTAATTTTTCAAACCGAAAATGTATCATAAAATCAGTTACGAGTCAGCAATTATGTGAAAAGGGCTGCAGCTAAAGATATCCTTCAACTCGTTTTAGACTTTCATTGTTCACCCAAGTATCGTGTTCATTTTTCTTTTCCCTATTTTCGGTTGCCATGATTTTGGATTGGCGAATATTTATTCTCATATCTTTTCGTTTGCATTTCACATACAGTTCACTTACAGGAATGCTGTAGTTTGTAGTTAATTCTCATTCTGCATTCACACTACCTTGTCATTAACATGCAGCAGTCCACATACATCCCCGTTCAAAATTATTATACCACATTCATTTATCTTTTAAATTAATTGTGATGAATTCATAACAGATTTTATTAAAATGTCATTTTTACTGTCGATGTACTTGTGCCAGTTTTTTTTGCTTTCAAGCACATAAATGACAACCTTTGTGGTCTAGTTGGTAAGACACCTGTCTCTCAATGGTTCAAATCCCGCTGAAATCCAGTTTAACCCTTCCTTCCCTGTGATGTGCGACTAGTACTCGTTGCTTCTAGAAACTTTAATATCTCTATAAATATAATAAATAATGGATTCAGATTTTAGGTATTTCTCCGTAATACATTTACGCATTGAATGAAAAAAATTATATTAATAATAATTAATACTTATCGGCCATACCAGAGATATTTTGTGAAAATCGGGAATAAATTCAACGATACAATCAAACGTGTGCCAGTGTGTGATGTAGGTATATTCATTCTAAAAAACCGCTATGGGCGAGAAGCGACGCTATTCACGTCTCACTCTACTTCGGTATATGAGAACGCAAGAAATAGAATCTCAGTTCGCTCGCGAGCATACGTTTGAGGTGGTCTTTTTGCCCGTTTTGTGAACGTCGGCCGATGTTTTTTTTCATGTTTTCAGCAATTAAATTTCAATTATTATCACTTTTGACTTCAAATTTAATTAATTTAAGCGATTGGCTATGAATATTCTTATTTTTCCAATTTTAAATCGCTCATTTTTACATGTGTAGTGATGTATATTGAATACACAGCACTGGAACGTGCTGATTTTTTTAGCACAGGAAGGGAAAGGTGAAAAAGGATTCCAGTTTGGTTTTTACTTAATGCCTCTTTAACATCTTTCTAATTGGTTGGAAGTGATTGACACATGACAATAAGTCCGCCAGTTATACTGCATACAATGAAAGTATAATATTATACAATAAACGCATTTGTTATTTTTTTCATTTTTGTGTATTATGTTTTTAAGTATGTTTGATTGGTGTTTTCATTCGCATTTTGATTTTTATAGTTCGGAAATTCTAGGGTGAGTCCTGTGACAGCTCACAAATTTGCCCTAAAACAACCTTATGTAATGTATTTACCTAAATAACTTGCTATTTATTAGAATTGAGGCTTATATTAAAGTTGATAAAATAATTAAAATTACTGAACATCGTTACAAGGTTGTATTGAGGCAAATTTGTGAGCTGTCACAGGACTCATCCTAGAATTTCCGAACTATAGTTAAATTGTTAATTAAACATACAAAGTGCTGTAGAAATACGTGCACTGAGAAGGGACTTATCAAAGATAAAGTTTATGGCATAAAACCGGAAACAATTAATGAATTGAGAGAAGCTATTGAAAGAGAATGCGTCCAAATACCAAAACAAATTATTCATGATGTTTGCGATTTCACGTAATCAGTAGTGAATGGATTAGAACGGCCATCAATTTGAACAATTGCAAGTTGTAAGCTTAAATATACATACATACCATCACACTGTCTCCCTATCGGGGTAGATAGAAAGGAGAGAGTGCAAGACTTTCCTATTGTGACACACATGTTTCGCCTATTCTACATCTTAACATCTTTTATACAGTCCCTATGATTTCTCTGACTTTTTATATATTATATATTATACACTATTAGCATTAGGCTATTTTCAGTCTTGTTACACGTCCATATTTCCCTCACATAAAGTGTCTTTTAAATTGAGCAGTTTTTTAAATTCTTGGATAAAACACAGATGGCGTCGCGAACTTGCCTGGGTCTTGTGACATTTGAGAAGTGTAATGTATGACATTTATAAAAATGGAGTCGAATACAATACAACAACTCATTCAAATTGTTGAATTATTTTATGTACCGTAATCTCCGGAAATGGTGATGTTAATTGCACACCAAGATCATGTGATCTGACACCGTTGGACAATTTTCTCTGGGGTTACGTGAAAAGTCAGGTCTATAAGAATGACCTCCAATCAATTCCTGAGCTGAAGGACGAAATTATTCGCGTTATTGGTGAGTTAGAACCGCAATTATGCCAAAATTTCATCGAAATTTTTGACAAAAGAGTGGACATCTGTGGAGCTGCAAGAGGTGGACATTTGGCGGATATTGTTTATTGTGTTTAAATGTCATACATTATACTTCAATGACCAATAAAAAGTTTTTTGAAATCAAAGCAAATTGTGTTTTATTCAAGAATTAAAAAACCGCTCAATTTGAAAGACCCTTTACATAAAAGTTGGCACTAAAATACTGTAGTGGACTTGGCAGATCTTGGCAGATTTTTAAATATTTAATGCCCCATCGACTTTGTTTCCTATCTCTACGCGCCGTTCAACATCCCTTATAATTCTTCCATCATCTGAGAAAATAATACCTAAACATCAGAAGTCTTGAAACCATATATTGCATTTACTTTTCCTCTCACACGTTTATATCACAATTACTTTGCAACATATATTCTCAGATCTTTCTCTTTGCATCTCTCATACAATTTACTTATCAAACACTGTACAATAATAAATACTGTTGTAAGTATAAAACATACCGTTGAGCGCCGGATTTAGTGATGAAGTTTTGTTCATTGCAAGTGAGTCCAGACAACCAATAAACGACAGGAAATTTATCTTCAGGAGTCGTCTGAGGAGGCAGGAATATCGCAAACTTCATCTCACATTTCAGTTCTTCGGAGAAGTGGCTGTACACCTTTTGCACTCCGCCAAAACAAAGATTTGACGATACTTGAGTTAAATTTTCCATTTTCTGTAAATTTCAAGTTACTTTAAAGTACAATACGACGAGAAATATTCAAAGAATAAAAAATAAATATTCCAATGAAATATTTAACCTTAAAATGACCGCAACTCAGAGAATTTACAATTTGAAGATAAAATGTACAAAGGCCGGCAAAGGCTATCAAATTGTCAGACTTTTATCTTAACTTCTTCTTTTTTGTTGTTCACAGTTTATGGTAAGGATACAATAGACATTATTGCCAGAAATATAGTTATTTTTCCTTACAATGCGATATATTTTCACTTTTATTGTAACACTAAATTAGATGTCAAATTATTTTTAAATTACGGGATCAACATGTCATTTCGTGAAATCACGAATCCGTAATATCTATTCAGTACACATAGCACTTAAACGTTTTGCTTTACAAACTTGTTTTTAATTAAATCGCACTTTATGGCGACAATTGGCATAGTTCTTCTTGAATAATGTCCGTGAACTCCTATATATGAAAGAGTGTCAAATGGTGTATTTTCATTCTCTTACTATTTTTTTCCAACCAATCAGAAAAATGTTAGGTTAGTGTGGAAAAACATTTTTTTGTCACCATCTAAAATCAAAAGCGTCCAGTCCAGCCTTAATACTAAATCTTGATACTTTTTAATTTAAGAAATTAGTACTTATTTCAAATTAAATTTCGTACAGATTTGTTATTCTTCTTCTTCTTCCCAGTGTCATGTCAGGTCTCCCCAACGTTGAATATCACCTGAGAGTAGGCATCTTTGTCCCCGGTAGCCCGAAAAAGATCTCCAATGCCCCTTATGCCAGTCCAATCACGTATATTGCGGAGCCAGGAGATTTGCCTCCGGCCAACACCTCTTCAGCCTTCTATTTCTCCTTGGATGATCAGGTGCAGTAATTTGTACTTTGCTCCCTTAAGTACATGACCCAAGTAGGACACCTTTTGGATTTTAATATTAATCAGCAACTCTCTGTCAACTTTGGCTCTTTGAAGAACCTTTGTGTTGCTGACCATATCCGTCCAGGGTATCTGTAGCATTCTCCGGTGTATCCACATTTTGAATGCTTCCAGTCAGTTCATACTACCAACTTTGTGGGTCCATGATCCCACTCCATATAATAACACTGACCAAACGTAGCATTTGACTAACCTTTGTCAAAGTTTCAAGTTTAGATTATCATCGTAGAATACGCTTCTCATTTTATTAAAAGCCGCACGAGATGGTTCAATTTTGCACTTAACTTCGGTTTCTGGGTCGAGGTCTTCCACAAATTTGTTATAGCTTTCTTAAATAAGGGAGTCACGTAATTTCATTAACTTATTTTAAAATATGTTCCATATGAGGTCCAACTCTGTATTAAGTCTTTTAAGGTTAGAATATTAATAATTAGTAGACTGGGCTATAAAATCGTGGCATATTCTCCAAGTGCGTGACAAAGATTATCATTCCTTAAAATCAGAAATATGCAGAATTCCTTTCATTACTTCCTGTCCTCTTATACTTCCTATGCCGTCTTCTAGATTCAACCAGTGAACTCTAATATTATCTCCAGCTTTACCTTGGTTTTTCTTAAGGTCTTGTATCCATTAATGAAGGTTGCATTATTAAAATTTTAAAGCAATTGTCTTCCAAGCATAATTTTTACCTCTCCAATCAATTTTAAAACGAAAGAATAAAAATGATATAAGTATTCGACAAATATTTTATTTATAAACATAAAAAATACAATAGTAAATTACATTTACATTTTGATTCCTACTCTACTGATGATCTTAATACATACAGGACTTTTGAAGTCATAAGATAAATTAAAAGACTTATTATAAAGAGAAATATTGAGTTCAAATTTATTAAATAATATTTTTATGCTTGTATTTTTGGTAATTATTATTTTATCAATAGCGAACTCCATATCGTTGTCGTAACTGCAATAGGTTGTATGTCGAAAAAATTCAACTCGATGAGCAAATGGTTGTATGTCAACATAACTTACAATAAAAAAAACTAACGGTAGTATTAATCCGGAGTACAATCAATCATGATAAAATTAAGAGCTCACGCATTCACTGAAAGATAAAATTAAGAGCTCACGCATTCGTGGTAGCCTGGGGGTCACTGGCATAAATAGTAAGCGGGAAGAGCGACAGCTGAGATGGTACGGGCACATAAGACAGAGACCACAAGACCATACTGTAAATCAGGCAATGTCTGTGGATCTTCCTCGACAGCCGTCCAGAAGAAGACCAAAGAACTCTTGGATGACTCAATGCTCCAAAATCTTGCAGAGAAACGGCCTAGATGAAAGCAACACCCAGAACCGAAGAATATACAGCCTGAGAACGAGAAGAGCCGACCCCAACACCCTACCTAGGCAATGAGTTGGGACAGTGCCAGGAAGAAGAAGAATGATATTATTTAATTTATAAAAGCAACCGAGAAGATGGGGGCAAATGGGAATGTTTTTTGTCTCTCCTGTAAAGTTTGATATATTTGACATCTGATTTATTGCAGTTACCACGACGATATATTTGACATCTGACTTATTGCAGTTACAATGACGATATATTATATTGGTTTTATTTTTACTGTTGATTTTGGATAAATGTGTGTGGCATTGAAAAAATCTGCTCTCAGATAAGAAAATAAATATAATAATATGAAACAGATGACTTACATAATGTTTTTTAATAATAAAATATCACAGAAAGAGAACTGAATTTTAGAATTTATAAAAGGCAGCCCGTAAATGCTACTAAATAAATTTTGCTAAAATAATGTAGGTCAATAATAAATAACAAGTCTACTGTCTGCCAGACTATTGGCACTGATGTTTGAACAGATATCTAGATTTTTATGATATATTCTGTAGAGCTAAGATGAAGTATTTTCGTGCTTGGGCCACTCATTTAAAAGCACACCCCTATAATAAGGGGATAATTTTTTCTTAACATTTTCGGAAGGGGTAAAATTACTGTGATATTTTCCTATTATTTGAAAATAGGGTGTTTTCTTTGCTTGAATTTGAAAAATAATTACCTCACACCCTTGTCTTAAAAAAACAGTGAAAATTGGACATACTGTCACTTACTTCACTATATATATTGTTTATAGTTAAGGCATTAACGTTGTGGAGATTTAAAGACATTGTAATTTGTTTTATCAAACACTGTTTATTCCTCTTTTTGTAACGGTATAACCCTTACTGGTTTCAAGGCTTTCACCTCATCTTCAGGGGAGTCTTGTTTGTGCTCCCCTGAAGATGAGGTGAAAGCCTTGAAACCGGTAGGGTTATACCCAAAAAGTGGAATAAACAGTGTTTCATAAAACAAATTACAATACTTCACTATATTAATAAACGGGTGAAAATTAAAATGTCAAACTTTTACAACTTTAATTTTAAAGCCTTCAGGATTGCAAAATCATCAATCTCTCTATCTCTCTAGTCATCATCCTCATGGTTGAGGGTCATGATCTTCATGATGAATCCTGCGGGATATTTCTCCAACATTTCTGTTTCCAGCCAAATGTGAAGCCTCACACAGAGTGGTTGGTAACATTCATGATTTAGTTGGTCCAATGCAAAGACGCACGGCCTCTTGGTCTCCTACCAGAAACATTACCCAGCATGACATTCTTTTCGAAACTTGTATCATTGTGTCTTGATATGTTGTGGAAGAAACGCAATACCCTCTGGTAACAGATTGTTGAGACGAGAATATTTATATGGAGATCTACTAATATACTCGTTTCCTCTGCTTTCTGTTCAAGATATTCACAGTATTCCCCTCCAGTACCAAATTTCTAAATATGTCAATTCTCCTTCTATCGATATACATCCATAAGGAGAAGATCAATGCTTTGACGAGTGTTATTTTAATCTTTCTGGATTTTTCTCTGTCCTGCCATATTTTGACTGGGCTTGTCATTGTGCTCTTCACCATTCCCACATTACCTCTGTAGTTGAGAAAACATCAATAACTTCAGCAAAATTGAGGTTTTGAAATCAAATGTTCAAGATTCTAGCATCCCTTCAGATATTGTGCTTAGGGCACCGATTCTGATCTAATGATAAGTCTAATGGGGGCTTTTTCTCTCATCTCTAGTTAGTTGCTCAAATAGAATTCGAAACCTCTTGATTAATTTTAAGTATTGTCTGTTTGTATTTCAGTTCCTTAGTGGAATGTCTCCGTTAAATATTTCGAATCTGTATCTGAATGGTGCTACTTCGGAAAGGAGTAAAATTTTGAGATTAATTTCGTCTTCATTTAAATACTTAACAGTTTTGCCCGAGCGGGACTCGGGCACGAAGTTTCTTTTTATACTGACGAGCCCGAGCCTCGTCCAGGCAAATCCTGTTTCGACTTGTTGGGAGTGTTTCTCCCGAGTGTCGTTTGGGCATATCTTGTTTCAACTTGTTTTCTCCAAACGGAATATATTTTCGTATAGAATTTATTCGTTCACAGTTTGTTATTGTGTTACGTCGCGTATTAAAAATCCGACTTAAGTGATTAATAAATTGATTGTATGTAATCAATCTAATAGGACAAGGATATTATAACAGGGCTTTTGCTATTGCTGGCTCTTTGGTGTCGAATGCTCTGCCTCTATGTGTTAAAGATGTATGTGGTATGTGCAACTATCCATCACTTAAGGCAGTACTTGAAGAAAACCCTTTGCGAGAGGTCTTATCAAAATTAATGATGTTATATATGAACACTACACACATACTCTACACTTCACCTAAAGCTGAATATTTTAAAATCATATATCAAGATCTATAAATCTTTTTTTATAGTTCTTACCTTGGTATGTTCTCTGCAGGTTTTTTATCAAATATGTTTTTCTGAACATATGCAGATGCGGAGAAGTACCGAATCTAATGGCTGCAGCCATTTCCTTCCTATCCATACACTATAGGAGAGTATGCTCTCGAAACGGCACTATATAAATTGTCCTTTTATTATTAGTATCTTAAATTACTTGAGTTATCATTGAAGTTTATTTCAAGGTAAAATTACACACCCTTGCTTTATGCCTTTAGTAATTTTAAACTACTCAATAAATTTTCCATTTACTTTTTTTACTTGTTAATGCACTACTGTATTCATACAGCGAGGCAATTGCACTTATAAATTTATCATCCAAGCCATAATCTTTTAATGTTTTCCCATTTTTTATTCTTTTAAATCTTAAAAAGTGTATTTTAGCAGAACTCTAATTTGCCTCCCACGCCTTTATCCATTATGGCATCCAACATGCTGTTAACACATATATTTCAAACATTGTTTTTTTTTTATTTAAGTCCCTTAATGGGATATCTCCATTGTATCTTTCAAATCTGGGTATGAGAGATGATCCTTCAAAGAGGAGTAGAGCTTTGAAGTTGATTTCTTCTTCACTTAATAAATTGATTGTTCCAAATCAATCCGATAAGAGGAGGTATTATGGTATAGCTTTTACCATTTTTGCCTCGAGGGCTCTTAGCCCTTATCTTGGCAAAGTTCAATTTATCCAAATATTAACGTTTTTCTTTTATGATTCCTTGTTATATGATAAGTTATGAAGGAAAATTGAGGGAAAAAAATCCCAACATTTCCTTATAGTTTTTTTATATGTAACACCCACGTTACATTGCCAAAATATCAATTTTTATAAGACACAAAAAGGGCTTTAAAATGATTCTATAATCTAAAACAAGAACAACATTTACACAGCTGAATTAATTATCAACAAATAAAATGGTTTGAATAAAATTTTCTCTACATGTAGTGATTAATAAGATATTTAGATTATTTACCCCAATTTTCAAAACGCACCCACGCTGTCCAGACATGTTGACCCGATGTCGTTTGAAAGGTTATAGCGTTGTCAATATTTATCACCAGATGATACCACTGCACACAATAGTGCATGTATAGTATTTGAATGTGTTGCCATATTTGAAATTACGTTACAGTTTCTGGATTTTTGTTTTTAAATCCCTAAATTATTGTAACACCTGTGTTACAATGCCATGATAAGGGTTAAGGAGAGTTTGCTCTTAATGGCACTGTATAATTTATTTTTTTATTATAATTATTGTATAATAAACAAATAAATACAAAACATTGCTACATAAGTCATCTGTAATTATTATTATTATTTACCCCCACTCCTGATATCCAGTCCTTATAAAATAATTTAAATATAAAAATGGATGAAACACTGGAATATTGTTAATTAAATGTTTAAAACATATATTTTTTTATTGAGATCTATAATATATTATACTTGAGAAATTGTAGCATGATCCCTGTGACGTTTCACAAATTTGCCTCAATACAACCTTGTTACGACGTTCAGTAATTTTAATTATTTTATCAACTTTAATATAAGCCTCGATTCTAATAAATAGCGAGTTATTTAGGTAAATACATTACATAAAACTAACAATAATGACAAATTAATACATCTTGTTACAAATTAGCAAAAATGTGGCAGTTTGTTAAAATCAAATAATATTTGGTGACGTTTGTCAAAAGTCACTACGTTAGTCTGCATTGGCTAGGGATGGGGTATTCGATAATTGGATTTTTGATTTTTTTATACCTTAAATTAAATGTTCGTAATTAGTATTAATTCATAGTGAATCTTGGCCTATTTAAAGATAGATACAAATCATAAAATACATTAGAAAGTCAGTATAATTAAAATTAAGAATTAAAACGTCAGTTTAGAGAAAAACAATTTTTTGATTTATAAAAAAACTATTCGATTTGTAAAAAAAAATGATTTTACCCCATCCCTTTGAGACATGACATTTCAAATGTCACAGGAACCATCTTACATTATCTCAAGTATTATGGCATATTTAATGATTACATATACTTAAGATAGATGCATAAATTTATTTACAAAATAAAATGTTCTATATAAATAATTTTTTTAACTAAATTAAAATAAATGAGATCACAGTTCTTTTGTTTTTGATTGTGAATTAAAAACAAAATTATCAGTAAGATCCAAAGAAGAGAGTATGTGTACACTGAGAAGAATGAATAGGGAAGGGAGTATGTGTATACTAAGAAGAATGAATAGGGAAGGGAGTATGTGTACACTGAGAAGAATGAATAGGGAAGGGAGTATGTGTACACTGAGAAGAATGAATAGGGAAGGGAGTATGTGTACACTGAGAAGAATGAATAGGGAAGGGAGTATGTGTACACTGAGAAGAATGAATAGGGAAGGGAGTATGTGTACACTGAGAAGAATGAATAGGGAAGGGAGTATGTGTACACTGAGAAGAATGAATAGGGAAGGGAGTATGTGTACACTGAGAAGAATGAATAGGGAAGGGAGTATGTGTGCACTGAGAAGAATGAATAGGGAAGGGAGTATGTGTACACTGAGAAGAATGAATAGGGAAGGGAGTATGTGTACACTGAGAAGAATGAATAGGGAAGGGAGTATGTGTACACTGAGAAGAATGAATAGGGAAGGGAGTATGTGTACACTGAGAAGAATGAATAGGGAAGGGAGTATGTGTACACTGAGAAGAATGAATAGGGAAGGGAGTATGTGTACACTGAGAATAATGAATAGGGAAGGGAGTATGTGTACACTGAGAATAATGAATAGGGAAGGGAGTATGTGTACACTAAGAAGAATGAATAGGGAAGGGAGTATATGTACACTGAGAAGAATGAATAGGGAAGGGAGTATGTGTACACTAAAAAGAATGAATAGGGAAGGGAGTATGTGTACACTAAGAAGAATGAATAGGGAAGGGAGTATGTGTACACTGAGAAGTTTTAATCTTAAATAAATATACATAACATACGATCACACCGTCTCCCTATCGGGGTAGATAGAAAAGAGAGAGTGCAAGACTTTCCTATTGTGACATACATCTCTCACCTATTCCACATCTTTTATACAGTCCCTATGATTTCTCTGACTTTTTACATCTCCATTTAAAATATTATACACTATTAGTATTAGGCTATTTCGTACGAGTGTATTAGGCTATTTCGTATAGTATTAGGCTATTTCGTATGGATTCAGCCAAGGCCCACCCAGGGCTGTCGAGCTTAGGATAATAATAATTTCGTACGAGTTATACAAGAACGTGTATAGTAGAAGAGGTGAAAGATATGTGTCACAATACATAAGTGTGGCATTCTGTATTCCCCGACAAGATAACGACATGATAGTAAAGATAATATTGTATGTAAAAATAAAATATCCGAACTTTTATGTCGGAGAAATGGTAAAATGAACCACCTTCTGGACATTTGTGCATATGAATGCATCTTTATAAAAAAATTAAGATTACACAATCTAAATCTATGATAATAATTTGTCTATGATAAAATATACTTGAATGTATTTTAATACTTTATTTAAATTTGTTTTTTCATTAATTTGAGTTACACTTATATTTTAATTTAATCCCTAAATGTATATACGTTTAATGACTACATTATTTCATGTAATATGAAGAAAATAATGCATTAAGGTTAATTCATACTGGCAGATGGAAGAAAAATATTTAACCTTACAACATAATTTAAGATTGTAAGCTCATATTTAAATAATCCGGAACTAACTCGGCTTGACATGTTAGGCATTCTTTAAAGGCCCAACCGATAAAATGTTTTATTCCATAGTGAAATGGTTGCAATAAATTATTTGTGCAATGCAACTCCTGTATAACAAGACTGCACTGATCTGGGCAATCAATATGGGCATTGTATGGATTTTCATATGACTTTGATTACTTACAGGAGTAAAATGAAGAAGTTGCACTTGCCAGGGATGAGTCAAGTGAATTATATCAGTTTGCTTTATTATTTATTACATTATTTTGTGTACATGGTTATCCATGGTATATCTGGAGCTTATTGCTATGTGGCAATTTTTTTTCTACCAACCAGCTCATCTTGGAATTATTGTGATGGATTCATCTAGTTTTTTTTCTATTGTATAACACTGCTTAGATATCAATATTATATATAAAAGGAAATATAAGTAAATAAAACACTTATTTTATATTTTTGTGTTCACCACTGGTTTATATTTGGGTTTACTACCGGTTTCGAAGACAACCGTCTTCATCGTCAGGTGAATATAAACTAAATTGCTAAAAATACATTTCCTGTACAAAAATACAATAAAAATACATTTCCAGGAAATGTATTTTTAGCAATTTAGTTTATCTTTTTTTTTTTTTTTTTTTTTTTATTCACCTGGCGAGTTTATTGCCATGTGGCAATCTCTTCCAACCAACCAAAAAAGCTGTTTAAATGGGCTCTAAGTGAAAACCAGACTGGAATTCCATTTAAAAAAATCTGGATTCCAGCGGGGATCGAACCCGCAACCTCCGGATCGGCAGACAAGCGTCTTACCACCAGGCCACGGAGGTCGTCTTATCTTCACCTGATGATGAAAAGACGGTTGTCTTTGAAACCGGTAGTACACCCAAAAATTAACCAGTGGTGAACACAAAGATATAAAATAAGTGTTTTATTTACTTATTTTTCCTTTTACATAAAACATGGCACCACAAAGTGAAACTATAGTCTTTTCGAAGATTCAAATAAACAATATTATATTTTATTTGTTGTTATTTTTTGTGATCGCTTCAAAATGGTTATTTGGAATAAAATAAATAAAAAATAAATATAATTCCGTATTTTACGGACTATAAGACACACTTTTTTCTTCAAAAAATTGCCTCCAAAATGCAGGTGCGTCTTATACTCGAAATTAATATAAAAATGTCCAGTGTTTGATTTAAAATTCCCGCCAGTCTTAAAAATGATGCGACGAACATGAGTTGCGGGGATTCACAAGCTCACTAACACTGTCTCCCTCCCGCCCCGCCATCACAAACCCAGAACATCGTCTAGCCTATGCTATGATGCGACATTGCAGTCTACCTATGGTGCCAGTGAACTTGATTTGTGTTATCGGTAACAGTACAATATTTTTGTTAGTAGCTAGTTTCGCAATAGGAAAAAATAAAAGGTATTCATATGACGCAGTGAAGACAATCTTATATATGAAGAGGACAACGATGACGGTGAAGAGGAAGAAGAAGAAAGTTCAGATGACGATTTTCAGGGATTTTAAAGATCAGTTCGGTTTTACTAAGAATTTTTTTAGTCTGGCTTTGCAATCTAATAATAAAAATGATAAAAATGTTTTTTTTTTTAAATTGCCTAAAAATTAAGGTGCGTCTTATAGTCTGTAGCGTCTTATAGTCCGTAGCGTCTTATAGTCCGTAGCGTCTTATAGTCCGTAGCGTCTTATAGTCCGTAGCGTCTTATAGTCCGTAGCGTCTTATAGTCCGTAGCGTCTTATAGTCCGTAGCGTCTTATAGTCCGTAGCGTCTTATAGTCCGTAGCGTCTTATAGTCCGTAGCGTCTTATAGTCCGTAGCGTCTTATAGTCCGTAAAATACGGTACTTGTTTTTCTTCTTGAATAATGGCCATGAACTTCTATATATTTTATTTATTTATTATTACACATGACAAGAAATATACACAACTTGAGAAAAACAACAGATAATTTGATTTGGACATACAATTTTAATGGATCTGGGTTTGTTGCCTTTCATTTGTCGTATCCCCAGTAAACTAGGCTTTTGCCTGTATCTATACTCGTAACGTATATAGCGATTTAATACCAAAGAACACTCTTGTCTTGTTGGGTGAATGTCAAATAAATATCCATTTGAAATATCAGTGTAACTTGTTGTTATCACAGAGTAACATAAATGCCACATCTCTGTTTGATAATCATCATACAGTGGTTCCCCAAATAAAGAATAGTATAAAATTAAAATAGAATGAGATAAAAATATAAGTTCTACACTGGCCATGCTACGAGGGTGGTCCCAGAAGTACCCGACCTGACGTATAGATGGCGGTTGTTGCTTTAAAAAATGACTATGGTAGAAAGTACTAAACTTATAAAGCTTAAGTTTCAAGTTTTAAGACGCTACGTTGTTTAGTATTTGTTTGGCAGCCATCAATAGTGAACGCTCTCAGTGAATTTGTAAACATGGAAAATATTGGTCATCGTTATGTGATACAATACTTTCATTTGAAAGGTCTAAGTCCTACCAATATCAAAGCCAAGCTAGATTCTACTCTGGGGGAGTCTGCTCCTTCGTTTACAACAGTAAAATATTGGGTGGCAGAGTTTAAATGAGGCCGTACGAGCTGCCAAGACGAATGTCGTAGTGGTCGACCAAATGAGGTGACCACGCCAGAAATGGTAAAGAAAATCCACAAAATGGTATTGGATGACCGTGGATTGAAAGTGCGCGAGCTAGCAGACATGGTAGGCATTTCAAAAAGGGCTGTACATCGTATATTGACTGAAAATTTGGACATGAGAAAGCTGTGCGCAAGATGCGCATAAGATAATTTTCATTGATTATCTTCAAAAAGGAAAAACAATCAACAGCTAGTATTATGCGAACTTATTGCAGCGTTTGAGTGATTAAATCAAGAAAAAACGGCCGCATTTGGCGAAAAAGAAAGTGTTGTTTCATCAAGACAACGCACCAGTTCACACATCCGTTATCGCGGTGGCCAAAATCAATTAATTAAAGTTCGAATTGCTTCCTCACGCACCCTATTCGCCAGATTTAGCACCCTCGGATTATTTTCTTTTTCCAAACGACTGAACTTTTCGACAACTATCAAGTCAACTCATCATTATAGGGGTTCACTCCATTGAGCAATAAGTCACTCGTTTGGCTTTGCTAATAATATACTCGAAGTGTGAGCATTGTCAGTTATCAGTACATAATTTAAAACAGGACTACCTAACCGTTTTGTACAAGCAAACTACTTTTTTCAAATGTTACCAGTGTACAGGAAAACATTAATATGATATAATAATTTAATATTCATTATGAACAAAAAAATTATACAGTACTTACTTAATTTACAAATAATATTTTTTTGTCTATGCAATGAAAGAAAAAGTAAAGATCTATTTGAAAGGATGCCACAATCAACTGGTAAATCACAATTGACTGGTTGGTACTCCTGGCTTAAGATTAATTGCTACATGGCAATAAACCTGCCACGTCGTACTTTATACAACAAAAACGTAATAGATTTATGTTACTCTGTGATCGCTACACTAATAACAGATACTATCTACTAATTTAGCAATGAGTAGAACGTCGTATGAAATATTAATAAATTAACTTGTTAATTAATTAATTGAACAAGATTGTCTATTCCTCACGTCAATCGGAATGTTCAAATATTGTCCAAGAATCTTACAAATTAAAAAATCAGGACTTGCGAAATCCCTCAACAGTCTCTAGCTTTTCGACCTTATTAACCAGATCAAACACTATCAACCTAAGCTGTCAACCTACATCTGATGTTTTTGAAGTTGTCCAAGAAATAAAAATTAAATTAAAATACAAAATAATACTTTTATATTAAACTCATTCTAATACTTCTTTCGAGCCACAATTCCACTTGATTAAACTTGTATCAGACTTATAAATGTTTGCAGTCCCTTATATATTTAATATGAACAATGACTTCTTTATATTTTTTACATTACAGATATAGTACCCGGCGGTAAGTAATACACATAGTTTGTAGAGTGTCGTCTCTGTCGCACGATGCGCTAACCGTGTCGTGACTACGATACCGAACTGTTAGCGCATCATGCGACAGAGACGACGCTATGTATTACTTACCGCCGTGTACTGTATCTTTTGTTTTTTACATTACAGGTTATGGTATGATCTCACTTTCTATGAATTCGCTATAACGTAATTAATGGTCAGACAATGATTCACTTAAAATTTGATACCTTACACTCAGTAGTATGTTAACTAGAGCTGATAGAAGACATGTTGTTTTGTTATATTCTGAAATGTTTAAAATTGAATATCGCAAAGCTAAAAAGCCTGGCGGATATTAAACGATGTTTAGTTGCTGTCTACAGAAAATCTTTTCTGTCATATTCAACAGTGTAAGGTTAGGCTAGCTGTTTTACTTAGGTAGAGAATCGATTGAAGATGACTTGTCAAAGCAGACCAGCAGAAGCACTCACTCCAGAAACAGTTGCATTAGTGCAACTGTTTCTGGAGTGAGTGCTTCCGTAAGATAGAAGAATGAAATCAAAAGAAATAACAGCAAGGTGTGGACTTTCCAAAACTACAGTGCTTCGAATTGTGCAAAATATTTTTAGCATGAATACAGTGATCGCAAGGTGGATGCCAAAACTCTCGAGTGCTGTGCGAAGGCAATGACTTGTTGAATGTTGCAACTTGGCCCCTAGTGATTTTTTTTTAATTTTCAGAACTGAAAAGTGGAAAACATTAAAAGTGACCAACAATTGATATCCACAGTATTAAACCGGTAAAAATATATTGAACTATGTTGAAAAAACTTTCCTATCGCATTTTATATGTATTTGGTCTGGAAACTTGAGATACCTGTATTCTGGAAATTGTTACGATTTTATATGTACTTGGTCTGGAAACTTGAGATACCTGTATTCTGAAAATTGTCACGATTTTATATGTACTTGGTCTGGAAACTTGAGATACCTGTATTCTGGAAATTGTTACGATTTTATGTGCTTGGTCTAGAAACTTGAGATACCTGTATTTTGGACATTGTTATGATTTTATATGTACTTGGTCTGGAAACTTGAGATACTGTTACGATTTTATATGTACGAGTACTTGGTCTGGAAACTTGAGATACCTGTATTCTGAAAATTGTTATGATTTTATATGTACTTGGTCTGGAAACTTGAGATACCTGTATTCTGAAAATTGTTATGATTTTATATGTACTTGGTCTAGAAACTTGAGATACCTGTATTCTGGAAATTGTTACGATTTTATGAGAAAGTGTAATTTTATGATAAGTATATATTTTATTTTCAATAAATAAATTAAAATTGCCAATGAAAGTAAAATTTAAACTTAAGTTTAAATTTCGAGTCCTAATACACAATGGTATCGTTTTATTATGTCGTCGCCGATATTGCAGGAACATGTAACTCGATTTTTTGGCATAAGTAACTTTCTTTATTTTTTGTCATCTCTTGCATCATTGACACATTTTTGCATTAACACATATATTTATTTTCAACGTGGAATGCATTTATTCGGAACTGCAATACCAAGTGACGTTTTTATTTTATTATAGTTTTGCAGAAAAATTGATTTTTGTTTCCTCTGTAAAATTTGGGCTATCCTAGATACGTGTTCCTGCAGTATCGGCAACGATATGTACAGACTCCACTCCCTCAAAAGCAAAAAGTTTAAAATTCATTAATTTTATACACACCACTGTTGCACACACACCAACTTTTATGTGCTGACTGTGATAATTTCTATATAGGAAAGACAGGAAGATCTTTTGAAAAGAGATTTCGTGAACACCAATCTGCCTTAACAAATCCTCTAATTTATTCTGAAATGGCTAATCATTGTCACCGTGAGAATCATACTTTTTCTATCAATGATGCCAAATTCTTACATATTAGTGGCAACGGAAATAAATTGGACAGATTAGAGGCCCTAGAAATTTCTAAGTCAGTATACCGATCGGAGCATCTGTTGAACAGTTACTTCCCCAAAATCTCCCCGCTCTTGGCCGAAATTATCCCTAGCCTTCCTCACCCCCCAGCCTCCAACCGTTGAAGTGTCTATATCGGTACCAGTTCGAACAGCATTTAGTCTTGTTTGCGCTACCCTGAAGATGAGGTGAAAGCCTTGAAACCGGTAGGGTTATACCGTCACAAAAAAGTGGAATAAACAGTGTTTGTTAAAAATAAATTACAACAATTATTGTGTATTGAACTGTGATTTAAAAAATCATTTCATTGAACCTAATTTTTGCATGAAAACAAAAATTACTTGTTTGGACTCAAATAACCGATTTAACTACCGGTTCTATAGAGCTGGTACATAGTCAATGCAGTATACCACTGGTAATATTGATCGTCCAGTTCATTACTCAGACAACTCCAAATAACCTGTTTTGAGATAATGAGAAAAGCAATATTATAATCGTCACCATAAATCAAATACTATTCATTTTTGCCCGAGTTTTATATATTTTATCAATAGATGTTGATAAAATCTTTTGATAAAATATATAAAACTCGGGCAAAAATGAATAATATTCGATTTATGGTGACGATTATAATATTGCTTTTCTCATTATCTCAAAACAGGTTATTTGGAGTTGTCTGAGTAATGAACTGGACGATCGATATATAAATTGAAGATTTATTAATTCCGATATATGCGCAAAAGTTCAATAATAGAGCAGTCTTCTTTGGCATATAGCACAGTCTTCCAACTATTTTGATAATGAGGATTGTCGACTCCTAGGAGCACCAAAATATCTTTTGATTAAAAAATACGATCGCCTGTAAGGCTAAGACCACACCAAAGTGCTTCACTTAGTGCTAAGCTAAGTGCTACGTGACTAATAGACTAGGTGACTTCAGGCTTGGCCACACGAAAGTACTTCGCACAAATTCATTTGGCATTTGGGAGCGGTTGAGTCAACAAACAATGCCACTCTCAAAAGTTTAAAATTTCGAACTTGTTGGGTGCATAATATTAATTTATCTAGACTTATGGAGTGGAGAGTTTCCACTTCTCTACAAAGAATTGCGGAATAAAACTTCCTCCATCTTGTTAAATCACTTGGTGACACAATACAATTAACCAACACGTCTGTTCACTAGGTGACTCACTAGGTGACTAATAGTCACGTAGCGTGGCGCAAAGCGTGCATTATGATAGTATGGGGTGCGTTGATTCGCTAGGATATGTCACCTAGTTTTCAGCGTAGCTCTAAGCACCAAGCGAGGCTCCTACTTGTGTGGCCGAGGCCTAAGGCTTTCTTTCTTATTTTTTTTACACATTATTTAACTTGTATGATGAGCATCTCACGAGAAGAGCTTTGGACAATTGGGAAGGAGGTATTAGAAGAAGTAGTGCGTATCTATTAAACAACTTCCACTTTATAGATGACACCACACTTCTTCCAGAAGATGATCGGAAAATAACTGATCTGCTCGAAAGAGTGGCTGAGAAGTCACAAATATGAGTTAGGAATAAATCGAACCAAAAAAAAGGTCATCATAGATGATAGAGTTGATGTCTTAAAACTGCCAGGCAAGTTACGTGACTTTTATAAGTGTTGCAAGAATAATATCCTTAAGCTCCTCAATTATTGCAAAACACAGTTGGGAAAAAGAAATTACTCGATTAATAAAGATATGAAGGGCTTGGGGTAATTCCAATTATACCAAAACATTACTAGTCCAAACTCTAACATTTCCTATATTCTTCATAATACAATTAATAAAAGTAAGAAAATATTCAAGAATCGATTCTTTTTCGATGTGGTGCTAGCGTCCGATGCTGAGAATCTCATAGACCACCAGAACAATAAATGTCTCCATACTCCAGAAGTTAAATGTTGCGGTACGACTGTCTTCAATATGCTTCCAGCTTATTCCTCCGTTTTTCTGACATATTTCCAGATAATTTGGAGAAATTGATAAGTATGCCAGAAAAAAGGAGCAAATGCCAGCAATATACTCGTAGATTAATCAGGTGAGGGCATTGACTTGGGGAAGTCTGTATACTGCTATACATATGGCAAGTGACCGAGAGAAATAGAGACATGTTGTCACAACCTGCGCCGCCAACGCCCCTTACGTAATGAGGAATGAGAGGGATGATGATCTTTTTAAGACTCCACAAATCATCATAAAAATTATGCTACGTTTTTTTTCAAAAGATATAAAAAAATTAAATACAGGGAAACCCCGTTTTTACGTTTTTGAAGGGACTGATAAAAAAACTGTAATTGGAGGGAAAACGTAGATTCGAGGTTAGAAAAAAAATTGAAAATTATTTTTTATTTAGATAATCACGCAAATCGGAAAACTTTTTTCAATCGATTTGCGATTTTTTATTATCGTAGCCAAAGTTGTGATGGGTATCCCCAAATCACGCACGAGCGAAACACGTGAACCAATGTGTTTATTCACTTTTTCGAAAATTTTCCTTTTCTCTTGAATCGATAATGTTTTTCTTTGCTGATACATTATTTGAAAAAGATTCAACGAAAAATTAAAAGAAATATAAATTGACACACGAAATACACGACAATTGAAATTGTATGTCCACGGCCGACACGTTTAAAACACAAGCACAGATTGACCTGCTTATACAGTCTGCCTGCCTCTGATTCGCTAAATTTCCCACCAATTGCATCGTATTACACGACTCGTGTAACCTTGACCATGAGTGCTGCAGCTGCAGGTGCACACGTGTCTATAAATAGAAACAACATATTTCTGCTTCCTAATATTAATTTCAAATATTTTAAATCGTCGCGCGTTTAATTAAATATGTTTATAAATTGATTTGCATTTTAAATATTTCAAACATAAATTGCGGGAAATAAAAACGTAAAAGCGGGTTCTAAATGTACTAAAATAAAACGGGATTGTAAAAATTTAACGCAAATAGCAGGAAAACGTGAATTCTGGGCATGTAAAAACGGGGTTGCACTGTAATTGAAAATCAATACATAATCTTTACTGAAAACTTTACTAGCTTTATAAAATACGAAAAAAAAATCGCATACTCTTTTAGGAATTCGATATAAGTATCAAATTGTTTTACGAACACTTCCAAATTTCATGCAGAAAAATATCAATTTCGAAAAGAAATTTTTTTGTGTTAATGGTAAGTTTGAAATACACATATGGCATAAATAATTTAAATTGAGTAAATTGACGTAGAGAAAACAGAGTTTTTTTTTTTAATTCAATGAGAAATAACTGTAACAATTGATTTGGTACTTATTTGTAGAACTCCATTTTTAAACAGAATAATTTAATGCATAAATGTGAAAAAATTCTACACAGTAAACATAAATTAAAGTGACATGCCTGTTAAGCTTTACAAAAGCATTGTTAAACTGTACTCAATACATTGCTTATATAAGAAAATATTTTACAATCTGTGGATTAAAACTAACACAAAAACTTAATAGGAAACGACCATCCTGACATGTTGGAAACTGTCAGCTTTTGAACGAGCAGCCCACATAAAACTTTTTGTAGTTTCCATGTTATGTCAAGATGGTCGACTCTTGTTGAGTGTTAGTAAAATATTTGACTATCTGTCGATCAAAACTAACACAAAAACATAACAGAATCCAACCATCCTGACATGTTGGTAATCGTCGGCCATTGAACGATCAGCCCTCATAAAACTTTGTTTGAGGTTTTCAATGTGTCAAGATGGTCGACTCTTGTTAAGTGCATAACAAAATATTTTACAATCTTTGGATTAACTAATATACGAACTTATGTTAACAAGAGTCGACCATCTTAAATAATATTGGAAACCACTAACAAAGTTTTATGAGGGCCGGTCGTTCAAAAGCTGACGGTTTCTAACAGATCAGGATGGTCGGCTCTTATTAAGTTTTTATACACAGATTGTAAAATATTTTGCTTTATAAGCTTGGTAGGCAACATATTGAATACATTTCGACAATGCTTTATCAAGTCAAACAAGACTATCGCTTTAATTAAGTGTTATATCATTCTGTTTAGATATACATAACTGTGTTTGCTTATTTTATTATGATTATTTATGAACATATGACAGTTAAACTTGATTTAAGTATAAGCAGCATTCTTACTGCATGTCGATAGTAATAATAATTCCCTGCAAATGTTTGCAATGTTAAAATCACATTATATGTATGTATGATCAATATTAATACAAAAATTTCACAATATCTAAACACAGTCTCACATTATTCATATGAATGTACATATAATATTTAAAAATATATCAATTACAATATGTAGGTATAAAATATTAATAATATTTTCCATAGAGAATATCATGAATTGCTTATGGTCTGGCCATGCATATTGGTTGTAAGTGCACTTACAAAATTCATCCTCTCTCTTTTGAAAAATAGCAGAGAGAAAGAAAGAACATTGTTAGTGCACTATTGAGTACACTTGCAACTGTCCTGTGGGATTCGATCCTATGTTATCTGAAGACAAATAGCTTAATGCAGGATTTAAACTGATAACTTCAACTTTTGATAAGCATTTCTAAGATTCTCTTCAACAGGGGTCCTCGCAAACTTGAAAGTCATTAGAGCTTCTCAGAAATGGGTGTCTCAAAATCAACCGCATTCTTTTTACTGTGTTATGAAATTAATTTCGTATATTTGTTTTAATCCACATGGACCCTCAAAGTTGGTAGTATGAACCGACTGGAAGCATTCGAAATGTGGATGCATCGGAGAACGCAACGGATACCCTGGACGGACATGGTCAGCAATACGAGGGTTCTTCAAAGAGCCAAAGTTGATACAGAGTTGCTGACTAATATTAAAATCCGAAAGGTGTCCTATTTGGGTCATGTACTTAGAGGAGCAAAGTACAAATTACTGCACCTGATCATCCAAGGCAAAATAGAGGGCCTAAGAGGTGTTGGCAGGAGGCAAATCTCCTGGCTCCGCAATATACGTGATTGGACTGGTATAAGGAGCGTCAGGGATGTTTTTCGGACTGCTGGGGACAAAGATGTCTACTCTCAGGTGATATTTAACGTTGGGGGGACCTGAGATGACACTGGGAAGAAGAAAAAGACACTTCTTTTATATTTTCTAAACAGTAAAGTGTTAAGTGCAAGTAAAATCAAAAGTATTAGACATCAAATTGGACACTAAAAGAGTGTTAAATCTTCTTCAAATAGACCCATTATGAGACATTAATGATATTTCCTGTTTGCTGACCCCTGTTCTAAAATATCTGGACTTATTGTGAGAAAAAATTAGCGTGATATCTCACGTGCTCTGCAAGGAACGATGATATGTAATCGTATGAATGATCGTAACCTTTACGGAACTTGATCACACATTCCACATTGACGTTGAGAGACGCTATGGCGAAGGCTTGAGGCATCAACTGCTTCTGTGTGAATAGTTTGTCATCCTCTCCCTGTATAAAATAAATTAGATTTAATTAATACGAGTATTAGTTTGCTGAAGGTATATTAATTCTTCTTCTATAGATATTCGTACAAAGAATGATAGCAAAATGAAAGTACATATTATTAACTCTTCCTTCCCTGTGACGTGTAACTAGTACACATTGCTTCTAAAAACTTTAATATCTCTATAAATATAATAAATACTGGGTTCAGATTTTAGGTATTCCTTCATAATACATTTACGCATTGAATGAAAAAAATAATATTAATAATAATTAGCACTTATCGGCCACATCAGAGATATTTTGTGAAAATCGGGAATAAATTCACCTATACAATCAAACGTGTGCCAGTGTGTGACGTAGGTATATTCATTCTAAAAAACCGCTATGGGTGAAGAAGCGACGCTATTCACGTCTCACTCTCACTCTATTTCGGTATATGAAAACGCAAGAAATAGAATCTCAGTTCTCTCGCTTCAATAACTCTTGGGCAATCATTTGAGGTGGTCTCTTCGCCCGTTTTGTGAACGTCGGCCAATTTTTTTTTTCATATTTTCAGCAATTAAATTTCAATTATTATCACTTTTGACTTCAAATTAAATTAATTTAAGCGATTGGCTATGGCGATTTTAAATCGCTCATTTTTACATGTGTATTGAATACACAGCACTGGAATGCGCGGATTTTTTTAGCACAGGAAGGGAAAGGTTAATCTAATAAATTGTCCGGAAATAAATTCCATACTTTTAGGTCAAATTCGTAGTGATTCATGTCACCAAGTTTTACCAAACGCTCGTGGACTGTGGTTTATTCGTATCTCAGTTATTTTTCATGTCGTAGAATACTGGTTATTCTCAATTAAAGTTTTGATTTGGTTATCATCAGCGATAATCAGCCTTCCAGAGTGAACACCATCTTCGAGTGTCGTATAACCTTTACGGAATTTTTCAAACCACATTTGACATACACAATCGCTTACTACATCGTCACCATATACTGTACATAACCTTTTTTTGAAGTGATACTTTTATAGGCACGGTTGGGCAAATTGGACTGAACGTCACGAAAAGTGAAACGCATCCCCTTCTCCGACTCCAGAAGAGAGGAAAGAGAGGGAGAATCGTTTCTACTCTCTCCGTCGTATATATCATAGACACACTACGCGCATGCGCTGCGTGTAATGTGTGCATACGTAGCATAAGGCAACCAATAGACACTTGTGTATTATATTACATATTACACAAACACAGCTTAATATTTAAGCTAACAATTTCCACTGTGTGAAATGGAGAAAAAGACAAGTAGAGACAGAGTGCGAACCTTTAGAGAACGGAAGAAAGTGAATAAACCGGCAAGAAAAGTGCCAACAAGTACCTTGGAAAGTAGTAGAGTATCGAGCCAGGCAAAGGGCGTTAAAGAAACATGAATATGAAAATTAAAAAGCAATGCATTGAATCAACTTTTCCTAGGACCTAAAAAGTTTCACTTCTACCGCGCGAGAGTCTCACGCATTTGTTTTTTTTGTTTGTGTTGCATTTTTTCTCTGTGGTATTAAAATAGCATCAAACATCGAAAAAATAACTTATTTTATTCCATCTTCAAAATGAAGTAAAAAAACGTTCAAGAGCACTCACTTGTACGTCAAATTATGTTTTGAATTGATGGTAGAGCATATCCATTCAATCCAGAAGCTAAAATTCAAGTGACGTGTATCGGCTAGCTATATTGTATATCATCATGATCATCATCATTGTCAGCCAGGGTCGATCCACTGCTGGATGAAGGACT
The DNA here is from genome assembly GCA_949825065.1 of Odontocerum albicorne. Taxonomy (NCBI): domain Eukaryota; kingdom Metazoa; phylum Arthropoda; class Insecta; order Trichoptera; family Odontoceridae; genus Odontocerum; species Odontocerum albicorne. Next base: position 29,249,612 of record OX463860.1, read on the forward strand.
CCCCAAGTTGACTCCAATTAGTTCGGTTTCTTGCTCGTTGGTGCCATGTGATGCTGCCATGCTTCCTGATTTCATCTATCCAGCGTACTTTCGGTCTTCTTCTCGGCCTCTTTATGTCTCTTGGATATGTCCATCGGGAGTTTCACATTCTGGCTACATGTCCTGCCCATTGCCACTTCATTCTTTTGCACATCTTATAACGTCTTCTACCTTTGTTGTATTGCGAATCCAGGTGTTTCGTTTACGGTCTGTTTTAGTATATCCCAACATGCATCTCTCCATGCCCCTTTGTGTGGTCTGGAGCTTTTGTGTGTTCTTTACTGTGAGCGTCCATGTCTCGCAGCCATACGTAAGTACTGGAAGAATACACTGGTTGTAGACCCTTCGTTTCAAGGATATTGGGAGATTACTTTTGAAGATGTTTTTCAAACGTCCAAATGAGCTCCACGCTAGTTTTGTCCTTCGTGCTATTTCCTCCGATATGCCACCTACAAAGGAAATAAGTTGGCCCAGATACACATATTCCTGGACAAGTTCTAGCTGCTTTTCATCTACGTTTATTGGTTTTGGGGTAGCAAAGTTGTTCATCATATATTTGGTTTTTAATATATTCATTTTTAAACCAACTTCATTGCTAACCTCTGCCAATTCTTGCAGTAGGTGCTGAAGATCATTCAGGTTTTGTGAGAATATAACGATATCGTCTGCAAATCTCAAATGGCTCAGATACTTTCCATCAATCACCAGGTCTTTATTATCCCATTCTAGTTTATTAATAAACTAGAAATATTGTATATATAACATATACCATGGTAAATTAAGTTAATGATTTTTTCTCTTTGCAAACCCCGTTGCAAACTTATCAACTTGATCAACAGTGAAAATCAATTAAGTATGTATCACAAATAACAATAACACAGCAACAAATAACAACTGATAGCAATTTAGGATAAGGGAGAGATGATGATGATTTGTTGATAAATAAAACTCGTTTTAGATCGCAATGCGGAAAGAGAGAGATTTATTCGGTAGACGTAGGTGTTTATATCATTCTTGGATGTGTGCGGGAATGCGCTCGTGATATGCCGCCGTCTCCTTTCTGCATTCCCAAAACGATTAATGTTGTATGTAGGTATCATTCAAATACGGAACTGGCGCGACAGATGTGGTGCCTTCTCGCTCTAGCATGAAATGCGCTCTACGCCCGGCAATGAGTTGAATGACCGGCATGTGGACTTTGTACTTGTTTGTTTTGAATTGTCAAGGAATGCAACGGTCGGATCGCCGGTCATTGACCGAGTGTGCGACCGCCACAGCAACAATCACAAAGGAATAATATTTACTATAATTAGATTTTTAGGCTTTTGACACAATTTTTTTTTGAAGATTCGAGAACAGGTCTCAAAGGGTATCTACCAGAATGTCAAGATAACTTATTGAAAACCGGGACATCACCTTAGACCCGGTCCAGATGAGGCGTTTCACGTGCCATTCAAGTTGCACGTTTCGAATTAATTAAGATAAATTGATCTAGCTTCGCGGTATTATGAAATTGACGAACATTTATGTTTCTGTAAAATGTCTTCTTCCTCCGAATTCAATCGCATGGAGGAAGAAGACATTGTACAGAAACATACATGTTCGTAAATTTCATAAACACCGCGAAACTAGATCAATTTACGTTAATTAATTCGAAATGCGCTACTTGAATCATGTGTAAAACGCTTCATCTGGACAGGGTCTTAGCTATGTATCAATTATAAAAAGGTCCTCCATAGAACGACTCAGGCTGCAATATATTATAAAAGCGATACCAAATCATATTTGGTCACACTCGCTACTGCAGTGCATCTACCATGTTCGCTAGACTGCGCCGGCAAGAACTGTTCTCAATAACATACGCAAGAACGGGTCTTCCAGCCGCTATGCCTGTTGGAAGGGCCTTAGCTCTTCTGAACGGGACTGCTTCGGATATTGACATATTTCATATCACATTACCAAAAGCAAAAGTAAATTTTCTTCTTAGATTGAGCGCGTTAGAAAGCACTCATCAACATACCTAAATGACTGTGAATATGTGTGTAATATGTTTGTGTGTATATACTCGTTTGTATGCATATGCATTATTTTTTATAATTTTTTTTTTCCTCTATGTAATTTTTCTTCTTTTGTAATGTTTTGTATTTTCAAAGTAATTGGGCTAAGTCTGTTTTGAAAAAATAAATAAAAAAGGCAGATAATATTTATCAATTTAATATTTTTTCTTGTATGCATTTAATTTGATGTAATTGGATTAAATCTGTATCAAATGTAAAATAAAATATACCTGATCAATGCAGATATGAATCCTGGGTCCCTCGTATTTCTTGACCAGCTCCACAGCATCCCAGTCCTCCCAGGTAATGGTCTTGCTGCCCAGGTAGGCGATGAATGCCTTCACCGCCGCTGTGTTCTCTATCGGATGGCATATGGGCGCAAATACACTCACGCACCTGTAGTGACCGGGCTTCTTCAAGGCACAAATTAATGCCCCGTGTCCTCCCATTCTGAAGACAAAAAAAAGGGGAGGAATGATTCAAAATTCATAAGGCACACTATTCATTCAGTTAGATTAATTTTGATTGGTTAAAAAAATAATTAATCTGGTTGGTTGAAAAAGATGGCAATAAACCCGCTAGATTGTACTGTATACAACGAAAGTTTAATAAAAAAACAATTAACAATTCGCCACAACACATGTTTCTACCTCCTGTTTTGAGGCTCTCTTCAGGTAGAATGATGACACAAAGGAACGTTGGCACTAGAATACAAGAACATAAGCGTTATCTAACTTATCTTTAATATTAACTTTTCAGAATTTGCAAACCATATTACATACATACCAATATGTTGTTTCCTTGTCAGGGTCAGCAGAGAAGACAGAGCACCAGACTTTCCTATCTCAACACACATATATCGCCACTTCTACATCCATACACCTTCTCATAAAATTCCTTCGATTTTCATCCTTTTCTCCTTCCATTCATTATTTTATTTTGTTATAACACTGTACGGTCTTTTATCGACCGTTAAAAAAGGCAACTACAACGCTCAAATTAGAATTTTGTGTGTACATGAATATACGAGTAAATGCAACTTTTCAGAAAAATTATAAATATTTACATAGTTTCACTGTTTGTCAGGTTGATGAGAATCTGCAACAGGGTATTATATAATCAAAAATCGTAAAGAAGTATTGATTTATTTTTTCATGCCATATGTCCTCAGTGAGATACAGGCAAAATCCTAGTTTACTGGGGACATGACAAATGAAAGGCAACAAACCCAGATCCATTAAAATTGTGTGTCCAAATTAAATTACCTGTTGTTTTTTCGCTAATTGTGTATATTTCTTGTCATGTGTAAAATAAATAAAATAATTAAAATAAATAAAATAAATAAAATAAATAAAATAAATAAAATAAATAAAATAAATAAAATAAATAAAATAAATAAAATAAATAAAATAAATAAAATAAATAAAATAAATAAAATAAATAAAATAAATAAAATAAAATAAATAAAATAAATAAATAAATAAATAAAATAAACAAAACGTACACATATGCATACTACCTATCACACATAAAATACAAACTTGGAACAATCAAAAGTCCTAATATACAAAAAGGAAAGGAAAAATAATCTAAGAAAAATGTGCATCATTATTCATTCCAGACAGCATACCTTACATACTTCCTATCTCTTCATACCAGACCACATACCTTACATTCTTCCTATCTCTTCAGATTCGTGTCTTTTCCCTTTGTCTTACTTAACGTGTTCCCCGCAGGAAGCACAAACGCCTGTGATCTGACGACAATCCAAGTTTCAAATCACAAATACTTAAAAAAAATGACACAAAACCGGAATAAAAATTGAACTAAAATTTAAAATAATCTTTATTCTAGCGATATCTCTGAATATATTAGTTTATGAGATATTGTTGAATAAACAGAGCGCCGAATTTTTTTGGTTTCTCGATATTTCCAGCATTAACGACCTGTCGCGCGGATCGAGTCCTGCGATGAATCTCTCTTACGTAAATAAACATTAATAAGTCTCTCTTACGTAAATAAACATTACTAGTGCTATATGCATTTGATTGGGTGAGTGTAATGAATCATTGCTTTGATTGTAGCATTCCTTTGTTTATTTTACGTAATGTTTAGTTTATCTCCTTTATTTAATGAGTCTCCTTAAGAGTAATGACTATTATTTATTATCAGAAAATTACTTAAGTGTCATGTTTACTTGGTGTTGTAATCAAATATCAGTGGTTCTAAACAAAATACGCGTTTAAACTTAGAAATTAAAAAATGCTGAAATTGTGCCGCGCACAGGATTCATGGAATTTGATTTTTAACACGGTGAACAGGTTAAGCACTATATGTCATAACTTTTATCTTTCACTATATGTCATACACTTGATTCATTTTTCAATTCATTCCTCCCCAAATATTCCACCGATCTACTCTTAACTCGGAGACTTGAACTCTGAGAGCAAGCGAGATATGATGAATAGACACATTTAAAATGTGGTGCTGTAGAAGATTGTTACGAATTCCATGGACAGCAAGGTGAACTAACACCTCCATTCTCGAAGAACTTGCTAGCATATATTACAAATACTTCATATTACAAAAAAAAATATAAAGACGCTTGAAATAAAATAAACAGATAAATAAAAAAGGAAAACATTTTGGCAATGAATTTGCAAGGATTGTGAGAAAAACAGACATAAAATAAAAAAGAAATAATGTTCTTCTTCTTAAACTTTCTATAGACTCAAGAGTCTGTTACTGCAGGATTGTCCTCCTGTGATGCTGAGCTCCAACTATCTCTCCATCGTTTCGGGGGTCTCCCTGGTGGACGCCGTCCATCCGGCACCCCATGCAGAGCTATGTATGGAATTCTTGTGGAATTCATTCTCTGTACATGTTGATTATCTCCGTAGCAAAAATCAAGTGTATGACATTCTCCAAAGACCCACTAGAGTACAGAATTTCAGTACGTGACGAGCCAATTGAACAAGCAACCCAGTTCAGATATCTTGGCAGTGAACTGCTCAGAAGTAAGGTCTCAGGTACATAAAGCTGCAGTTGTGGCGGACTGCCTGAGATATGTCATATGGAGGAATAAAGATATGAGAACGGAGATAATGTTGATGAGAAAATTATATGCTATGGAAATGAAAACATCAAAGCTAATAAGTTATAAAAACAGATAAGAGAAATAAAACAATCGTAATATATAACTGTTGCGAGATGTTATATAAACTGGCAGATCCACGTCCTTACTAAAAACAAAATGTCAGGATATTAGCAGAATTATTAAAAATATGTATTCATTGTCATGAATTATGTGGTGGTGCAGGTAGACTTTATGCCCGTCATATAAAAATATTAAACAGTGATATGTTCATCTAACTATCTGTAAATTGATGACTATCACAGGGACATACCCTGAGAGACTAAACATAACAATTGTAAAACCTATTTATAAAAATAGATCACGCAATGATTAAAAAAATTATAGACTAATTGCATTTTTTTCAATTATAGAGGATATTTTATTTCATTTCACTAGTAAATATTTAACAGTATAGTTTCATTAAAAAAACTATCAATATGTACAGAGCAAAATGGATTCCAAAAACAAAAAAGAACAAAATATTACTAATTAAATTTGCAAATCTGACAATAAATAGCTTAAATAGAAAAACCATGTCTTGGTTTTTTTCATAGACTATGCAACAGAGATAGAACTCAGAATTTCCTATCTCTACACACATCTTTCCCCTCTTCCAAATCCATACACCTTCACATACAACTATGATTTCTCTGACTTTCTACGTTTCATTCTTTCAAAATATCATTCACTTGATCCAACTATACTTTCCTTACTCTTCCTCTCTCCCGCTGTATCGAACGTATGTGTCACCTAAAATATGATTGATGTATATTTTCTTGTTTGTTTTATATTTAAAGATGTTTTGTTTGATGTACTTGCTGTGTACCGACTGTAATGAAATGTTCCTTATGCGTGGCCTTCGCGAGAGCTACTATCAAAAGTCGGCTGGCCCATGCAAGCAAAAACGTGTGAAATATGTAGTATCTCACAAGCCATGACAGCATACACGGGCCAAAATAGAAGCTTATGATGAGCAATTGGCCGCACATAAGAAGCGCAAAACACCAAAAATATATTCTCAGTTTCTCGTACGTCAACTGTCTTTTACTTACAACCAACTTCTACCTGCTAAAGAGGAATCTCTTCACCCTGCTACTTTTCACCGGAAAAGCATAAAGTGAGCCGAAATCTCCGAGTATCGAGCGGCAGCCATCTACCTATTTTACAGTCTTTGTACCGGTGCTGTACACCCGCCTTCCACTCACCTTTGCACTATACATTTTTTTTGTTATTGTAGTATTTCTTCATTTATTTGTTCTATATGCCCAAACCATCTCACAGTGGTCATCTTCTTCTTATTAATCTATCAGCCTTAAGTTCACATTTATCCCTGATCACTTTCTTTCTTTTTTCTTTTCGATGGTCCTACAGCCCATATCGAGCTTTGGCCTCCGTCAATCTTCGCCTCCAACTCCTCCTGTCCTCCGCCACGACCCTCCAATCCTGCATCTGCAGCAGCCGGGTTGCGTCTCTCTCAACTTCGTCCTCCCATCGCAGCCTCGGCCTGCCTACTCTCCTTCTCCCACCCGGGTGTCCCTCCAGGATTATTTTGGGTGCTCGCGATGATGGCATTCTCTGCACATGTTCAGCCCATCTCAATCTGCTCAGTCTGACATGTACAGATAGCCTGGGAGATATTATACAGCTTGTCATTGTATCGTATTCGCCAGATTTCGCCGTCATTCACGGGGCCCAGAATCCTACGTACTACTCTTCTCTCAAAGGCATCCAGCAACTTTGCGGATTTAGCTGTCAGTGTCCATGCTTCGCATCCATATGCCACCACTGTTCTAATAAATGTTTTGCATAGGGTGACTTTGGTTTTTCTATGAACACTTCTGGACTTGAGCACCGGCAGCAGGGAGAAGAATGTTTTGTTCCCTGTTGTGATTCTTCTCTTAATCTCAGCATGCTCCTCGTTTTCCTTCGTTATAGTTGAACCCAGGTAGATGAACTCATCTACCATCTCAAAGTCATATTCATCCTTGAATCTAATATTACCTTGTGGACCATTGCCTATTCTCCTACTCTGTTTCATGATTTTTGTCTTATTTTCATTAATTTCAAGTCCAACTTCTTTGGCCGCTGTCTCCAAGGTTCCAAATACTTCTTGTATGGCTGTCAGGGATCTCCCTACTATATTGAGGTCATCCGCATACCCAACTATCTGGCTGTTTTGGAAGCATATATTGGTGTTTGCATTATTATGGTGTGTCTTTCTGATGGCATATTCCAGACTCAGATTGAAAAGATTCCTAATCACATTGTTCCATATTCTGATTGACACCTCATGTATTTTTCTCAGTAAAAAATGCATTTGTACAGCATTTATTCGGCTTCTCTCAGTTTTCTTTCACATCCACATTTTATTTCCATACATCAAGTTGGTACTAGAATACTGTTATGGACCGTCATCTTAGCAGATTTTGATACTGTCCAGTTAGAGTATATTTGTATATCTAAACGCTGTTCGATATCTCTCATAACTCTTCCATCATCTGAGAAAATACTACCTGAATAGCAGAATTTCTTAATTTGGTTTAATCTTTCATTACTCACCTATGTAACACGTTACTCCCCTACGTAACACATTACACACCTATGTAACACATTACTCACCTATGTAACACATTACTCACCTATGTAACACATTACTCATCTATGTAACACATTACTCACCTATATAACACATTTACTTCTCCATCCATACTAAGTATTATGTTGTTTGACTATATATTAAATTAAATAAAAAAAAGAAAATGCAGACCCGTCTCCCATGATGCTCTGCTTCGACGGGTTGCCAGGAAAAACCATCGGAATCAAGTCATATAGTTCTCGGGTGATGTAAGTGAACATTCTGTAGTTCTCCTTCCATGGCTGCTCAGTTGCATCTATGTAGAAGCTGGCCCCCTGTCCATAACCTCGGCCCTCCTTGCTCCCAGGGATTTCCTCGCCTCTAGGGGAAGTGTCGGGGCAGACTATTATCATTTGATGCTCTGAAGCATATCTGAAAAATAATTTTAACATTTCAAATAAACATTACATATCAAAATAGAACAGTGACAAGTGTTGATGTAAGTAATTGTAATGTACTTGTATAATATTAATTAAACAAAGCTTATGTATTATCATTTAATTATTTTTTTGTTTTTTAATTTGTTTAGTCAAACAAATCAGTGTAATTGCATGGAGTGGAATCATAGACCCTCAAAGTTGGTAGTATGAACCGACTGGAAGCATTCGAAATGTGAATGCACCGGAGAATGCTACGGATACCCTGGACGGATATGGTCAGCAACACAAGGGTTCTTCAAAGAGCCAAAGTTGATAGAGAGTTGCTGACTAATATTACAATCCGAAACGTGTCCTACTTGGGTCATGTACCTATAGGAGCAAAGTACAAATTACTGCACCTGATCATCCAAGGCAAAATAGAAGGCCGAAGAGGTGTTGGCAGGAGGCAAATCTCCTGGCTCCGCAATATACGTGATTGGACTGGGATAAAGGGCGTTGGAGATCTTTTTCGGGTTGCCTGGGACAAAGATGTCTACTCTCAGGTGATATTCAACGTTGGGGGGACCTGACATGACACTGGGAAGAAGAAGAAACACTGTTTATTGCACTTTATACGAGTATAACTATACGTGCATAATCCTACCGGTTTCAAGGTTTTCACCTCATTATCAGGGCAACACAAAAAAGATAATGAGGTGAAAATCTTGAAACTGGTAGGGTAATAACATACTGTTATATAAAGTGAAATAAACAGCGTTTGACTAAACAAATTACGTCAGTAAACCTCCTCAGTGTTAATGCTGAACTATAATTAACATGATTATTTTTTCTTTTATAATTTACGAGTACAAGACTGTGAGCTGATAAACATCTGACGTCCATGCAGCTGAGCTCCCCCTCTATTTGGTGGAGGTGTATTTCGATTGGGAAGATATTACGAGATGAGCCCAGACTGTTTGACAGCTTCCCTCTCAAATATATTTTCTTTTCCATTGCCGTAACATACATGTGTAATTTCAGAAATATACAAATGTACAATTTTGTACATGTACTATGCGTATCCAGAAAGTAAGTGTACTGAGGCTATTACGACCGGATGGATTTTATTTTCGACATGTTGGCTACACTTCCGTGTAGCCTGACCCTTCCACTCCGCAACGAGACCGGTTCGAGGTCAGTACGTTGAGAAGTGTCGACGCGACAACAAGTTTCGTGAAAAATGTCAATCCAATCTCCCGCCAAGTGTGAAATACGCGGCGTCATCCGTTATCTCGTTTGGAAGGGAAAACCTCCGGTTGAGGTTTATAATGAGGTGAAAACTGCATATGGTGATAAAGCTATGAATCGTACGAGTGTGTACAAGTGGTGTCGCGAGTTTAAAAACGGTCACGTCACACCTCTTCACCCCCCGCTAAAAAGTTCAAAAGCACAATTTCAGCCAAGAAAATCATGGCATCCGTGTTTTGGGACAGTAAGGCATCAAAAAGTTGATACCCCGCTTCACCACCTGCATTGAGAGGAATGGCGACTATGTCGAAAAATAGCTTACATATGTACTACGGTAACCACGTAATTTTTTTGTTTAAATAAAAAAAATTGTAACCTACAAAAATTCAGTTCACTTACTTTCTGGACTTACCTAGTACATTCAACTTTCATTGTATACAGTACAATCTGGCAGGCTTATTGCTAATAGCAATCTCTTCGTACCAACCAGAAAGATGTTAATGAAGCTTTGAGTAAAAACCAGATTGGAATAGGTTTTAAAATAATCTGAGTTCCAATGGGAATCTAGTCCACACCCCCAGATTTAGAGACAAGTAGTCTTAGATCACGGAGATCATCTTCTATGTTGCTACCAATAAACCTATTATTTATTTATTTACCTTGCCAATTGTTTATTCTTTGCTAATTTGTTTAAGGGTCTAACGAAAATAATAAAAAAATAGCGTGCTATCAAAATATTTTATTAACGTAATATATAAAATTATGAAATAAGGCCCAGTAGCAACAAAAATAAAACAGGAAAATTATATTTATTTTCCCTTTATTCTAAAGACTTCTGTTCCGTACCTTTTAAATATGAGTGAAATGTTCTACAGTCCATGTTAGCATTGACTCGAATAGCAAGTTCTACCTTTACGAGGTTCATATCAATTTTACTTCAATCATTCCTCCAAAGTTATTCCATAATAGAAAAAAATGCATTTTACAAAGGTATTACTAACTGGGATAGGTAAAGTCTTACTAATGATTGTTTTTATCACAAAAATATACATCATTAACAACAACAACCTTAAGTTCAAATTTATCTTTAGTCACTTCATTCCGTATTGTCATACATTGTCCCCCCACATATTCTTCTCAGTGCACACATTTATTTAACCTCTTTTAGTATTTTTCCTTGTACACGTTACCCACAGATACATCAAAGTTGGTATTAAAATATTGTTGTGGACTATCATCGTAGCAAATTTTGATACTGTCCAGTTCGAGCATATATGTTTTAGTGTCCCATAGAATTTGTTTCCTATCGCTATACACCGTTCAATATATCTTTCATTATCTTAGTCTAATCTTTTATTGTTCACCCATTTACGAGTATTGTATTTACATTATAATTTGTTTTATCAAACACTGTTTATTCCACTTTTTGTAACGATATAACCCTACCGGTTTCAAGGCTTTCACCTCATCATCAAGGGACCATAAACAAGACTTGATGATAAGGTTTGCACCTTGAAACTGGTAGGGTTATACTGTTACAAAAAGTGGAATAAACAGTGTTTGATAAAACAAATTATGAAGTCTTTAAACCTCCACAATGTTAATGTCTTAACTATAAATAATACATTGTATTAGGTGTTAACATAAGTTGTGTCCGTTTTTTTTCAAATTTAAAAATGAGCACCAAAAGTAAAACAAAATGGTAATGGTTATACGTCATTCGAAAGAAAATTTTCTGCTCTACAAGATATAATGTTTGCTTTTACGTTACATATATTATTTTATTTGATTACAAGCCTTCAAAATGGAATGTCAAGTAGACGAAAGTGAGCATTTTCGACACCTCCAGTGGACTTCGACGAGGACCGCTTAAACCATATTATTCATAAAGATCCCCTTCAAATCACCATAGAATTGGCTGAGCAGATGAATTGTAGTCACATGACTGTATACCGCCATCTTAAATCAATGGAAAAAGTCCAGAAGTTCGGCGCTTGGTTTCCACATGTTTTGAGTGAAAACAACAAAAATCAATTATCGAATGTTGGTTTTTGTTGTTTTCACTCAAAACATGTGGAACCCAAGCGCCGAACTTCTGGACTTTTTCCATTGATTTAAGATAGCGGTATACAGTCATGTGACTACAATTCATCTGCTCAGCCAATTCTACGGTGGTTTGAAGGGGATCTTCATGAATAATATGGTTTAAGCGGTCCTCATCGAAGTCCACTGGTCGTCCGGAACGCTCCATGTCTTTCTGGTCAAAATTACCGTTTTTGAAACGCAAAAACCATCGACGAACTGTTCTTTCATTCATAGCATCTCCACCATACACTTCGCAAATATTGCGAGCAGCTTTATTCTCTCGATTGAACGCGAACAGAAGGAGGTGTCGAAAATGCTCACTTTCGTCTACTTGACATTCCATTTCGTAGGCTTGTAATCAAATAAAATAATATATGTAACGTAAAAGCAAACACAATTTCCTGTAGAGCAGAAAATTTTCTTTCGAATGACGTAGAACCTTTACAATTTTGTTTTACTTTTGGTGCTCATTTTTAAATTTGAAAAAAACGGACACAACTTATGTTAACACCCAATATTTACTTTTAATTTCAAACTTTTCTATCACCGTGACTTGCAACATTCATTCTCTTCACATCTCTCATACAATTTACTTATCAAACTGTATAACTCATCTTCACTTCTTCGTTAACACTGCCATGTCATCAGCATAAAGTAATCCGCATACATTCCCATTCGACATTTGTATGCTATCTAAATAAAAAATATTACCTAAATTGTAGAATTCCTTGACTTTCCCCAAATTTTATTACTCACCTATATATCGCATTTAATTTGTTGTTGTTCAGTCTAAGTTTCAGAATAAAAATAAATAAAATAAAAAATAAAACAATATCGCAGATATTTCTTTTTTATAATACATCCATCATTTAAAAATGCCTACTTCACAGAACTAACATCAAAAGCAAAGAGAGCATGCTTGACAGGAAACATAAAGTAAGTCTGTTGTATTAGGTAACCAAAAAAGTTAATGCCGTTTTCGGTAGTGTTCGCTGCGGCGACTTGTATCTTAATGTGACTTGCAGAGTCCAAGTTTTTATGTGCGTCATATGCATCAGTCAATCGGTATACTTTGATTTGTAGGAATCGGTACTTTTATACTGTGATTTTAAACCTTGTAAAATGTTCGTTAACCCTTCAGGCTCGTATGCTTAAAACATATTTTCAGTCGTAGGGACGTTTAATATTTTTTTTATGGAGATAGAGGTAAAATTGATATTAATATTTTATATAAGGTTTTATAGCATAATTTAATTCAATTAACACTTTTAGAACCACGTGAATGCATTTTTTTAATCAGTTTAGATCATGGGTCGGCAACCTTTAGTTGTAAAAGGGCCAAATATTTTACGTGGGGATTAGTGCGGGCCCCACTTGGGCCATATCATATGTTATTACAGTATACATACAATATTTGTGTACAAATATTTTAGTTTTGAAAATAGAACGCTAATTATATATTTTTACGACATTTATTGTAGTTAATAAAATTAATGAGATTTTTTTAGCTGCATTTAACTTGCAAGTACGAGGCATATCCAGAAAGTAAGTGTACTGAATTTTTGTAGGTTACAATTTTTTTTATTTAAACAAAAAAATTACGTGGTTACTGTAGTACGTATGTAAGCTATTTTTCGACATAGTCGCTATTCCTCTCAATGCAGGTGGTGAAGCGGGGTATCAACTTTTTGATGCCTTCCTCGAAGTAGTTTCCCGCCAACCCCTCCGTCCACTTCTCCACCTCCTCCTTTACCTCCTCGTCGGTTGAAAACCTTTTTCCACCCATGTGCAGCTTCAGGGAGGTAAAGAGATAGTAATCTGAAGGTGCTAGGTCAGGGGAATGCGCGGGATGGTTCAGGACATCCCATTTAAACGAGGCGAGCAGTTCCTTCGTATGTGGTCTGGCATTGTCGTGCAGCAGGCAGACTCCCTTTGTCAGCATGCCTCTCCTCTTGTTCTGAATCGCCCTCCGCAATTTTTTTAGGGTTTCACAGTATCTTGCAGAGTTGATGGTCTCCCCTTGAGGCATATATTCAATTAAAATTATGCCTTGACAGTCCCAAAACAATTTCGTCAGTGACAATTGAAGGTCTTCCGCTCCTCTGATCATCATGCACAGACGTACGGCCGTTTTTAAACTCGCGACACCACTTGTACACACTCGTACGATCATAGCTTTATCACCATATGCAGTTTTCACCTCATTATAAACCTCAACCGGAGGTTTTCCCTTCCAAACGAGATAACGGATGACGCCGCGTATTTCGCACTTGGCGGGAGGTTGGATTTACATTTTTCACGAAACGTGTTGTCGCGTCGACACTTCTCAACGTACTGACCTCGAACCGGTCTCTTTGCGGAGGGGAAGGGTCAGGCTACACGGAAGTGTAGCCAACATGTCGAAAATAAAATCCATCCTGTCTTGAGAGCCTCAGTACACTTACTTTCTGGATACGCCTCGTTGTTAATAAAATCAATGAAATTTTTGTGGCTGCATTTAACTTGCAAGTATTTTTATATTAGCTTGCATTTTTGAAGTAGAGACGCGTAGTAACGCGTTGCGTCTAAATGTGAATCTGATAAGAGAACAGCATTTGTTTTTTCGGTATCATCTGCGTATCTGTTGGTTTCTGTTACGATATTATCGATCACGTCATTGGCGAACATGAAACGAAAAAAATTTACGAACATGAACGTGAAACAGGGCACTGTTTTCGTCCATCCTTGTGTGGGATTTTTAGTGCGCGTGCGACGCACATCATACGTCCCTATGAGGAGTTTTGATGCACGTGCGGTGCACGTCATACGTGCCTGAAGAGTTAAATCAAGTGAAATTTGAATGTGTTTAAATGAGCATGCCGTAAAATACTCGTATGAATGGCATTTGTAGACGATATGGTAAAATAACATACAATTTTCTTCTGATAATGAATCCTCATTCACATAATTTTTCATTATCACATGAGATACTTAATTAATCACGTAATTCTTCATTATCAATAACACAAGTTCATCCTGAAAGGGGGGAATCTTCAAGTGATTTATTACCAGAAGAGAAAATTTTAAACCCCTTTGGTTAATTTTTTAGTTTTACGAAATCTTCTTCAAATGGCATACTTATAGTATCTTACTGCATGCTTTTGAACCCAGTTTAAATTTATAAAGCAAATATATTCTAATTACACTAGATTTAACTGACATTTTAACTAGGTTTAAAATCACTAGTGATGTACCGGGCACAATAATATTGCCAGGTACCGGGTATTGAGTATCATTAAAACAAAAAAAAATTACCCGGAAGGTTGTGTGAAAACAAAGTTGCCAGATTTCAAATTAGGTCTCTCAATGAAGAGAAATTACTATTTCTATATTATAATCTACCATTATTGAGATTTAATTATTAAATTCTTCTTCTTCTTCTTTTAGGCCTGTTATGGACCTGCATCACCGTTTCCCTCTTGTGACGTCGACTGCCAGCTGTCTTTCCATCTTTGCAGATCGTCCTGGAGGTCTGCTCGCTTGGGGGATACTGTCCCTGGCCATTCTTACGGCTCTTGATTCCGCCATTCTGGATACATATTCGTTCCAGAACCTTCTTCTCTGTCGTCCCCATCTGACAATATCTTCAACTTCGCACATCCTTCGGATTTCTCTATTTCATACTCTATCATGAAGGTTTTTGCCAGCGATACTTCCGAGTACCTTCATTTCGCTGGTTCGAAGGAGATTTTTGGTTCTGACAGTGTCGGCTCTGGACTCTATGCTGTATGTCATTATTGAGCGGTGACACAGGTATTGTATATCCTCACCTTGCTTTAGGTGTTCATATACTTACTTGTTTTTCCAGATAGTGTTCTTTAAACATCCGGAAATAGTATTTTTTCTCAAAAATAAAGATTGACGTTAAAGTTAATTTCGTGTAATTTATTTTCACTCAATTCTCAGCACCAGATCCCAACAATATTTGTCGGAACCGAGTAATTTACGAGAGCTGAAAATTTTGCCGGGTATGCTGGGTACCAGGTAATTCCCGAGTGCCCAGTAAGTCACTAAAAATCCCGATACGAAAGTACATATCAGTACAGTAAGATCGATACATATCTGTGCTAAATGATACACGTAAAACTTGGGCTCTGCAAGTCACAATAAAATACAAGTCACAGTAGCAAACTTTATTGAAAACTGCACGAACTTTGGTTATCTAATATTTTAAACGAAAATGAAATTTAAAATTTTTTAACATGCTAAATAATAAACAGCAATTACTTTTTAACATGCTAAATAATAAACAGCAATTACTTTTTAACATGCTAAATAATAAACAGCAATTACTTTTTAACATGCTAAATAATAAACAGCAATTACTTTTTAACATGCTAAATAATAAACAGCAATTACTTTTGCACGCCGGATTTCGTTATAAACTCCTTCTCATTGCAGTTCATATCCGATAACCAATAGATTACAGGTAAAGGAATCCCTAAGGATGCTCGGGCTGGTAAATATATAGCAAATCTCATTTGACATTTTAACTCGGCCGATTTATGGCTGAACACTTTTTGATATCCGTTAAAGCAGGCACTTGAAGACACAAGAGTTAATTGTTCCATTGTCTGTAAACAAAATATGTAAACTGAATATACAAATGGACGTTCAATAAGAAACTTAATTTTAAAGTAAGTATAACGTTACAGTCAAACCTCGGGTCACGAACGCCTCTAGTCACGAACAAATCGGCTTACGAACACAAATTCCGAACAATTTTTGACTCCACCTGCGTACAATGCCTCGGCTCACGAATTAGTTGTAACGGCGCATTACGTAATTACGCATTAGTTGTTCTCAGGTGCGCGCGTTGTGAACATTGTTTGTCGTTGCGTTCGTTGTTCTTGATACAATTTTTTTTTGTTTTTTATATATATAATATACAGTATATATAAAATATATTTCGCATTAAATTAACCCTCATTATGGCTCCCAAGAAAATGAATTTCGGTTTGCGAACATTTCGGCTCGCGAACGGAATCAAAGAACGAATTAAGTTCGTAACCCGAGGTACCACTGTATATTGTAAAACGTTTACGGGTAAATTTTACCGTATTGGCCCGACTATAGGGCAGCCCTGATTATAAGGCGACCCCTATTTTTTAATCTACTATTTGGAGAAAAAAACATTTCCCTCATCATTATAATATTATGAAAAATAAAATGCAAAATGTTTAACGAAAAATATTTATTAAAACAAAGTACCCAGATAATAGTAAAGTATGTTTCATGTTTAAACATGAAAAGAAGAAATAAAAACGTCCAACTACAGTAGCTGATCAGATCAGTCAGATTCACATATGGCTATAGCATCCTCAACATCAGTCTCATCTTCAGTGATATTATCGTCTTCGGAATCCTCAATCATATTTTCCCACAAAATATCGTCTTCAGCACCGTCCATTTTACTACATACAGGCTATGTGTAAACAATGACGCTTTTTGAACGCTCTCGTTACAATGTTGCCATTTTGCTAATAGCGAGTAGTGAATTTATTGTTACCCGCTATGTTTGTGACTCGAATATTTTGTTTTGTCTGAATTTTCAATAATTTTTTTTTAAATAAATTTATATTGAAAACCTTGGAACTTAAATTTTTTTTAAATAAATTTTCCAATATTAAAAATGTTTGTTTTTTGTTTTTCACAATACATAGTTTAAAATTTAATAATGTTTTAGAGTGGCAGGGCTCCTATCCGTGGAATGGGATAACGGTTTCATTAGAGCTTTGAAGATCGCTCTTTTTTCATGTTAGATGGTTGATTGGATAATAGCGCCGTCGGTGTTTCTTCACTATAGTTGGAAATTCTAGGATGAGTCCTGTGACAGCTCACAAATTTGCCCCAATACAACCTTATGTAATGTATTTACCTAAATAACTTGCTATTTATTAGAATCGAGGCTTATATTAAAGTTGATAAAATAATTAAAGTTACTGAACATCGTTACAAGGTTGTATTGGGGCAAATTTGTGAGCTGTCACAGGACTCATCCTAGAATTTCCGAACTATAGATGGTGTTATTGTTAAACCAGGAAGAAGTTATTTGATGGGATGAACAAGGTTTTTGAAGTTGTGGGGTGGTTGTTTTTCCTACTGAGAGGGTTCGCCGCAATAACAAAGAAAGAAATAAACTTTCTCCGTAATGAGAGAAAAGTATGAACTTGGCAATAATATTTCAATGTCATAAATTGTTTTTAAAAACAAATTGGTTTAATGGAAAGGAGAACCAATAGATAAAAATGCATAAATGCAAAATTTTGTGTGTATAGAGAATCACTTCATTAGGCAAGACCTATGATGAAGTGGTCTCATTCCAGTATTATAAATTTCATTACTCAATTTTTAATGTCATTTTTGATGTTAATTGTAACAGTAAGTATTTGACTTGTTTGAGTCTGTGAGAACAGCATATAAATTTACAACTAAATAATGCACATTTTATAGTCAGAGCCGCGTTTGCTAACAGCCATACTTAGATGTTTGCGTTGGGGTACCCCAAGATTGATAAATAAGTTATAAAAATATGTACAAGAACGATTTAGATGAACGCTTTACAGAAAAATACATTCACTACAGTTCATATTTAAAATCTAATGATAACCACGACTGTTTAATGCTACAGTTGAGCAAACTAATAATAAACCCTTATCATGGCATTGTAACACAAGTGTTACACTAATTTAAGGATTTAAAAGAAAAAAAACAGAAACTGTAACGTAATTTCAAATATGGCAGCACATTCAAATACTATACATGCACTATTGTGTGCAGTGGTATCATCTGGTGATAAATATTGACAACGCTACAAGCTTTCAAACGACATCGGGTCAACATGTCTGGACAGCGTGGGTGCGTGTTGAAAATTGGGGTAAATAATCTAAATATCTTATTAATCACTACATGTAGAGAAAAACTATTCAAACCATTTTATTTGTTGATAATTCAGCTATGTAAATGTTGTTCTTGTTTTAGATTACAGAATTATTTTATAGACCTTTTTGTGTTTTATAAAAATTGATATTTTGGCAATGTAACGTGGGTGTTACATAAAAAAAAACTATTAAGGAAAAGTTGTGATTTTTTTCCTCAATTTTCCTTCATAACTTACCATATAACAAGGTTAATATGTGGATAAATTGAAATTTGCCAAGATAAGGGTTAACAAAAAATTGGTAACGGTTTATTCAAACATTTACATTATTTTGTTTTTGCACACCATTGACAAACAGTTCCGTGGAATGAAGTTTTTCAATATTGAAATGATTAAAAACATATTTAAGATCCATGCTAAAACAAAACAGACTAAACGCATAAGTCATATTTTCAATGAAATCAGATATAACAGTAAATATGGACTTCAATGACATCTTAGATACATTTGTGGAGAAGAAAGCAAGAAAATTGTAATGGTCTGTTGTGTGTTGTGAAATACGAGTACATTATCATCCGAAACCAAAAGGGTAAACAATTTTTTAAATAAATATTTGGGAGGCTTGGGGGAGCCCAAGTTATCAACTACATAGAGGCGCTGTTTATACAAATGTGGCACTATTTATACAATTGTGGCACTGTTTATACAAATGTGGCAATGTTTATACAAATGTGGCACTGTTTATACAAATGTGGCACTGTTTATACAAATGTGGCAATGTTTATACAAATGTGGCACTGTTTATACAAATGTGGCAATGTTTATACACATGTGGCACTGTTTATACAAACATGGCACTGTTTATACAAATGTGGCACTATTTATACAAATTTGACACTTTACAAATGTGGCATTATTTATACAAATGAGGCACTGTTTATACAAACATGGCACTGTTTATACAAATGTGGCACTGTTTATATAAATGTGGCACTGTTTATACAAATTTGACACTTTACAAATGTGGCATTATTTATACAAATGTGGCATTATTTAAACAAATGTGGCACTATTTATACAAATTTGGCACTGTTTATACAAATGAGGCACTGTTTATACAAATCAGGCACTGTTTATACAAATGAGGCACTGTTTATACAAATGTGGCACTGTTTATACAAATGCGGCACTGTTTATACAAATGTGGCACTATTCATACAAATGTAGCACTGTTTATATAAATGTGGCACTGTTTATACAAATGTGGCACTGTTTATAGTACAGTACCAGGCGGTAAGTAATACACATCGGGCTTAAGAAAGAGACTGTCGGCCATAATTGGCTAACTTCGGCTTTGTAGAGCGTTGTCTCTGTCACACGATGCGCTAACAGTTGATGCGCTAACACACCCTAGAACACTTGACAATGACTGACAAATCACGACAGAACACATGTATGAATGACAGAGACGACGCTCTACAAAGCCGGAGTTAGCCGATTATGGCCGACGGTCTGTCTCTTTCTTAAGCCCTATGTGTATTACTTACCGCCAGGTACTGTACATATATTTTTATAATTTATAGTTAATATTTATTATGACCTAAATTGAAGAATTCCCCAAAAATGAGTAAATTCTTCCAAAAATTAGTAAATTTAGCAGTCAATTGAATAGATATATTAAATAAATTGATAATTAACAATGGATTCCCACTTGATCGTGGTCATGCTGTTAGCATGCTTGTGCAGACTTAATTATGATTAAATCAGGCAGGTAACCTAACAATCTGATTTGGTTCACTGTAAAGAAAAAAAATATACGCTGCCATGTATTTCCGATAGTGTCTTAAGGCCAGCTTAATGTTGACAAAAAAGCTATTGTGAACAGTACACGGTATGACTGCTGTTAGGTGGGAACCCAGCATAAAAGTCTCAAATATAATCTGTACATCAGATGAAATAGTATCAGTGGCACAACGAGGATGGCCAGGAAGGAACACAGGATGAAGGGCTCCTTATTTACGTTAAAGAGATAATTGTATATTATTTTACTCAGAATATACTTTAATTATTTTTCTTATCTTTGAACAAATTCTTTCCCTTTAGTTCTACCATTATTGATAGAGATTAGTTGTTTGTTATTTTTTAGTTAAATTTAAATGAATAAATTTTTATTTTGTTAACTCGGTCATGGATTAAAATAGTTCCATGTATTCAAGATAAATAAATAAAAAAAGGTGGGTACTAAGTCAAAGAAAATGTTTTTATTTTTGCCCCACCCTGTCTGTATAATTTTTTTTCTCCAAATAACAGACAAAATCTTTTTTTTTTATTTTGCCTTAACACGTACTTCAGACATGGAAACTACAGTTAAAAATATTAGAAATATGAAACAATGAAACTAGGACCGATTTTTTTATACGAGTACAATAGTTTTTAAATTAAATAATGACTGTTTTAAATAAATTTATTTCATAATTGAGCATATTCATAGTTCATATAATTTGTTTTTATCAAACACTGTTTATTCCACTTTTTTGTAACGGTATAACCCTACTGGTTTTAAGGCTTTCACCTCATCACTAAGCAAGCACAAACAAGACATCAGGGGAGCACAAATAAGTATTGTTTGTGCTCCCCTAATGATGAGGTGAAACCCTTGAAACCCGTAGTGTTATACCGTTACAAAAAAGTGGAATAAACAGTGTTTGATAAAAACAAATTACAATGTCTTTAAACCTCCACAGTGTTAATGCCTTAACTATAAATAATATGTTGTTTATATTTAAGGAAACGTGTGGAGGTTTAAAGACATTGTAATTTATTTTTATCAAACACTGTTTATTCCATTTTTTTGTAACGGTATAACCCTACCGGTTTCAAGGCTTTCACCTCATCTTCAGGGGAGCACAAACAATACATCAGGGGAGCACAAACAATACATCAGGGGGGCACAAACGAGTCTTGTTTGTGCTCCTCTAATGATGAGGTGAAAACCTTGAAACCGGTAGTGTTATACTGTTACAAAAAAGTAGAATAAACAGTGTTTGATAAAAACAAATTACAATGTCTTTAAACCTCCACAGTGTTAATGCCTTAACTATAAATAATATGTTGTTTATAGTTAAGGCATTAACATTGTGGAGGTTTAAAGACATTGTAATTTATTTTTATCAAACACTGTTTATTCCACTTTTTTGTAACGCTATAACCCTACCGGTTTCAAGGCTTTCACCTCATCTTCAGGGGAGCACAAACAATACATCAGGGGGGCACAAACGAGTCTTGTTTGTGCTCCCCTAATGATGAGGTGAAAACCTTGAAACCGGTAGTGTTATACTGTTACAAAAAAGTAGAATAAACAGTGTTTGATAAAAATAAATTACAATGTCTTTAAACCTCCACAGTGTTAATGCCTTAACTATAAATAATATGTTGTTTATAGTTAAGGCATGAACGTTGTGGAGGTTTAAAGACATTGTAATTTATTTTTATCAAACACTGTTTATTCCACTTTTTTGTCTACTTTCACCTCATCTTCAGGGGAGCACAAACAAGACCCTTGTTTGTGCTCCCCTGAAGATGAGGTGAAAGCCTTGAAACCGGCAGGGTTATACCGTTACAAAAAAGTGGAATAAACAGTGTTTGATAAAAATAAATTACAATATAAATATTATATTCACAGTTCATTATATTATGTATAATATATTATATATCAGGAGTGCCCAACCAAGTTGTTCGCGATCTACCGATCGATTACAGCATGCTTTTAAGTATATTTTTACTGTTTCTTCAATTGTATATATTAAAAAAAAAAATTTAATATTTTTTTTGTTGACAATAAATATTAAATTATTGTTTATTATTATAATTTTATATTTTTTTCTGTACACTGGTAGAACCTTAAAAAAAGTAGATTGCGTGTACAAAGAGGTTGGGTAGCCCTGGTATATATGTAGAGAAAAATATAAAATGAATTTTACGATTTATGATGTATGCAAAAAAATCCTTTGTGAACTGAAATGCACGTACATGCTTTGCATTAACAGTTGGGCTTCCACCTTATTCCCAAACGACACCTAGCCACACTGTGAAAGGGGGCACAATTTTTTTATTATCCCCGGGCGTAAGACTCTCGCTACGCCACTGAACATAATTTGAATTTCAAAATAAGAATGATTTGTTTTTAATGTGACGTATTATATTCGATAAAAATAGATATTAATTCGTTGTATTATGCCTTTTTTCACGTAATAAAAAATTAATTAAACATTTTTCACGAAAAATATTAATTATTTGTTTTTGTTATCACGATATGCCTTTTTTTTTTTACCGGAGAGTCAAACAATCGGGAACAATTTATAATGTTGATACTAAGGTTTACTGTTATTTTTTTTTACACGATATTATGACATATTTGACGACATTTTCGAGTATGTCTAGACCGGGTTTAAGCTGGGTATAATTCCAGACAGGGCTGGATTTCAAGGCGTATTGTCAGAGTGAACGGTGGAAAAATTTTGTGTGACTCTTTTAAAAAGATTTCGAATATGTTAAGAGCAAAATTTACCGTTTAACGACCAGATTCCGATAAGAAAATAGAAGAATGAGACGGACAAAAAGGGTATAAACAAAAAGTAGCGGAAAATGAAATTTTGTCGATTATTGCCAGTTGTGACAACAATGTGACATTTGCTTTCATTACTGGTTTAGAATTTTAATTTTTTATTAAACAAAGTAATATCTTGTTCAAATATTTGTCAAGGCTATACTTATATACACATTTATTACTTAACTAATCTTAATTATATGTTATCATTTATGCACTTACTTAATCTTATTTTCCTACATGTCATTTTATTTTTGATAATCTTAATATTAGGTCCTTACATATGAAATTGGCGTTTTGCCGTACTGGCAACTTTGATCTCAAATATCTTCTCTTTGGTTAAGAATTCCAAATTCAAATTTATACAGCTATTTACTCAAGTATTTGTGTTTCGAAAATTATAATTCATTTGTTTTTTCCTCAATTGTTTTTTTTCTTTGCGTCACTCAGTTTACAAAATGGAAAACTTGAAATATCGTGTTATTTACGAGTACGAGTTCCACCGTGGCACCAGTGCTGCAGAAACGGCTCGAAGGATTAATGATGTGTATGGCGACGGTGCCGCAAAAGAAAACACAGTGCGTTTTTGGTTCCAACGTTTTCGTTCTGGAAATTTCGACCTGCAGAACAAGCCCCGTGGAGAAAGTTGATAATGAAGAATTGAAGGCTATTGTGGAAGCGGATCCATCGCAAACCACGTCCGAGTTAGCTGCAGGCTGCGGTGTTAGTGATAAAACTGTTTTAATCCACTTGAAGCAAATTGGGAAGGTGAAAAAGCTTGAAAGGTGGGTACCTCACGAATTGAGTGAAGCAAATCAACAAACGCGCGTTGACTGCTGCGTTGCATTACTCAACCGGCACAATAATGAAGGGATTTTGAATCGAATCATTACCTGTGATGAAAAGTGGATCCTGTATGATAATCGGAAGCGCTCATCGCAATGGCTGAACCCTGCCGAACCAGCCAAACCATGCCCCAAGCGAAAATTGACTCCAAAAAAGTTACTTGTGAGCGTTTGGTGGACTAGTGCTGGTGTCGTTCACTACAGCTTTCTTAAATCTGGCCAGACGATTACGGCAGATGTCTATTGTCAGCAACTGCAAACCATGATGGAAAAGCTAGCTGCTAAACAACCGAGGCTGGTTAATCGCTCTAGGCCACTGCTGCTTCATGATAACGCTAGACCACACACTGCACAACAGACGGCTACCAAATTAGAAGAGCTTCAATTGGAATGTCTAAGACATCCACCGTACTCTCCGGACCTTGCCCCAACAGATTACTATTTTTTTCGAAATTTGGATAACTTCTTGCAAGGGAAAAAATTCAACTCCGATGGGGCAGTCCAAACCGACTTCAAAGATTTTATTGATTCCCGTCCGAATGGTTTTTTTAGTAAAGGGATCGATGAACTACCTATGAAATGGCAAAAGTGCATAGATAGCAATGGTACATACTTTGATTAAATAAATATATTATATTAAAAAAAATCAACTTTATGTTCCTCCCAAACAAAACGCCAATTTCATATGTAAGGACCTAATATATGATTTCTTATAAATAATTAACACCTACATAGTACTTATAACTAGATAACAATTCTTACAACTAATTATTTAGCAAGAACAAGTCCACTCGTTCAGGCTACTTGTATTCCATCACATTCACTCAGACCTTGGTCGTCCCAGCTAATACTGTAGGTCAAGGGTACTCAAACGGTCGATCGCGGGAGGTTTTTAAGTCGATCAATAACATATTATATTTTTGAAATTTCTGACATTCAATTTATAAAAAGTACACTAAATATTTTTTAACAATTATTTTAACCTAATATTTGTTAATATAGTAACGAACATCAAATATTAAATTATAATCTATCTAATAGATTATAATTTAACATTTAATATACTCGTATGTTATTTGGGCTGAGATAGCTCTATCTTGCCCAGTTACCAAACGCGTCTCAACCTTCCGAGACACAAACATCAAGAACGTCGAAAGCATGTTTGAAACAAATAGCCTGTCAGTTAACAGCATTGTTTGGGTCAACTTATTTGTACGAGTCTGCGTTAGAAGAAATGGAAATAATTAAATCTAAATATCGTAATCGGCTTAGAGACGAAAATCTTAATTCGTGCTTGCGTTTGGCACTTAGTAACTACGTGCCATCCTATGAAAAGTATGCAGAGGACATGCAGTGCCATGCATCGACATCAAAAGAACGTTAGTTACAGAAAACTTATTATTTCAATGATAATACTTATTTATATGTGATCATCTTTGCAATTAATAAATACTTACAATTTATAAACTGTGTATTTTATTTTTACCTAGTCGATCGCTTGCCGCATAATGCTTTTATGGTAGATCGCCGATGGTTAAAGTCTGAGCGCCTCTGCTGTAGGTGGACTAGTTAGGCAATAGATAATGCTTAGGTGCCTGTGCTTATAACGGAAGGGTAGGTCGGATTTACTCTCGTAAGCCCCCAGGGCAGCGATTAAGGGATTGCTGTGATTTTATTGACTTTTAAAAAACTTGACGGTTCAAGCGAGGATGTAGTGTTGTTTCCTCTCGCTGTTCGACGTGAAGTCGGGTAAGGTTTGTTCTGGGATGGGTGTTGAAAAAGATTTTGAATGCCTTGTTCTGCACTCGCTGGAGTTTCAGGTGATCCGTGTTGCTCACACTATCCCAAACGGGTGCAGCATAGGTCAAGATAGGACGAATAAGAGTTTTATAGAGGAGGAGCTTATTTTTGGGGGAAAGGAAGCTTCGTCGATGAAATATTGAACTGGTAGTCCCTATGCCCTTGTGACCGTTCTGTCTGATTGTATTCAGATGGGTTTTTATTCCATTCCAGTGGTATTCAGATGCTTATATTTGTATTTATTTATTTTCATTCTTATAGTACCTTTCAATATATCAGAATAAGTGATTCCGACATATTAAAGAGCCTGACTGGGAGTCAATATTGTCATGATTACAGTTATCAAGCCTTTTGGTTTAAAATGACTGGAGTAGGCTTGGAGCTCACGGTTAATCATTGCACCTGTTAGTATTTTTTTCGATACTATTAAAAATCAAAACTGAAACCCCCGAGTGGAAGTCAAACATTTTACTTGAGGTGGTCGACGGGTTAATACAACTTAGCAACGTTAAAGAAAAAAGCTTGGAAAAACTGAAAGCAGGAAATTTAGGAAGCAAGAATGTATAAAATTTTATTTTATTTTTAACCTAATTCTTTGTCTTTATTGTAAAAAAATAAATACAATAGTTGTCATTACATAGGATGTATTGACAATACGATAGTTGATTTTTTCCAAATACATTATATTGTATTCACTTCCAAAAAATAGTTCCTGTTTGGTTTAATATTTCGTTTGATAATGATATCCACATGTGCTAAACTTATGCGGGTGTTCTCTATGTGCAGTGATATTTCCAACATGTACGGTGCATATTTTTGTTTGTTTCTCGTACATTTATTTAATATCGTTCTCGTTTCCATCGTTTTGCCTTTCTTAAAAAATGCCAAGGTCGACAAAAACCTCGACACCCAGCCTCCTGCACAATAGACTCAGCTAGCAGCCAATCTACTAAGATGAAGAAAAATTGTGACCTCCATGTGCACTAATTTAGGAACTTAATTGGTAGTGACTTGAATATAAATAGTTCGCACATTAAGATTGTAAAACACGCACAAACATATGCACAGTGCAGATATCATAATAAAAAATGGTGACAATATTGTTTAATTTCAGGCACAAATTGATTAGTGAAAATTTTCAAAACTTACATTTTTTGGTAATTATCTTCAGATATCAAATGTGGATACAAATTTGGATCAACTGTTCGACTGGAAATGATATTTCCACACAATCGAAAAGATGTAAATGTCCAGATACATATACAGCGTGTCCCAAAAAATGTAAACACACTTTTACACAATGCCATTTACTTGAACTTGATGTATGAATTTGTCATAGCACGCATTCGTGAGGAATTTAGGAATGAGGACTTTAATTTCCAGCAAGATGGTGTACCTCTCCATTACCATCGTGATTTGGGGGTCTATTTTGATGAATAATTGCCGAACAGATGGATTCGACGCGGATGAAGAATTTAATGCTCTCTGCGCTCTCCTGACCTTATGACACTGATTTTTTTATGGAGACTCATCAAATATAAAGTTTATTGCACAAAACCGGCTATATTTAACGAATTGAAAGCAGCAATTGAAAAACAATGCGTCCAAATATGAAAACAAATAATTCGCTATGGTTGCGATTCCCCGTCATCAGTATTGTATAAATCAGAACGATCGTCAATTTGAGCACTTACGATAGCTAAAAAAATCGATGTCTGTTTTCCTTAATTTGGAATTTTAATCTTAGATTTACATTTTTGGGACACCTTGTGTATATATCGTTTTAGGACACTTGTGTGTGTATTGGAAGCTGTTTCAACTTTTAAATAAAATAAAATATCTTAGAAATCATGATAAAAATTATGTATTGAAAGATCTAATTATTTCATTATTTAAAACAAGACTTTTGTATATGGCAATAAATATGGAGAACGGAAATAAATGGAGGATGGCGGGATGTCATTTGATATTTTATTGATGGACTTGACATTTTGAGGTTTGAAGTTCCTGTTTTATGTTAGGTGGATGATTTTTTTTTTAAATCTTTGACTCCTCACTAGATTGTGTTATTGTTAAATTAGGAAGTTATTTGGTGCTATGGGCAATGGATTTTCAAGTTGTCGTTAAAAGGTTTCTTTTCTCGTTGAGAGGGCACGCCGCCATGCTGAAGAAAGAACCTGGAGTGGGAGAAAAGTACAAACCTGGCAATAAGAATTATATTACCATGCCATAAATTCTTATGAAAAGAAAAAAAGTTTATAAAAATGGAAGTGGTTCACAGGCTGATTCGATATCTTCACTGAGTAAAATTACATAAATATAAAAAAATATCGTGGACACATCGTAGAGAATTAAATTTATTAATTCAAGGTAAATAATTTCCCCCTTTTCGTATTTTAAATATTATACAGATCAATTGTAAAAATACACGTATATATATATGAATTCGTGATCAAAATCGTAATTGTGATTCGTATAAGGTTAATCAACCGTCAATCAGAACAAATATTTTGTAGGTGTACTTTGATATGGAATGTATTTTTCATTGAGTGCCACTTAATAATGCGTGGAATCAATGTCACAGCTTTCTATTTTTTTTCTTGAATATAAAATTAAATTAAAATATCAAAACTGCAGGTGAAGGTTATTGACGAATTATATTTGAATTGATTTCGATTTTAGTGCAATTTATAATGCATATTTTTCTGGTTATCATATATCATAAAGTCAACACACAATTTTAAAGAAAAACACTTACTTTTAGGTTAAAATTACAGTTGTAAAAAATCACTCCTATAATAGTGTAGATTTAAAATTTCGTGAATGATTTTTCTTATTACAATATTTGGTCATTATTGAGGCCTTTCTTTTATTTAATAATGATATTTTTAAATACGTACAGTATGACGACCTCGACATCGAATATGTTGCGGGTTCGAACCTCGTTGGAACTCTGATCTTTTTAAAAGGGATTACAGTCCGGTTTTCACTTAGGACTTCTTGAACATCTTTCTGGTTAGTTGGACGATATTGCCACATGGTAATAAACCCGCAAGATTATACTGAATACAACAAAAGTGTCGTGCAAATATACAATATGAGAGTCCCTCTTGATAAAGTATGTTTCAGTCAGTCAGTCATCCTGCAGATGAAAGACATCTGTGCGAGTATTTGTTTATTTTGTGAAAACTGTTGCACTTGAACAAGCACACAGTCTTAACAGATCATATCCAAAGTTCCGATGGCAAAAAGATTAATGTTTCATGACGATCGAAAGATTAAATTTACTGCAACTTCTCATTAGGTAGAGTTTTTTACATATCGCTATTTATTGGTTAAATATATCACATGTTTCATATCACATCTTTTCCTAGTCAGAACATGCAGAGACAACAGAGCATCGCATTTTTTTTTCTATATAATGTGTTACGTTGACATGGAATAGCTTCTGGGAAGAAGAAAATAGTCTTACCTGCTTTGATAAGAATTATAACCAATTAAAAACATTTTATAGAGGCCTAAAATGAAAACCAAACTGAACCTTTTTTTTTTAAATGGGTCACCAACGAGATCCGAACCCGCAATCCTTGGGTTGGAAAATTTATTTATTTATTTTCTCAAAACAGGCTTAGCCCAATTACATGGAAAAATACAAGAAATGTTGACATTAAAAAATGATATAAAATATAAAATTACATATATGCATACATATATACACACAAACATACACACATATTCAAAGTCACTTAAGTACGTTGATGAGTGCTTTCTAACGCGCTCAATCTTAGAAGATAATTTACTTTTGCTTTTGGTAATGTGATATGAAATATGTCAATATCCGAAACAGTCCCGTTCAAAAGAGTTAAGCCTCTTCCAACAGGCATAGCGGCTGGGAAGACCCGTTCTTGCGTATGTTATTGAGAACAGTTCTTGCCGGCGCAGTTTAGTGTAATTGTTAGGAACATTTCGCTAATCTTTGTAGTAATGCTGAACAGCTCACAACTCCTCGAACGAGTCTGACAACGTATACCAGGAGACGCAGATTTCTTCTTACGCTCAAGGGTTATACCCGAGCATGTCCAGTGGAAACTGAGTAGCATAGAGCCATGGATAGACACCAAACTCACTCATATAGAGATATCGTAGATATTTTTTTGTTCCTTCTCCAGTATGAGTGAGTTCTGCGCTCCCAGCGGACTCCAAATGCAAGCATTGCTTTCTAGTTTGCTACGGATCAATGAATTAAACAACATTTTGAGCACCAATTGGTTTTCAAATGATTTAGAGATTATCATTACAAATCCTGGAGTTTTATAAGCTGGGTTGCACATAATTTCTAGGAGTTTAAGCTAAGGAGGTTGTGCTCGATAACTTTATCTGTTGTGGAGTCGATGATTTTGCATTTTAGATTCACGTATAATTTTCATTTTCTGTTATTATCAAATCATGTAAATATCAGGTTATCCCATAAGCCATACGGTATTTGTTCCTTTCTCAGAAATGATCAGTTATGAACAAACAATAGCTCGTTGACATGGAGTATAAGTACCATAACAAAGACCATCTTATCACAATTTCATTAGTTAAATGTCAATGGCACAAAATTGCTTTTGATAATATTATAAAGACATTTTTCTACAATAGATGAATAAATTATGCCAAATTTTTAGGCTCTTAAAGTGTAATTTAAGGGCTAAAATGGTCTACGATTTTTTTAACCTGAGAATGTAGGATCATATCACTTCATACCAAAAGGTGCTGAAATTCATATCTCGCCAAAATTTTTCAGATTTCCGATCATGCAATTGCGCTACACTCAAACAGAGATTGTTTATTGGCCTTCCCAGTTCAACACTCTTATTTTCTGTCCATGCAAACTCTGGAACTGTTACAAACCAATGTTAGACTCGCTCCATACTTGGCATGCTTTAAGAAGTGACTGAAAAAACTCTTAATTTCCAGTCAGTAATATAACATATTTCATTCCTTTCCTCTCCACCATCCCTTTCTTTTCCTTTGATTGATGATATCTCACTTTTACTTTTATTATGGCGCTTGGGTTCCACATGTTTTGAGTGAAAACAACAAAAATCAACGTTCGACAATTTCTGCTGGTTTGCTCGCGCGTCATCGAGCTACGCATGGCCACAAGCAAAGGTTCCTTTACCGTATCATTACTGGTGATGAAAATATACACTTCGCAAATATCGCGAGCAGCTTTGGCAGTTTTATTCCCTCGATTAAACGCGAACAGAAGGAGGTGTCGAAAATGCTCACTTTCGTCTACTTGACATTCCATTTTGAAGGCTTCTAAGCTAATAAAATAATATATGTAACGTAAAAGCAAACACAATAACTTGTAGAGCAGAAAATTTTCTTTCGAATGACGTATAACCTTTACCATTTTGTTTTACTTTTGGTATTCATTTTTAAATTTGAAAAAAAATGGACACAACTTATGTCGACACCCAATATGTTTCGGATCAATTTCTGTTTCAAAATCCGCATCACCTACGAGATGACTCAATATAACCAATGGCACTAAATAAATTCCCAGTCATAAAATGTGAAAATATTTTTGTATATTTTTTGATAACGGTATTATAGAGATAACCAAAACAAACATCGCAAATACTAAAAATGTAGTCCCCTTTATCCGTATGATCTGTATCTGTTATTTTACCTATATGTGGTTGACCTCACGTGAATTTGTTTTTGATTCTCGTGCCAAATCAGTGCTGCCAACAATAAAAAAGACAGGCCTTCCAAAGATCTCCACATGTCCAAACCATCTTTAAGTTCCTTTCTTCATCTTACTTAACCATTTCAGTGCAGGAAGTTATTAGTATGGCCGTACCCAGCAGGCCGTGATTTTTTCAACAAAAATAAAACCTAAAAAATTTATATTTTTTGTATACAGATATAAAGGATATTATGAAAACTTACTAAATATATACACCGTGTGGCGTTTAAGCTGCCGTTCACTCAGAAAAACACAGTTTAAATATTCACAAAATGTCAGGGTTGTCACAACTTGACACAGAAAACACGTTTACAGAAACAAACACAACCAGAAAAAATATTCAAACATACTTTGTAAACTAAAATCAACAAATTATCTGTATGATGTATAATAAAGCACAAAAGGAAAATAAACTATGAAATAAAACCGTAGAAGTCTATATAAACGTCCTATTATGCCGCAAAACTACCGCCAATAACCAAAGAATACATAAAAACACACTTTGTAAATAAATACTTTGAAAAATTAACAAAAATAACGCACAAAAATTAAAAATCAACCATTGAACAAAACTGCAAACGAAGTCATTATAAATCATCGCAATTACGACACAAAAAACTGTAGTCGGTAACCCTGTATCAGAGAAATGTATTGACTGTCAGTGAAAGCTTTTAGAAAGATGACTGTAACTTTGATAATATCGGTAAATTGTAATATTATTAAGAATTTCTTGACCATCTCAATAGATGTCCCTATGTGTTCTAATTTATAAATTATTCCAATTGGATTTGATATTGGCTTGCAACAAGCTCAAAAGAGAGCACGTTTACGCGCTCATTTTGTATGGCCGGCCTGGCGAGCACTGAATCGGAGAGCGCGTTAACGCGCTCGTGGCAGTGAACCGGTTAAAACGTCAACTTTATCCATGCATTTATTTCTTGTGTCTGAAGATTAATTTCCAGTCACCCATCTTACGCTGCAATCGCTTTGTTCCCGTATCTCAAATCTAATGATTTATCCGTATTATAATTCAGCCATGAACTGTATTTAATTTTCTTTCACCGTAACTTGGCATTCGCAGCATTCATTCTTAGATCTTTATCTTTGCATCTCATATAGTTTACTTATCAAACTTTATAATTCATCTTCATTCTCCGCTAGCACTACCATGTCATCAGCATACAGTCGAACCGGATACATTCACTTTCAACATTTATATGCCACCCGTTCACACCTGTAGTTCCTTACCACATAAATCTACCGTATTGGCCCGACTATAGGCCGACCCTGTTTATAAGGCGATCCCTATTTTACAATCTGCTTTTTGGAGAAAAAAACATTTCCCACACCATTATAATTTCTGCGCTAAAGTTGTACGTCTCCGCAAACTCAACCCATATCGAACCATCATTCGCCTGCACCAAACCATGCTGGTTTTAAAATTATCTTCTGGTATATTTTCGTTTCTTGTAATTTCACAAGCTTTCAACTGCAATGCTTCTCTTGTTATGGGGAACCCCTTTCTGCGTATTTCCGTGACGTAGTCTGCTACCTTCCTGTCAATCGATTCAGATCGTCCTATCTTAGGCCCCCGGAATGCTTTTCTTGAGGAATGTGCATTCATCAAGTCCTGTTTATGTAAACGCCAACATCTATCATTATTTTCCGTGATACCAAATTGTCTGTCAGCCGCTTAGTTGTTCGTTGTTTCTGCAGCACGCACCACCATAACCTTAAAATTGGAATTACAGCTTCTGCGTATTCTTTGATTCACTTGATTTTTTTGAGCTCCTCGTCTTTCAATATGGTCAGTCATAATATGTTTTTAGGTAGCAAAGTGCAAAACGAAGCACAGAACAAAAAAAATACCTCAAAAACTGTCAGAAATGACTACGCACAGGTTATGTGTAAACAATGACGCCTTTTGAACTCTCTCATTACAATGTTACTATTTCGCTAATTGCGAGTAGTGAATTTATTGTTACCCACTATGTTTGTGACTCGAATATAAGGCGACCCCCTTTTTACGTGTCGCCTTTTTAAATAAACACCTCGCCTTATAGTCGGGCTAATACGGTATGTATAAACAACCAGGATGATATAACGAATCTTTGCTATATCCCTTTTGAAATATTAAATAACTCAGTCGAAGGCACCTTTTCAATTTATTATATTGTGGATTTCTAAATTTATTAATTTTTATTGAAGAATGTCCAGCAACCAAAGCCCCTCCCACTGGAGCGAGGGTGTTGAGGACAGGATGCTGAGGGATGCGGCCTTCACAGAGGACATCAGTGTACGCATGCGCGTGCCCAAGCGGATCACGGCCAGCGGCGAGATGGACGAGGATCTACACCAGATGCCCCCGCCTTCGTGGACCAACCACAAGGAGAAGTTCGACATGAATGTGCCCGATAGGATTATGCTCCTTGGGCAAGATCAGCATATAGGTACAACCCATTCATCAATCATGCATAAATAAACCAATAATTGGCATGAATTTGGCTCAGTTTTGGAATATTTAATTCTAAATGCTGTAGAAATATATGCATTTAGAAGAATACACCCCATGGTGGCAATGTATGACAGAAAATGGAATGAAGTGATAAGGGATGAATGTGAACTTAAGGGTGGTATATTTAGTAAGATAAAGAAGAGCACTCTGCAATGGTTTGGGCATCTAGAACAAATGAGGAAAGACTAACAAAAATATATAGCGCAAATGTGAGTGGATCCAAACTTTGCCCGTCAGTCAATTTTTGATCGAACGATTAACGTGGTAGTCTATAGGTGTTTCAGTGGTAGACTATGGTGGGTGTTTCGAGCAAGTCCCACCTTTGTTCTTGATGGATTGCGCGACTCGAACTTCGACATGCAGTCAGGCGCTGTCATGATGAAACACAATGTGATTCTTTTTGCGAGGACATTTGAATTTGATGGCTGCTTCCTATCAATCGAGCCGAGCAAGATAGATGTCTCTCTTTAAGTGAAACTGCCATTCATGTTTCACGTATTTGTCATCCCACCAATATCAAAAGCCGTTTACAGTAATCTCCCAGTGAATTATACCAGAGTGGTCCCACTAAAACCACATGGTCTTTTTACAATGGACGACCTTTGAAATTCTTTTCGGAGCCTTGTTGGAATCAACACACACCATCTCTCATTTGACATTTTTTTAACAGAAACCATGATTTATCACTGGTCACCATATGCTGAAGAAAGGGATTTTGCTCATTTCACTGAAGCAATTGGGTAAATATGCAGACTCTGCTGGCCTTGTCGTCGTCTTAGAGTTCGTGAGGAACCCATCCGATAATTTTTATTCAAATTCTACATTATTCAAGATTTACAAGTTTCATTCCAGAAACAAATATAACTTATTATTTTATTAAAAATAACCTTCTTAAGATATGCCTTTGCTTCTTTGAGCAAGAAAGAATTTTAATTCAAAGTATGACAGACTTATTATGGATTAGAATGATAAGGTGGCTGCCAAAAGAGCTGCAAATGCTAAGAGATTATCGCGTCAATCAGTAAATTAATTAATTCATAAAAAGTAACAAATATATCAATAAATTTAAGGTACAAGAGCCCCACCGCGCGAGATCACCCTGGAGAATTCGGTGCTGGGCTCAGCCCTGGTAGGCGGTCACGAGGAGGCCTCTGTTCGCGTACAAACACCCCCGCGTGTGCTCACGCTGCAGCAACACATGTTCCCCAGTGCTGCCGAGCCTCCACCCAGTCCACCTGCTGCTCGGCCTCTGCCCCTCGTGCAACCCCCACCCGCTAACCTCAACGACACTCGATTGGCGTTTAGGTAATGAACATTTTATCTTTTTTAATGCAGAACAAAATTAACTGTTCACATTTATCACAACGAGTATTTATTCAGATAACATCCAAGGCATATATATAAAGATACTTCTTGACTTAATATATTGTTTACAGACTATCAACCAATCAAATATATTCCAGCACAAATATATTTACAGTCATAAATAAACACTCATCAGACTGATGTCTGATCATCAGAAGATGATCAGACATCCCGGGCTGGCCGGGACAGTTTTGAATCACTTGTCCTGGCATCCCAATGGATCCCCTTTGTGTTCCGGTCTCAAATTTTCAGAAAAAAAATAAACATCTAAAGAATCCATTGTGATATACTAAAGGTTTTTCAAGGTTGCTTCAACTGTCCCGCGATTCTAAAAGCATTAAGTTTATATTTACCTAATAAATATAACCGTGCAAGGAATCCCCCTCTGTTCTACATACCAACTTACAGGACGAATATCACGGCTAAACACTAAATCACGCGTAGTATAGAGATATTGAACTAACTAAATGACACTGTGGATATATTCTCGGTACTGCCTAGCAGTATGAAAAGAATCCTGGCTGATATTCTATCTAAAGAATAAGCTTACTCTAGAAGCAGACCCTCTTTGTGTAACAGGAGAAATCCGTGCAATGTGGATAGTAATAAAAAAAATTAAAAATAGGTCTAAGGAAAAATAAATTATGAATAATAAGTAATTAAACTAAAATAATAGGTGTCCTGCAAAAGCAATCTCAAACTATTAAAAAAGTAGCATTTCAGAGCATTCCCGAAGGTGCCATTCTTTCAAGTGTAAAGGTAGCTCATTTTGGAATTTGCTGGCTGAGTATGAAAAAGATCCATTGAATTGTTATACATAATACACTTGAGTTAAGTGAAGACACTGTCACTGTTTCATGTCTATAATTTTAAAAGCCGTCATTAAAAGGGAGATACTTCCTCTGGGAAGGATTTTGAAACATTATCTTCAGCGAGCATTTTGTAGTCATTGTTTTTTTTTTTTTAATTTTAATTATTTAAATTTGCAATCACCATGCTTGATTAATGACATAATGAGTGCATCAGTTATTCTACGTATAGCTCCAATGAAAAGGTTTTGACGGATAAGATAAATAGTTTTTAGTTGTGAAAAAGTGCATTATAATTTCGTTATAACGAATCTCAGCATGCTAAGATGGTCAGCTGGTGTGTCCCTAAGAGACAAAATAAGAAGCTCACGCATTCGTGGAAGCCTGGGTGTTACAGACATCAACAGCAAGATGGAGGAGAGGCGATTGATATGGTATGGGCATGTTGGACGCAGAGCACCCGATCACATTGTGAACCAGGCAATCTCCATGGATCTTCCTCGAATAACAACCAGAGGAAAACCAAAGAATTCATGGGTGGTGCAAAAAGATAACCTGATGCAGAGGCACGACCTGGGGGACGTAGTCCGGGACAGAAGATCATTACAACCTGAGCTGATCCCAACAGTCTTCGCAGACAATGAGTTGGGATGGAGCCAGGGAGAGAGAGAACGAATCTCAGCATTTTAGAGAATTTTTTAATTGTTTCTTTGTCCATCAATCTATATTTGTCTCATCTTCAGCATGCTCTTTCTATATGAATATATTTCTTTCAGGGAAAGTACACCTCCAGTTGAAGGCTTAACGGCAGGCGAAGAGGTGATCCACCTTCGCCGTCAAGTGGCCCGAATCAACCGACGAGTCATGGCACTGGAGATGGACTCTCTTCAGCGCCAACAACGAGAGCGCCTCGCTGCAGCAGTGGGCCTCGCGTATCTAGTCTTCAAAGTCATCGCGTGGCTCAACCGTTCTTGAAGACAGTACATCACTTCAGTTAGGACAATTACGAGCACAACTTAGCTGTACTCGAATATGAGTATGCGATTATTGCTCCGAATCTAAGTATGCTTATTCGCATTTTGATCAAAATGAGTTAATAATAATGCATATAGTTTTGATGCATTCCGGCACGGAGCAATAGAGATGCTTTCTCGCTTCGAATTCAATTACAAGAATTGTTCTATAGCATTCTGACACAAAAAAGGGTACGTACATACCATCACACTGTTTCCTTGTCTTGTAAGCAGAGGATAGAGTGCCAACATTTCCTATTGACAATTCTTTCACCTCTTCTATGTCTTTACAACTCGTATGATTTATCTAACTTTTTACATTTCCTTTCAATATATCATTCACTTGAACTAACCACACTTTCCTTGGTTTTCTTCTACCACACCTTCAAGAGGGGTATAGAGCTATAACTGAAAGATATATAAAATAATTCCATTTCTTATTCTACTACCCACTTATGCTTCCATTATAAATTTACTTAGTCAGTCTTTTGTCACCCATTCGCTTAACATATCCAAACCACCTCAGAGTGCTCTTTTTCACTCTACTTTGATTATACTTGAGAAAATGTAGGATGGTCCCTGTGACATTTGAAATGTCATGTCTCAAAGGGATGGGGTAAAATAGTTTTTTTTTACAAATCGAATAATTTTTTTATAAATCTAAAAATTGGTTTTCTCTAAACTGACGTTTTAATTCCTAATTTTCATTATAATGACTTTCTAATGTATTGTATGATTTGTATCTGTCTTTAAATAGGCCAAGATCCACTATGAATTAATACTAATTACGAACATTTAATTTTAGGTATAAAAAAATCGAAAATCCAATTATCGTATACCCCATCCCTAGCCAATGCAGACTAACGTCGTGACTTTTGACAAACGTCGCCAAATATTATTTGATTTTAACAAACTGACACATTTTTGCTTATTTTTAACAAGATGTATTAATTTGTCATTATTGTTAGTTTTATGTAATGTATTTACCTAAATAACTTGCTATTTATTAGAATCGAGGCTTATATTAAAGTTGATAAAATAATTAAAATTACTGAACAACGTTACATGGTTGTATTCGGGCAAATTTGTGAACTGTCACAGGGACCATGCTACATTTTCTCAAGTATAGTTTTTAGCTCACATTCATCCTTAATAATAACATTTCTTATTGTCAGGCTCCTTGAGCTCGTAATTTAATTATTAGGAATCAATTTGAGCTAAACACTGATGTGTTAAGTAGAATGAGAAAGAGCAAGTAGAGGTAGTTTGGACATGTTGAAGTGATAGGTGATAAAGACTGACTAAAAACAAATTTACAATAAAAGCATGAGTGGCCGTTGTGACATAAGTCGAGTGTGAGAGATAAGAGAAACATAAGTTCTATAAGAAGATGTATGGATATGGAAGAGGTGAAGGAAATATGTTACTACCTTGATCAAAAAGTTTTAGGACCGGCCACCGTGTGGCGCTGTCAGTCACCCGATTGGAATTCTTTTTTTTTTTGTTAGGTTACCACATCTATCATTGACACTTCCCTCCAAATTTCAGCGTCATAGCTTGACATTTGTAAAAGTTACGCTGTACTGTGTATATCTACCTTTGTGTGTGTTTTCGATTTTTTACAAGTTTGAAAATGGCATCAACGAGTTTGCATTAAATTTTGTGTGAAAAACGGATTTAACGGTCCGCAGACCTTGGAAATGTTGGAGAAGTGTTTTTCGGTGGTACGAACGCTTCAGAAGTGGTCGTGAGTCGGTCGAGGATGACGAACGCAGTGGCAGTCGAAAACCGATGAAAACATCAATAAAATCAAAGTAATGTTGGCCGAAAACCGCAAATTGACCATCAGAGAGCTGGCAGAGGACTTGAACATCGCTTATGGATCCGCTCAAGACATTTTGGTTAGTGATTTGGGCCTCAGACGTGTCGCTGCAAAACTGGTGCCGAAACACCTCAATTTTATGCAAAAAAAGGACCGCGTTGAAATCGCAAAATACATGATTTCCATGAGTTTTTGACCAAAAACAACGCGAATACTATCCAGCAGCCTTCGAATTTACCTGATCTGGCTCCCTGCGACTTTTTCCTGTTCAACCGACTTAAAAAACCGCTTCGCGGAACGCGTTGCAGCACCCGAGGACGGCTCTGATGGACATACCGAAAATTGAGTACCAGCGGTTTTTCGAGGGTTGGATCAAGCGCTGGTGTAAGTGCGTTGCAGTCGATGGGGAGTACTTTGAAGGGGACCATATCGATTTTGATGAATAAAGTTGTATTTTCGATTTTATGAATTAAGTCCTAAAACTTTTTGATCAAGGTAGTATTATATATATAGGAAATGATGCTCCATCCTCTATGTGCCCTTACAGAGAAATGGCGTGATGGTATTTAGGTATGTATAAAAAATATCCATGTTACAAGACTTTTCTGAGAAAGAAACTAAAAATGAACGATATTCTTTATTTATAATAAACAAGAATATGCTTCGCCAAATGTCCGGTTTTGAAAAGACAGTGAAAACAAAAGAATATTTCTGCAAGTGTGGTTTGAAATTAAAACCTCGGATCAACTGAGCTATTGCAGATAATCTTCGAACCGCGTGTTTTCAAAAAAGGTATAAATAGGCCAAAACCCGTACGATGGTTGCTGCCAAAGAAAGAATACGAGAATTGAATTTTGAATACAAGAGAGCGAGAGAGGAATACTTGGATTCTCTCCGAAAGTAATTCAAAATTTGAATCTCGGCG
Source organism: Odontocerum albicorne (assembly GCA_949825065.1). Classification (NCBI taxonomy): domain Eukaryota; kingdom Metazoa; phylum Arthropoda; class Insecta; order Trichoptera; family Odontoceridae; genus Odontocerum; species Odontocerum albicorne. Next base: position 29,289,533 of record OX463860.1, read on the forward strand.
GGTCCGTGATACTGAACGAATTTTAAATACCTAGCTAACAATTTTTGAACCGGTGTTAAAGGGGACGATGTATAAATGATATATAAACAAATTTTACATTTATGAATATATATTTTCATAAATGTAGAATTTGTTTTACTTCCGTGAATATTTCAAGGGTTGCAACTAGTATATATATATTTCTCTTGTGTCAGAATTGCTCACGGAATTCAAAGTGAAATGGCATCTTCTGATCTGCGGGCATAACCTTCAAATTACAAATTTGACAGTAGCAATTAAAAATTGCAAAAAAATTTACATAAAAATAAATTTTAGCAGTTCGCATAAATGGAGATGGGTTTTTAATCCTTCGTGAGAAATTTGTTATTTAAACATTATGTCCTTTTTCCGGATCGCATCAATATGCATGTTCATCTCTGTATCGAAATATGGTACGTCTCGTCTGCATTATTTTTATTTACGAGTATATATCAAACGAAACTTCTTGTTCAATAAATTACTGTGTTATTACACATTGACGCATGTTTCTACCTTCTATTTCGAGGCTCTCTACAGGTGGAATGATGAAAATATCCATCTGAAGAGATCTTCGAGATAGGAGGTAGAAATATCTGTTACAGGGATTGACATAGTTACGGTAATAGCAAAGTGATTAATTATTGAATATTGTCAAACCTTCGATAAACTTCATGACTGCTCAGCACCAAAGAGGATAGATTTACTTTCTGAAATATATTTGACGGGTAAAATGTTTTTTTTTTTTTCTTTTTGTGGCATGTCGACTGATTTCAAATTTTATCGAAAAAACATAACTGTTGACTTGAATGAGTTAAAAAAAAAACAAATTCAATATTCACATTTAAACCCTTTGTTTACTGAATTTTGTAAAAATCAAAGTAGCTACTGGATTTATTATTTTAGAAATAAGTGCATATATTTTGAAAAGGAATATAAAGAAGAAGAAGAAAAAAAATTCTACTAAATTTTTTCGCACAATTTTCAAAAGCTGATCCCACAAAATTAACATGATATATTGGGTTGATGCAAAAGTAATGACCGTTTTTTACATATACAATTAAACATTTTTTTTTAGATTTGTATTATTTATTTAATCAATTATATAATTTCCATCAGTTCTTATAACCTTCTCCCATCTTTCTATCAACTTATTAATACCATTAGTGTAAAATTCCGTGGATATTGATGCGAAAAATGTAGTAAGGGATGTTTTTACCTGCTCTATTGTATCAAATTTTTTATCATTTAAAAAATTTTGCAGTGATCGGAATAAATGAAAATCGGAAGGAACAAGATCTGGAGAATACGGTGGATGCTTGATAACATCCCAATTCAACTCATTTAGCTTGTGTTGGGTCATCATAGCCACATGTGGTCGCGCGTTGTCGTGATGAAACACTACCCCTTTTCTGTTTACCAATTCTGGTCTATCCTTTTGAAGGGTGATGTTCAATTTGGATAATTGCTGACAATATCGTTCTGTTGTAATTGTCTAATTGCGTTCCGAAAGTTCAAAATACACAATACCCTTACAATCCCACCAAATACAAAGCATAACTTTTTTTTATGGATTTCGGCCTTCGAAGTTGTTAATGGGGCTTGTCCAGGTATAGCTCAATTTCTTTTTCTTGTCACGTTGTTGTACACGACCCATTTCTCATCTCCCGTTACCAAACGATGCAAAAAAAGTTCATGTTTTTGTCTCGCACTCAAAGCAACGCACGTTGAAACACGATCCAATAAATTGGCAGCCGACAATTGATGAGGTATCCAAATGTCGTATCGCGAAACCATCCCCATACGCTTCAAATGTCTTAATACGGTTGTTTGGTTGACTCCCATCATCGACGAGATCTCCCTGGTGGTTAGACGTGGATTGGTGTCAATTATGACTTTTAACTTGTCGTCATCAGACTTCAATGGCCGCCCGGTACGTGGTTTATCAATAAGGGAAAAATCCCCAGATCGGAATTTTGTAAACCATCTTCGTACCTGTCGAACTTTGATGACATCTGCTCCATACACTTCACAAATGTTTTTGGTTGCCACACTCGCGGTATTGTCTACGGAATTCATAAAGTAAACAATGACGTAAATAAACTTTATCAACCGACATTTTGAAAAAATACAAGGGCTCTTCACTGTACTCTGGCCAGGCGAAAACTGAATAGAAAGTAGAGGGAAAGCATCCTTTATACAATGGAATCATTTAAAAGAAGATACTATTCATCATTTCTTACCTGGGAATTTTTTTACCTGGGATCATAAAAAACGGTCATTACTTTTGCATCGACCCAATATTTACGACATATTTTGTTTTGCAAAATAGAATTACTGCATGTAAAAACATAAGATATAAAAGTAACCTAAAGAAAAAAAAAACACTTTCATCACTTGATAATTTGTAAAAATATAAACTTGAAAACTAGGTCAACAACGCACGTGTAAAAACGTTCGCGACAGTGGCAACAAGTGAACTAATACGGCAGTAATTGAAACAATAAAATGCACTATTGGGTAGGTGCTGCCATCTGCTAATAAAATAAAATACTTGTGCTATATTTTACTGTAAAGTCCCATCAGAATTCGTTGATGGTTTTTGTTTCTATGAGGTTTATATTCATTCAGACTTCAGAGTCCCATCAGTAAATAAAGGATTAAACAAAAAATTACATGGAAAAAAGTAAAAGAGTCAAGTTAAAGTATATGGAATAAAGGCATATTAAATTAATATGATTTGGCATTTTTAACTCAGTTTTGATAAAAATTAGTTGTAGAATGAAGTGACTCGTACTGGGGAAAAACAAAACATAATTTTTATTGTAAAAGTATTATGCTTCCATTGTAAAAATGTACAACCCGGGGGCATTTTTTATCATTTAGCATTTTATTTCAACCTTTTTTCAGATTCTATCAAGGAAAATCTCTGGTTGGAACTTAAATATTATACGGGGCCACGGAGGTTGTGCATTTATTTTATTGATGTAGACGTAGAACTAGAGAACTATTTATTTTACGTGACTAGACCTCCGATTGGTTCTACGGAAATCAATCAGATAAGCTAGAAAAATAATGTTAAGCATAGTTCGATTCGGAGCAGTCTGTATTTAATACTATCTAGCGAGATATTAATATGAATTGCCCACGATTTGGGCCTGGATTACAGTGCATTCAATATTAATTAAAGTAAAAAATATATATGTAGGTGAAGTAACTGATTTAAAAGAACGATTTTGACAATAGAAAAATGCAAAGTGTGTTTATTTGATTAACTTGGCATAGTTCAATTTATCCTTATCTTGACATAGTTCAATTTATCCAAATATTGACGTTTTTCTTTGGTGATTCCTTGTTATATGGTAAGTTATAAAGAAAAATTGAGGGAAAAAAAATCACAACTTTTCCTTATAGTTTTTTTTATGTAACACCCACGTTCATTACCAAAATATCAATTTTTATAAAACACAAAAAGGGCTATAAAATGATTCTATAATCTAAAACATGAACAACATTTACATAGCTGAATTATCAACAAATAAAATGGTTTGAATAAAATATTCTCTACATGTGATTAATAAGATATTTAGATTATTTACCCCAATTTTCAAAACACACCCACACTGTCCAGACATGTTGACCCAATGTCGTTTGAAAGGTTGAAGCGGTGTCAATATTTATCACCAGATGATACCACTGCACACAATAGTGCATGTATAGTATTTGAATGTGTTGCCATATTTGAAATTACGTTACGGTTTCTTGATTATTATTTTTTTAAATCCCTAAATTAGTGTAACACCTGTGTTACAATGCCATGATAAGGGTTAAAGGCTTGTTACTGCACGTAACAAGTTCAATGGCACACTCAGTACTGTTTCTATCAATAAATCAATCACAAAATCTTCAAATTTTGCGCAGTGGCGTTCTATTGATGTACCTTGATGTATGGAAGCGAAGTTGGGACAAGTCCTATATATCCAAACAGTCACAATCAATGCTACTTTCATTCAAGATCTCTGCATGTTCACCTTGCATCTGGTTACCCCTACTCGGAGTCTGTTCAGGGCTCTTCAAGTAGGAGAATTTATTTACTAGAAAATTTTTCAATTAGAAGACTTAGATAAAACTTATTCCTTTCAATCAGGTAAATTTTATTTAAAGTCTTAATTTTATTTAAATAGCGAAATTACGTCAAGTGGGATTACATCTGTGGCAGTATGGCAGAATTTGAAATGTCCGTTTTACCTTAGTTTACAGGAGAAGCAATATTAACTTTGATAAGCTATTAACCCTTCCCTTACGGTGATAAAAATAATACGCATGTTACGGTGTTGGGTAGTGAGTACGCAATAAAAAATTAGCGATTTTAAATCGGAAAAATAAGAACATTCATAGATAATCCCCTTAATTAATTATAATTGAAGTTAAAAATTATAATAATTGAGATTTATTTGCTGAAAACATTAAAAAACCACCTGAAAACATTAAAAAACGCTCAAGGAACGGGCGTACGTCTAACCTATTTGCAAGCCTAGAGGCAACTAGTGGCGCGGAACGTCAGTCGCATACCCCGGCGCATACGCCTTTGCTTGCGACGTTGAGAAAATTCAGCTCCTCGCAATTCAGTCTAGTATGCAAGAGTGAGATGCGATAATAGTGTCGCGCTTCCCGCTTACTATTCACCTATCGTCAAGACGAGGCACTCGCCGCGTTTAAATGCGAATTTGTTTTCGATCTTTACAAAACACCTCGATGTAGTCGATAAATTCTGATTATTATTAATATTATTTTTTAAATCAATGCGTAAATATATTATGGAGGAATACCTAAAATCTTAACCTTGTATTTATAATATTTATAGAGATATTGATGGTTATTAGAAGCAACGTGTAGAAGATACCCAACACAGGGAAGGAAAGGTTAAAATCAACGATATATCTTTTGTTTGGATAATGACTGACAAACCAAGTTTTGCCACAACATGCTGAGAAATATTTTCTATAAATTAGGAGAATAAACACAAAATGACAAAAAACGTACATATCAACTTCTGCCATAACGCCACAGACATATAACAAAGAAGGACACCTGTTATTTTATCGTGCGTACTATTCATACGAAACATGTCTTGATAAGTGTATGAATTTAAACCATTGTTAACATTTTAAGAATGTATAAATTATGTTTATTTTAATTATATATGAGAAGTACTTTTGAAATTTTCAACCTGATTTTATTTCAAATCAAATTTGTAATTTGGGCCTTATCGTGTTTGTATTGCGTTATCCTTTATTAGTCTTATTTTCTTTGACTATTTAAAATAAAAAGAAAATTTAAAAAATGTATTTCCTTAATAAAATAAGATAGTATTTCCTTATTGATAATTGTGTGTTATATAATGGACCTATCATTATTTGAAATTATCTTTTCAAACTTTATTCTGACAGATAATCTATACAGGAACATTTATACAATTTTACTTCCACATTGTGTCTTCTATAGGGTCTTTCAAATTGAGCGATATTTTTAATTCTAATTATTTTAATTCTTGAATAAAACACACAACAATTTGGTTTGATTTCAAAAAACTTTTTAGTGGTCATTGTATAATGTATAACATTTAAAGACAAAAAACAATATCCGCCAAATGTCCACCTCTTGCAGCTCCACAGGTGTCCACTCTTTTGTCAAAATTTTCGATGACATTTTGGCATAATTGCGGTTTTAATTCACCAATAACACGAATGAGTTCGTCCTTCAGCTCAGGAATTGATCGAGGGTCATTCTTATAGACCTGATTTTTCACGTAACCCCAGAGAAAATAGTGCAACGGTGTCAGATCACATGATCTTGGTGGCCAATTAACATCACCGTTTCCGGAGATTACAATACATAAAATAATTCAACAATTTGAACGCCTTGTATTGTATACGACTCAATTTTTATAAATGTCAAACATAACACTTCTCAAATGTCACAAGAACCAGGCAAGTTCGCGACGCCATCTGTGTTCTATCCAAGAATTTAAAAAACCGCTCAATTCGAAAGACCTTATACATCGAATGTTGAATGCTGAGCGTTGTGGTCCTCTGATATGTCTAAAATTTGGTGCACCACTTGTCTCCATCCTTCCCGCACCTGGGCTATGTTGAATGTAGTATTTCGAGGATCCTGTTAACTCTTGTTTGTTTTCCCTCAACTATCCCCGTTATCACCAGCTTCTCTAGACTTCCGTTATTCTCTCTGGCAACATGTTCAAAGTATGTTAGAATTCTTTTCTTGCGTGTTGTCGATAGTTTTTCAAGTAATCTCTAATTCTTGGATGATTGAGATGTTCGTGCGTTTCGCTGTCCATGAAATATGTAGTATCTGACTTCTTCTTCCTAGTGTCATGTCAGGTCCCCCCAACGTTGAATATCACTTGAGAGTAGACATCTTTGTCCCCGGCAGTTCGAAAAAGATCTCCAACGCCCCTTATGCCAGTCCAATCACGTATATTGCGGAGCCAAGAGATTTGCCTCCTGCCAACACCTCCCGAACCTCTATTTTGCCTTGGATGATCAGGTGCAGTAATTTGTACTTTGCTCCTCTAAGTACATGACCCAAATAGGATACATTTCGGATTTTAATATTAGTCAGCAACTCTCTATCAACTTTGACTCTTTGAAGAACCCTTGTGTTGCTGACCATATCCGTCCAGGTTATCCGTAGCATTCTCCGGTGCATCCACATTTCGAATGCTTCCAGTCAGTTCATACTATTAACTTTGAGGGTCCATGATTCCACTCCATGCAATAACACTGACCAAACGTAGCATTTAACTAACCGTTGTCAAAGTTTCAAGTTTAGATTATCATCGCAGAATACGAAATAAGCCTTCAAACAACTTTCAAATCTCATCGTCCATGTTTCAACTCCATACAGCACTACGGTGCTAGAGAGTTGAATAGCTGGATATTTGTTTTTCTGAGTAAAGACTGATAATCATCACACCTGTTATAGCTGATTTGGTCAATTCAATTCACATTCTTCGAAATGAGACCACCTACTGCTTATTGTGTCAAATATACATTATTTCCACTTAAAATTATACAACCTGGACATCGCTGGGTGTGGCACCGTAGCAAGTGTCACGTGGAGTGCTCTTCACCGTACAGATACTCAATCCATGGTTCTCTCAATACCTATTTGGAGGATGTTTTTTTAAGATTTCCAGGTCCTCCAAAGCAGTTCAGAGCCAAGTTATATATATGCCACTACAGGAAAAATTCACCTGTTGGGGCCCGATGTTCCTCCCCACTCATATATAATTTTACTGTTTGCTATTTATTATCTTTGATATTGTTTAAATTTTTGCAAAACTCAGACAGACTGACTCAGCAGGTTTGGAAGAAATGACCTTTTGTCTCCCGCGCGCATTTGGTAGAATGTTACAGCCACGGCAAATACAGTCAGAACTTCCTGATACGTCCTCGTAGATTAAGGTTAAATTAATGCTTTGACATATGTGTTTAAATTTTATATTACATTTAACAAATTTGCTGTATGGCAGTGTATATATTGTTATAAAAAAATGGAAAATTAATAATATATTAGTTCAATGTTTTTTGAATTTTTATGCATACACTCAATTTTGATAGAAACTATTCATTGATATGACTGATTAACTAAATTATTTATAGTTAAGGCATTAACATTGTAAAGGTTTAAAGACATTGTAATTTGTTTTATCAAACACTGTTTATTCCACTTTTTTGTAATGGTATAACCCTACCGGTTTCAAGGCTTTCACCTCTTCTTCAAGGGAGCACAAACAAGACTGAATTATGTTTGAACTGGTACCGAGATACACGCTTCTAACGATTAACATTCGAGTTGAGGACTGGGGGTGAAGGGAGGGGGGAAGGGAGGGACAAGACGATCAGTAGTAACGGAAATAAATTGGACAGGCTGAAGGCCCTAGAAATTTCTAAGTCAGTCCATCGAGGTGAACATCTGGCAAACACATATATCCCAAAAATCTCCCCACTGCTGGCCGAGATCGTCTTATACCTCTCTTCCCCCTCCCTTCACCCCAGTCCTCAACCCGAATGTTAATCGTTAGAAATGTGTATCTCGGTACCAGTTCAAACAGAATTCAGTCTTGTTTGTACTCCCCTGAAGATGAGGTGAAAGCCTTGAAACCGGTAGGGTTATACCATTACAAAAAAATGGAATAAACAGTGTTTGATAAAACAAATTACAATAACTATATTGCTTTACATCATCAATAATTGCAAATACTTCATTGTATTGTATTACACTTTCATTGTATACTTTCGTCGTCGTTGCTGGGCCTCGTAATTGAGGATCCCCTCGTCATTCCAATGTCAATTTAGTTGGAAAGCAAAGCTGTGCCGTGGATTTTTTTTTAACACATTCAATGCGATCAAATTATTAAGGTAATTCACATGTGGCTGACTAATTATTAAAATTTAAAAAAAAATCACTTGACGTACACACGTTCCACTCGAAGTATATTTGAACACTGGTGAATATTTGTGTGTGCTAATACTAATAAACTAAACATACATGCGTTGCTACGCTAAGAATTGAGTATTTGTACCATATACAATTTCAACGCACTAGGAGCGGTAATAGTATCATTGGTTTCCATACAAAAATGCGTCAGGCGCGTTGTTAGCACCCGACGGTTGCGAAGAAGAACGCACTAGGCGCGTTGTTAGCATTGAACGTGTTACGTGAGTGAGCCGTTGTATACCAGCAAATTCACCGGTCGCACCGCTGTACTGGATCCGATAGCACACTGAAGTGAGACGATTAGAGCATACCAACATATTTTTTTTAGAAGATAAGATATGACAAGTCATAGGTGGAAAAAATTACCGTATCATTCGAGGCAAGTAGGCATAGCACGAGGTTTGAACAGATGATCTTCCGCATGAGAGTTCAGTGCGTTGCCGTGTGGCTATGCACCTCAACATTACATTGTATACATTGCAACATGGGCTTATCGTCCTATGATTTTTTCCTTCTTAAACTTTCTGTAGACTCTCAAGAGTCTGTTACTGCAGGATTGTCCTGTGATGCTGAGCTCCAGCTATCTCCATCGTTTCGGGGGTCTCCCTGTCGGACGCCGTCCATCCGGCACCCCATGCAGAGCTACATATGGAATTTATTCTCTGTACATGTTGGTACCAGTATCGTCGACGCTGTCGTCCCCATCCGACCACATCCTGGACCTCACAGACCTCTCGGACTGTGGCGTTCCTTACACGATCACGCAAAGTCCTCCCAGCAATAGCGCGCAGAGTTCTCATCTCCGTTGTCCTTAGCATACTTTTTGTCCTGACAGTGTCCGCCCTCGCTTCGATGCCATATGTGAGGATAGGTCGCACACAGGTCTTATAAATGCATACCTTGCTATCCATTCTTACTCGATTTTTTTCAATTTGTCAAAAAGATGCTAAAGAGAAAGACTAGGAAACTTATTTTAATTGGGTTCCAACAAGAATCGATTCTGTAAGCCCTAGGCTAGAACATAAGTATCTTGTCAACTGGAACACGGAGGTTGTCTTAACAGATTAAGATAATAATCTTTGATTTAATTCCTTTTTTTATATTTAATTGTTTTTTTTGGTCGCTTCTGACTAAATTTTCTTCCAACATTTTTGTATTAGGATGTGAAATTTTCTTTCATCATTTTTGTATTAGGATGTGAAATTGTCTTTCAACATTTTTGTATTAGGATGTGAAATTTTCTTTCAACATTTTTGAATTAGGATGTGAAAGTTTCTTTCAACATTTTTGTATTAGGATGTGAAATTTTCTTTCAACATTTTGCATTAGGATGTGAAATTGTCTCAACATTTTTGTATTAGGATGTGAAATTTTCTTTCAACATTGTTGTATTAGGATGTGAAATTTTCTTTCAACATTGTTGTATTAGGATGTGAAATTTTCATTCAACATTTTTGAAATAGGATGTGAAATTTTCTTTCAATATTTTTGTATTAGGATGTGAAATTGTCTTTCAACATTTTTGTATTAGGATGTGAAATTTTCTTTCAACATTTTTGTATTAGGATGTGAAATTTTAGATTTTCGTGCACAGGTGGCATTGCAATGTTCCTGAATATGTGTATAATGTATGACAGTGGTGCCCATAAGGTTGATCGTGTAATGATTCATAGACAATCGATCGCCAGTGCAGCAAATGTAAAAATTATTTAGAAGCATATAGATAAATAAATTTAAAAATAAATAACATGCACAACTTAAATTATTCTATCAAGGTAACAAACATTACGTATTGAATAATTATTCATAGTATTCACATAGCTAACAGTTCGTAGGTACAGTACCCTGCGGTAAGTAATACACATCAGGCTTAGACTGTCGGTCATAATCGGCTAACTTCGGCTTTGTAGAGCGTTGTCTCTGTCATTCATATACTTTGAATTGGACGCGACCACACCCTTGAACGACTGACAAATCGTGATGGAACATGTGTATGAATGACAGAGACAGCGCTCTACAAAGCCAAAGTTAGCCGATTATGACCGACAGTCTCCTTCTTAAGCCTGATGTGTATTACTTACCGCCGGGTACTGTACATTATTTATGCGAATCAGGTTTCGAATCGACTTATTTATGCAAATCTATTGGTTTAGAATCAACTTAATTTTACAAATTGGTTAGGTTTTGGACTAACTTAATTTTACAAATTGGTTAGGTTTTGGACCAACTTAATTTTACAAATTGGATAGGTTTCGGACCAACTTAATTTTGCTAATTGGCTAGGTTTCGGATCAACTTATCTACGTGAATCAGATTGGGTTTAGTATCAATTTATTTTTGCAATTTGGTTAGGTCTCTGATCAACTTGTTTTTGTGAATTGAATCGACTTATTTTTGCGAATTGGTTAGGTTTCAATCAACTCATTTTTGTGAATTGGTTAGGTTTCGTATCAACTGATTTATGCAAATCAGATAGGTTTTGGATCAATTTATTTATGCAAGTCCGCAATTTCATAGTTAAACATTATGAAATCTAAATATCGCCATAGTTTACAAGTACAACGAATGAATTTTTATATAAATATTTAAGAAACTGTCTTAGAACATACGCCGTACAATTCAGTAAACACAATTTCTCCAAGGATAATAAAATGAATTATAGATTACAATAAATATTGATTATAGTACAAAAAGTCGTAGTATTATTTAACGCTGAAATTTTCTGTATAGTAGATTGCTGTTAGGTTAGCATTTGAAAAGATCTTTAAAAAAAATAGTGGGCACTACTGATGTATGGTATTGCCTCATCCTCGGTTGTTCGAGGCTGTAAAGTTTCCAGTCTTTACATTGTATAGTCTTTGATAGAAGCACATTGGAGGTATTTTAATAACCAACAAATAATTTATGAATTCCTATACTGAAGATGTTACATATACTTTAATAAAAAAAATCGTGCCTATTTTTACTACGAATGAAAGTCAAAAGCAATAAAAATGTATCACATAGTTGGTGTTCTATCACCATAGACAATTTTTTCATTGAATGTGTTAATGCCATAGACAATTTTATCATCAAATATGTTGACACCATAGACTATTTTATCATCCATTCTCATTTTATGTATTGATGTATGCCTGGAAACTGGAATTAAATCTGATTTTCTTGATACAATTTTTACTGCCTGATAAAACTTTTTCTTGTAATTTTTAAGAATTTGAAAGATAGTTAGTATTTTTTTTAAATATAGTTTTAATTTATATTCTAGTTTTTAGTGTTATTTAGATTCTAAAGTAAAATATTATGGTATATTCACCAATCTTAAGTTGTTATATACTTAGATAGTGAGATATATTATAATTTACGGTTCTGTAAAAAATGATCAACTTATTGTATATAATAAAAAATATGTTATTTGATTGTTGTGTTTAATTTCTTTATATTTTTAACATATAAAAGGCGTCCCAAAAAGATGTACACACAATTTTCCACTGTACCGTTTACTTGAACTTCCTATGCAGGAATTTGTCATATCAAGCATTCGTTAGTTGTTTAGGGATGATAACTTTTATTTCCAGCAACATGGTGCGCCTCCCGACTACCATAGTGATGTGAGGGCTTATCTTGATGGAAATTTGTTGAACAGCTGGATTGGACGTAGAGATAGCATTGAATACCCCCCACGTTCCCCAGACCTCACGTTAATGTACTTTTTTTTATGGAGACTCGTCAAAGATAAGGTTTATGGCACAAAACTGACAACAGTTAATGAATTGAAAGCAGTCATTTAAAGAGAATACGCCCAAATACCAAAAAAACTGATGTTTGCTATTTCACGTTATCATCAGCAGTGCATGGACCAGAATGCCTGTCAATTTAAGCACTTCTAATAAAAATCTACTTGTCTTCTTTAATTTCGAATTTTAATTATAGATATTCAGTAAAAGTCCGTTCATTCAATATTCAAGGACCGAATTTCACTAAAAATTTGAATTACAAATTACACAATTACTAAAGGAACAATTTTAATATTCGTGGCACTTTCTGACAGCTGGGAATATGCGGTGCAGTTATTGTAATTGAAAGTTTTGTTGACATATATTCGCAATATTGTGACATAATATATTTAATGGTAAAATAAATACAAAAAGACTTTTTCATAGGCAGCTAAAACGTACAAATAAAAAAAAAACAATTGTCACTTATTTGATCATGGCATGGTCACTTTTTACCAGATTAAGTTGTTTATGTTTGCATAGTAATATAAATATGATGAAGTTACTGGTTTTTATTTGGTCACACGTTTGATTACGATATGAAGTGATTGTCTAGCAGCTATAACAGCGCTCGAGTGAATCATGTACGAAGTGTGATCAATATAAAACCGGAGTTATGCCGCCGGGATAGTGAGGGGTTTAGACTAATGCTTTTAGTTATCAGATGAGTGAAATCTACAGTATGTCGCTTTTATTAAATAACTATGGTTTATTGTATGTCATGATTTATAAAAAAAACAGCTCACAGGCCGTAGAAAACACGCTGGCAGACCTCGGGTTAGCCATGCCTGTTATACACAATAAACATGAGGTGCATGGCCGAGTGGTAATGGACTGGACTTCCGTGCAGAAGGTCGCCAGCTCGAACCCTGCACTGTGCTACTCCCCTCGAATAACCTAGGATGTTTTTCTACCTAGAAAGGCTGTAGAAAACACGTTGGAGGCTATGGGTTAGCTATGCCTCTTATACACATTTAACATGAAGTGTATGGCTGCGTTGCAATGCACAAGACTTCCATGCAGAAGGTTGTTGGTTCGAACCCTGTGCTGTTTTACTACCCTCGAATGACAGGGATTTTTTCCACCTAATATTCGGGGATATAAGGACGCCTATGACTTTGGCCATCCATTCTTTAACACTTCCCTTACTGTGCTAAAAAATTACGCCAGTTACGGTGTTGGACACTGAGGGTACACTAAAAATGTATGTTTTAAATTAAAATTATGCAAAATCTATTAGTTTTTTTTTTTAATTAGCTATAAACATCATTTTATTGTGTAATAAAATGTCGAATAATATAAAATAAGTGTAAGAAATGATAAAATAATAGTTGAAACAGAGAAGTGACATTTCTATACGAATATAATTTTCCCACTGCGTCGTTCGGTCTGCGCAACGTTCAGAATGCGCATGACTGAAAAGAGGTCTCCAACCTTTTAAAACTTCCCTTACTGTGCTAAAAAATTACGCCAGTAACGGCGTTGGACACTGAGGGTACACTAAACATGTATGTTTCAAATTAAAATTATGCAAAATCTGCTAGGTTATTTTTTGTTATTAGCTATAAACATCATTTTATTATGTAATAAAATGTCGAATAATATAAAATAAAGGTAAGAAATGATAAAATAAGAGCTAAAACAGAAAGGCATTTCTATAACAATATTATTTTTACGCTGCGTCGTTCGGTCTGCGCAACATTCAGAATGCGCATGCGTGATAAGAGATTTCCAGCCTTTTAATTTTTTTTCATAAAATTATACAATAAAATGTAGCGTGTATTTTTTTGGCAATAAAACCATAATTCGAATAAAGACAATAAATAACATATAAACAAAATATAAAATGAATATATAAATTCAAAAATCAAGGTTTTAGGGCGAGAAATTTATATGGTATAAACAAACACGAAATTCAAAATTATATATAAACAAACACGAAATTCAAATCAATAAAATATATGCAATTTGGAAAATATAAACACTACAGAAAATTTGAAAATAGGACAAACATATCATATAATCAAAGTTTAATCCTGTGGAGAAAGTTATCGCAATTGGGGCATGAAACCACTTTTTTTTTACTATATTCTACGTACTAAACACGCAGGTGTTTGACAAATATTGCAGAAAAGCCTGTTTTTTTTTCTCGAATGTTTTTAATAAAACCCACAACTTCCTCTTTTGAGGACCTCACGGGGTGCCAACAGGGTATTATTTACTAATGTTTCGGATATTGACTCGCCACAATATGTTAAAACTGTATTAAAAGCATCTTGTTGCTGCTATTTTTCCTTTTTAAGATATTGGGCATTGCCAATTCCAAACTTAACTCTCTTGTGAAATGTTTTCGGTGGTATTAATTATTTTGTTTCCACTCTGGATATTTGTCTATCCATAAGAGGTATGCATTCAATGCAGCCATATCTATAATTTCCATAAAAAGACGGAAAGGCCATCTTCTCGTTGACCTTGAGCAAGAGTACTCTCAAGTAATTTGGTCTCCCGTATCTACTCCAATTTTCGTATTATTATAATGATGTATAATTACTATAGTGGCTTTTGTTTTTCTGAATAATCAATTTCTGCATCATTGAATTGAGTGGATAATAATAATACTGCTTTATTTTTTGTGGTACACACGAAACAAGTATTTTATTTTCAGCTACTATGGATTGTTTTCTCTCTAGACGGTATAAATTCAAGTGAGATTACTCTTTTATTTTTTCGAAGCGTGCCAGTTAGAGTTAAACCTTTTAATAAAAGATTATCGGCTAATTTGATGGAGGTAATAAAAATACCTGTGGTTATCCTCCTGTTCGTGCCATACTGCGGTTGAACCATTTCTATAACTACTCAGTTACCTTGATTTATCTCTCTCTACGATTATTTATCATACCAGAATAAGCCTGTAAATTTGTTATGCGTCATATGCCGCCGCAGTCGGCAGCAACCCAGATTTTGATGCCATATTTACCAAGTTTAGACTTCATGTACACGTGAAATGAACAATTCTCTCTAAAGTTTGCCAAACGTTCATCTACAGTTATATTCGAAGATGGAGAATAATTGCTTTTGCACATATCCATAAACATTTTTGAAATCCACTTAATTGGTTCTAATTTATCTGAAAAAACCCTGATATCTCTCTTCTCGGGTTTCTTTATCATCAAAACGAATATGACTGTAAATATAGATGAATCTATCTCGAGACAGAGCTGTTGTGAAAAATGACTGGCAAAAGGGACTTTCACTTATCCACAATTCACTCAAAGATAGCTTTCGTGTTCGATTTCTGCCAGGTGCGAGCAATATTCCAATGAATTCATATAACTCGTCTTTTGATATTGGTTGGTTCTTTTCTGAATGAATTCGATTTAAATGACGATTTGTTTCTTAAACATCACTTTTACCACCTCTTCATTTACAAACAGACAACACATATCTTTTATGGAATGTACATTTATACTTGAATTTCTCAGTCCAGAATCTTCGATGAGAATATTTGATACCCGACCGATGCCTCGAAGATTGAGGTGGTACTCGTAATGAACTCCATTCGAATCCATGTTTTGATGTAAATAATATTTCTTCGTCTTCTTCACTCGTCTCCAAATCAGAATATACTTCATCCTGTACCTCGACAAAATCTTCTGATTCTGATATATTGCCTGTCGCCTTAAATTCCAAATCGCTATCATCGCCGTCGATATTTCCCGCCATCTCAATTATTATATTTTTGAAAATGAAATAATAAATAAAATGTACATTTATTATAAAAAGAGTAATGGTACAATATAACATACCAGATAAAAAATGATAATAGAAAAAACATACCAGATAAAAATAAAAAATAACAATCAGGATTATAAAACTGGTGACGATCCCCTGGAACGGGCGCTATACGAACTGTCAAAAAAGAATGAGTGTTTGACATTTCGTCAATTCGCGATTTAAAATCATTAATTTCTGTTGAATTAACTATGAATGTTTTGTTTCCTAATGACATCATTCAAATCATAGAGGTTTCGATGAGGAATACATAAAGTATGAAGACCCTGCAAGCAGTATATTTCGACAAATTAAATAAAATATAAGTCATGATCACTCGCTATCCATCACCGTACGGCAAGTGTTAAAAAAAATGGAAAAAAAACATCACAGTGTACTCTGATCGTCTCACTTCAGGTGTGCCATCGGATCCAGTAGTGGCGTGCCCAGTGAGTTTGCTGGTGTGTAACGACTCACTCACTTTAAAAAACAAACTCCATGGTACAGCTTCGCTTTCCAACTGAATTGACATTGGAATGGTGAGGGAATCCACAACTACGTGGTACGGCAACGACGAAGAACAATGATTCCATATTATTTTAAATAATTCAAATTATTTTTGTCCCTTGAATATCAAATTAACGGAGGTTTACTTTATAGATTTTAACAACATTCACGGCTATAATGATAATTAATGAAATAAGGTTAGGGAAAAATAAAACTCTGAATTAGCTTAAATATATAATTTACGTCAAAATGCTACAAGTATCCGATAAGAGTTTAATCGGTGATCATGGCCCCCTCACTGCCCAGTTCACTGGGGGTGGGAACATGCAACTCTCTGCAGATAGAATTGTGTAATTCTCTCCTTATCTGAAAAGAAAGACAGTATCTAGTTCAATTTATAATTTATTTGAATGATTGGATAAAATAAACAATCCATTGAGTTACAAAACCGACTTACAGTTAAAAAAAACACATCTTAACCCTTGCTGTCCTGTGATGTGTAACTAGTACACGTTGCTTATAAAAACTTTAATATCTCTATAAATATAATAAATACTGGGTTCAGATTTTAGGTATTCCTCCGTAATACATTTACGCATTGAATGAAAAAAATAATATTAATAATAATTAGCACTTATCGGCCACATCAGAGATATTTTGTGAAAATCGGGAATAAATTCACCAATACAATCAAACGTGTGCCAGTGTGTGACGTTGGCATATTCATTCTAAAAACCGCTATGGGTGAGCAAGCGACGCTATTCACGTCTCACTCTCACTCTACTTCGGTATATGGGAACGCAAGAAACAGAATCTCGATTCACAGTTGTTTCTTCCTTTGAGGTATAACATACACAGTTTAAGTGTTCCGAGTCCCGTCTCAGTAGCTCGCATGCAGCCATACGAGGTGGTCTCTGTGCCCGTTTTGTGAACATTGACCGATGTTTTTTCATGTTTTCAGCAATTAAATTTAATTTACTATCACTTTTGACTTCAAATTTTATTAATTTAAGCAATTGGCTATGAATATTCTTATTTTTCTGATTTTAAATAGCTCATTTTTAAATGTGTATTGAATACACATCACCGGAACGCACGATCTTTTTTAGCATCGAAAGGGAAAGGTTAATACATTGACTAGAAATTAACGCCTGTGGACATGGATGCAACAGTTTCTTATTTCTCGGATAGATGTCTTAACCTGTTCACCGCGTTAAAAATCAAATTCCACGAATCCTGTGTGCGGCACAATTTCGGCGTTTTTTAAATTTCTAAGTTTAAACGCGTATTTTGTTTAGAACCACTGATATTTGATTACAACACCAAGTAAACATGACATTCAAGTAATTTTCTTATAATAAATAATAGTCATTACTCTTAAGGAGACTCATTAAATAAAGGAGATAAACTAAACATTACGTAAAATACACAAAGGAATGCTACAGATCAGATCACAGGCGTTTGTGCTTCCCGCGAGGAACACGTTAAGAACAAAGTTTTCATTGCTCATTCCAAACATGCTAAATTTATAGTATTATGAAATATAATGATTGAGCGAATGATTTGAGCAATCATTTTAAAGATGGAATAAAATAAGTTGTTTTTTTTTGTTCTGCATACGGTACCTCTCAACATATCCGAATTAATGTTTCGGACATATTGAAGAGCTTGGCTGGGAGACAATTTTAAAAGTAATCGAGCCTTTGGATTTTTTTAGAACCTCAGAGTATGCACAGAGCTTGTGGTTAGTTCATCATTGGAAATGTTGGAAACACAACCGCTTAGTATGTGCAAGTTTTGTTCCCTCTTAACCTCTAAGCGAGTGAGATTTTGTAAATAAAATAAAAAAATGATTTTGTAAGTAATATAAAAAACGTAATTGCGGCCGCCATATACAAAATAATTCTTCTTCTTCTTAAACTTTCTGTAGACTCTTAAGAGTCTGTTACTGCAGGATTGTCCTGTGATGCTGAGCTCTAGCTATCTCTCCATCGTTTCGGGGGTCTCCCTGGCGGACGCCGTCCATCCGGCACCCAATTCAGAGCTATGTATGGAATTCTTGTGGAATTCATTCTTTGTACATGTTGGTACCAGTATCGTCGACGCTGTCGTCCCCATCTGACTTCACAGACCTCTCGGATTGTGGTGTTCCTCACACGATCACGCAAAGTCTTCCCAGCAATAGCGCGCAGAGTTCTCATTTCCGTTGTCCTTAGCATACTTTTTGTCCTGACAGTGTCCGCCCTCGCTTCGATGCCATATGTGAGGATAGGTCGCACACAGGTCTTATAAATGCGTACCTTGCTATACAAAATAATTGAATAGATAAAAACACTTGAGCCACGTCCGTTTTATGGATAAATTCATGTATTCGGGAATAAAAACCTCGGACGTACCGTGTACGTCCGTACTCTCTTGAGGTAAAAATTTGCTCGCCGTACGGCCATACACGTTTCAAGGTTAACCTTTCCTTCCCTGTGTTGGGTATCTTCTACACGTTGCTTCTATAAACCATCAATATCTCTATAAATATTATAAATACGGTTAAGATTTTAGGTATTCCTCCATAATATATTTACGCATTGATTTAAAAAATAATATTAATAATAATCAGAATTTATCGACTACATCGAGGTGTTTTGTAAAGATCGAAAACAAATTCGCATTTAAACGCTGCGAGTGCCTCGTCTTGACGATAGGTGAATAGTATGCGGGAAGCGCGACACTATATTCGCATCTCACTCTTGCATACTAGACTGCATTGCGAGGAGCTGAATTGTCTCAACGTCGCAAGCATAAGCGTAAGCGCCGGGGTATGCGACTGACGTTCCGCGCCACTAGTAGCTTCTAAGCTTGCAAATAGGTTAGATGTACGCCCGTTCCGTGAGCGTTGCCAGATGGTTTTTTAATGTTTTCAGCAAATAAATCTCAATTATTATAATTTTTAACTTCAATTATAATTAATTAAGGGGATTATCTATGAATGTTCTTATTTTTCCGATTTAAAATCGCAAATTTTTTATTGCGTACTCACTACCCAACACCGGAGCACGCGTATTATTTTTATCACCGTAAGGGAAGGGTTAATGATGATCAAATCAATACTTTGATCGAGAATAATCAGCATTCTGCGACACGATAGATTGCCGAGATATTGGAAACATCGAAAACCACTGTTCACGAGCATTCAGTGTAATTTGACCATTGAATTTGAATTAAAGATACTAAATCACTTTCTGGAAAATCCAACAAGTCAATTGTGAGTTTCACTACACTCATTTACTACTGATATGATTTTGAAATCTACCCCATGAATTAATATCAATACTGACCTCTGCTGAGATTGTGGGGTGTGACTGTTTGCGGAGTAAAAACAGGATACCATCGCGCTGCTCCAGGGAGAGGTCTGCCTTGTAGCGCTGGATGAATGTCAACAGGGACTGATGCCACAGCACCGGCAGCTCTCGTGAGTCTCTTTCAAACCTTCAAGAAGATAATTACAAAACTTGAACTTTCTGGAACTGAAAATTCATCTTTAATCCTTTTAATCCCACGGGGCGGATTATCGGCCCCAACTGGTGCATGTGAAAAATCCCACGGGGCTGATCATCAGCCTCCAAGTTTTCATACAAGTTATGAAAAGAAATTTTTTTTTTAATGATATATGAAAATTACTTATTATTTTCCACTCTACAGGGAAGTCTCCACAAAAAAAATTAGGTTTTAAAACTAAATATTAACTGAGATAAAAAATAAAATATTAACCACTGTTTTTTTGTCAAAAAATACTTTGGATTTTTCGCACATATTTTATGCAAAATATGCTGGGATTAAAAGGGTTAATATTGATCGGTTATAAACCACTGTTTTAATTTTGTGAACCAGCAAACTTATTTATTTATTCATCACTTTATTATATAATAATTTGACAGGCTTATTGCCAGGTGGCAATCTCTTCTAACCAACCAGACAAAACCAAAAACCCCCGGGCGGAAGACAAGGGTTTTGCGACTTGGGTCACAGAGGTTGTTTGTGTTTTTCTTTTATCATAATGACATTCAAGAAATTGAATTGTTTTTTTTTTTAATATTTCCGATCTAATAAATTATTGACAATTAGATATATGTAACTGATTGCCTAACTATTATTATATACGGTATAACCTGGCAGGTATATTGCCATATGGCAATTTCTTCCAACTAACCAAATGAAAGATGTTAAAGATGTCTTGATTGAATGTCTGGAACTCTTTTTGATAAATTTAGCTACCAAAATGAATCGAACTCACAACCCCCGGGTTGAAAGATAGATGTTTTACTAACTAGGGTACAAAGCCCAGTATATAAATTGTAATTCTTGAAATTGACTGGTAAATATACGAGGGTTGCTACTTAAGTTTTGAGATACGGCAACACCATTAGTTCCACTAGCATACATTCAATATTGCATGAACATTTGGCCATCAAAAAGATTTGTTCGCGTTGGATACCGCATAATTTGACAATTGCTCAAAACAAGGCTCGTGTCGATTGGTCCAAATAAATGTTGAACAAAATCGATCGCGGTGCTTCAAAAGACGTCTATAAGATCGTGACAGGTGATGAATCATGGATCTATGCATATGAGCCAGAAACTAAACAGCACTCGACTGTATGGGTCTTCGGCGAGCCAAATCCAACCAAAGATGTTCGCGCACGAAGCACTTCGAAGCAAATGGTGGCTTGTTTCTTCGGTATAAATGGTCATGTCGCAACAGTGCCTTTAGTGGAACGTTGTACGGTCAATTCTGAATGGTACACCACCATTTGTTTGCCAGAAGTGTTCGGAGAAATGGGAAAACCAACCGCCGAAGACGGATCATTCTCCACCACGACAATGCGAGCTCTCACACATCGGCTCAAACAAGTGACTTTTTGAGCACTCAAAACATCAAATTGATGGGTCATCCGCGGTACAGCCCTGATTTGGCACCCAATGACTTTTTTTTATTCCCGTATATTAAAAATAAATTGCGAGGTCAACGTTTTTCAACGCCTGAAGAAGCGGTTATGCGTTCAACACGCACGTTTTGAAGTTACCTCATTCGGAGTGGAAAAAGTGCTTTGAAAATTGGTTCAACGCATGCAAAAATGTATTGATCTTCATGGAGAGTATTTTGAAAAACAATAAAGCCATTTTCGATGATAAATATTTGTTTTAACTTGTCTGTCTCAAAACTTAAGTAGCAACGCTCGTATACAGAATTTTCTTTATTTGTAGCCGTGATATCGCCTGGACAGTATTTTTCCAACCATTTGTGTCTTCGGCTAGATTTGAAGCCTCGTACAGAGCGGAGTTGGCAATGTTCTTAATCTGGCCAGTCAACGCAAAGGGCTGTAACCTTTTGGTCTCCTACCAGAAACATTGCTTAGCATGAGTCTTTTCAAGACTTGTATCATCGTATCTCGATATGTGATCAAATTTATTATGCACTTAATACCGAGAAATATTGGAAATTAATCAAAAAGTTACCTTAAAAAGTGGAAAACTGCGGAATCGATAACCCTATATGGCAGAGCGTACTTCTTGTCGAAGAACATCCTTAGGATGATTGAGTTGGCCCCCGTGTAGTCCATCTCGGCCACCTTGAGCAGAGCTGCGCAGGAATGCATGATGGGCACAGAGTTCCGTGCCAGCACGGAACCAATTATGATGGATTCGCGGAGTGTGCAATCACCTGACTATAAAACAATCACATATTAAACAAGAATCAAACTCTATTAATTGTTGTTACAGATTCCGAAGTTACTCTTCTTAACTCTCTAAAGCTCGATTATACAGTATTGACTTTCTATAAAGTTTTATTATAAATAAATCACGGTGCTAGCTTTTACTGTTAAATGACAACGAATTTTATGGTTTTGAAAATAATGTAAACGAAATGGTGCCCAAATTATTGCAATAATTTTTCCAATTTTTTTTTTGCTGCGGAGATTAAACGAGTCAATTTTTCCCTAACAACCTGAATAATGGAGAGTTTACCATATATGAAATAGTGGCACAAATGTTACAAGGATGACTGAATAAATATTTTAACTTTACCTCAAGCAATGGCAATATTATCCCCTTCATGAAATAGTGGCACAAATGTTACATACAAGGATGAATGAATAAATATTTTAACTTTACCTCAAGCAATGGCAATAGTATCCCCTTCATGAAATAGTGGCACAAATGTTACATACAAGGATGAATGAATAAATATTTTAACTTTACCTCGAGCAATGGCAATAGTATCCCCTTCATGAAATAATGGCACAAATGTTACATACAACGATGAATGAATAAATATTTTAACTTAACCTCGAGCAATGGCAATAGTATCCCCTTCATGAAATAATGGCACAAATGTTACATACAACGATGAATGAATAAATATTTTAACTTAACCTCGAGCAATGGCAATAGTATCCCCTTCATGAAATAATGGCACAAATGTTACATACAACGATGAATGAATAAATATTTTAACTTAACCTCGAGCAATGGCAATAGTATCCCCTTCATGAAATAATGGCACAAATGTTACATACAACGATGAATGAATAAATATTTTAACTTAACCTCGAGCAATGGCAATAGTATCCCCTTCATGAAATAATGGCACAAATGTTACATACAACGATGAATGAATAAATATTTTAACTTAACCTCGAGCAATGGCAATAGTATCCCCTTCATGAAATAGTGGCACAAATGTTACATACAACGATGAATGAATAAATATTTTAACTTAACCTCGAGCAATGGCAATAGTATCCCCTTCATGAAATAGTGGCACAAATGTTACATACAAGGATGAATGAATAAATATTTTAACTTTACCTCGAGCAATGGCAATAGTATCCCCTTCATGAAATAGTGGCACAAATGTTACATACAAGGATGAATGAATAAATATTTTAACTTTACCTCGAGCAATGGCAATAGTATCCCCTTCATGAAATAGTGGCACAAATGTTACATACAAGGATGAATGAATAAATATTTTAACTTTACCTCGAGCAATGGCAGTAGTATCCCCTTCATGAAATAGTGGCACAAATGTTACATACAAGGATGAATGAATAAATATTTTAACTTTACCTCGAGCAATGGCAATAGTATCCCCTTCATGAAATAGTGGCACAAATGTTACATACAAGGATGAATGAATAAATATTTTAACTTTACCTCGAGCAATGGCAGTAGTATCCCCTTCATGAAATAGTGGCACAAATGTTACATACAAGGATGAATGAATAAATATTTTAACTTTACCTCGAGCAATGGCAATAGTATCCCCTTCATGAAATAGTGGCACAAATGTTACATACAAGGATGAATGAATAAATATTTTAACTTTACCTCGAGCAATGGCAGTAGTATCCCCTTCATGAAATAGTGGCACAAATGTTACATACAAGGATGAATGAATAAATATTTTAACTTTACCTCGAGCAATGCCAATAGTATCCCCTTCATGAAATAGTGGCACAAATGTTACATACAAGGATGAATGAATAAATATTTTAACTTTACCTCGAGCAATGGCAATAGTATCCCCTTCATGAAATAGTGGCACAAATGTTACATACAAAGATGAATGAATAAATATTTTAACTTTACCTCGAGCAATGCCAATAGTATCCCCTTCATGAAATAGTGGCACAAATGTTACATACAAGGATGAATGAATAAATATTTTAACTTTACCTCGAGCAATGGCAATAGTATCCCCTTCATGAAATAGTGGCACAAATGTTACATACAAGGATGAATGAATAAATATTTTAACTTTACCTCGAGCAATGGCAGTAGTATCCCCTTCATGAAATAGTGGCACAAATGTTACATACAAGGATGAATGAATAAATATTTTAACTTTACCTCGAGCAATGGCAATAGTATCCCCTTCATGAAATAGTGGCACAAATGTTACATACAAGGATGAATGAATAAATATTTTAACTTTACCTCGAGCAATGGCAGTAGTATCCCCTTCATGAAATAGTGGCACAAATGTTACATACAAGGATGAATGAATAAATATTTTAACTTTACCTCGAGCAATGGCAATAGTATCCCCTTCATGAAATAGTGGCACAAATGTTACATACAAGGATGAATGAATAAATATTTTAACTTTACCTCGAGCAATGGCAGTAGTATCCCCTTCATGAAATAGTGGCACAAATGTTACATACAAGGATGAATGAATAAATATTTTAACTTTACCTCGAGCAATGCCAATAGTATCCCCTTCATGAAATAGTGGCACAAATGTTACATACAAGGATGAATGAATAAATATTTTAACTTTACCTCGAGCAATGGCAATAGTATCCCCTTCATGAAATAGTGGCACAAATGTTACATACAAAGATGAATGAATAAATATTTTAACTTTACCTCGAGCAATGCCAATAGTATCCCCTTCATGAAATAGTGGCACAAATGTTACATACAAGGATGAATGAATAAATATTTTAACTTTACCTCGAGCAATGGCAATAGTATCCCCTTCATGAAATAGTGGCACAAATGTTACATACAAGGATGAATGAATAAATATTTTAACTTTACCTCGAGCAATGGCAGTAGTATCCCCTTCATGAAATAGTGGCACAAATGTTACATACAAGGATGAATGAATAAATATTTTAACTTTACCTCGAGCAATGGCAATAGTATCCCCTTCATGAAATAGTGGCACAAATGTTACATACAAGGATGAATGAATAAATATTTTAACTTTACCTCGAGCAATGGCAGTAGTATCCCCTTCATGAAATAGTGGCACAAATGTTACATACAAGGATGAATGAATAAATATTTTAACTTTACCTCGAGCAATGGCAATAGTATCCCCTTCATGAAATAGTGGCACAAATGTTACATACAAGGATGAATGAATAAATATTTTAACTTTACCTCGAGCAATGGCAGTAGTATCCCCTTCATGAAATAGTGGCACAAATGTTACATACAAGGATGAATGAATAAATATTTTAACTTTACCTCGAGCAATGCCAATAGTATCCCCTTCATGAAATAGTGGCACAAATGTTACATACAAGGATGAATGAATAAATATTTTAACTTTACCTCGAGCAATGGCAATAGTATCCCCTTCATGAAATAGTGGCACAAATGTTACATACAAAGATGAATGAATAAATATTTTAACTTTACCTCGAGCAATGCCAATAGTATCCCCTTCATGAAATAGTGGCACAAATGTTACATACAAGGATGAATGAATAAATATTTTAACTTTACCTCGAGCAATGGCAATAGTATCCCCTTCATGAAATAGTGGCACAAATGTTACATACAAGGATGAATGAATAAATATTTTAACTTTACCTCGAGCAATGGCAGTAGTATCCCCTTCATGAAATAGTGGCACAAATGTTACATACAAGGATGAATGAATAAATATTTTAACTTTACCTCGAGCAATGGCAATAGTATCCCCTTCATGAAATAGTGGCACAAATGTTACATACAAGGATGAATGAATAAATATTTTAACTTTACCTCGAGCAATGGCAGTAGTATCCCCTTCATGAAATAGTGGCACAAATGTTACATACAAGGATGAATGAATAAATATTTTAACTTTACCTCGAGCAATGGCAATAGTATCCCCTTCATGAAATAGTGGCACAAATGTTACATACAAGGATGAATGAATAAATATTTTAACTTTACCTCGAGCAATGGCAGTAGTATCCCCTTCATGAAATAGTGGCACAAATGTTACATACAAGGATGAATGAATAAATATTTTAACTTTACCTCGAGCAATGCCAATAGTATCCCCTTCATGAAATAGTGGCACAAATGTTACATACAAGGATGAATGAATAAATATTTTAACTTTACCTCGAGCAATGGCAATAGTATCCCCTTCATGAAATAGTGGCACAAATGTTACATACAAAGATGAATGAATAAATATTTTAACTTTACCTCGAGCAATGCCAATAGTATCCCCTTCATGAAATAGTGGCACAAATGTTACATACAAGGATGAATGAATAAATATTTTAACTTTACCTCGAGCAATGGCAATAGTATCCCCTTCATGAAATAGTGGCACAAATGTTACATACAAAGATGAATGAATAAATATTTTAACTTTACCTCGAGCAATGCCAATAGTATCCCCTTCATGAAATAGTGGCACAAATGTTACATACAAGGATGAATGAATAAATATTTTAACTTTACCTCGAGCAATGGCAATAGTATCCCCTTCATGAAATAGTGGCACAAATGTTACATACAAGGATGAATGAATAAATATTTTAACTTTACCTCGAGCAATGGCAGTAGTATCCCCTTCATGAAATAGTGGCACAAATGTTACATACAAGGATGAATGAATAAATATTTTAACTTTACCTCGAGCAATGGCAATAGTATCCCCTTCATGAAATAGTGGCACAAATGTTACATACAAGGATGAATGAATAAATATTTTAACTTTACCTCGAGCAATGGCAGTAGTATCCCCTTCATGAAATAGTGGCACAAATGTTACATACAAGGATGAATGAATAAATATTTTAACTTTACCTCGAGCAATGGCAATAGTATCCCCTTCATGAAATAGTGGCACAAATGTTACATACAAGGATGAATGAATAAATATTTTAACTTTACCTCGAGCAATGGCAGTAGTATCCCCTTCATGAAATAGTGGCACAAATGTTACATACAAGGATGAATGAATAAATATTTTAACTTTACCTCGAGCAATGCCAATAGTATCCCCTTCATGAAATAGTGGCACAAATGTTACATACAAGGATGAATGAATAAATATTTTAACTTTACCTCGAGCAATGGCAATAGTATCCCCTTCATGAAATAGTGGCACAAATGTTACATACAAAGATGAATGAATAAATATTTTAACTTTACCTCGAGCAATGCCAATAGTATCCCCTTCATGAAATAGTGGCACAAATGTTACATACAAGGATGAATGAATAAATATTTTAACTTTACCTCGAGCAATGGCAATAGTATCCCCTTCATAAAAGCGCCAGGTTTGTAAAGAGCTTTTGTTAACGCCTGAAATAGAAGAAATAATATTATTCAATACAATCAAAACTCTCAAGAATTTCAGGTTCAAAGAGCAAGTTAAAATGAAATGCAGTGTTATCTCAGTTCTCCAACATATTGTTTTAATTTGGTTCTCAAGCATACATTTTCAATGATAATGCCATGTCTCAATTCAGATAAACTTTAAAATGCAGACGAAAACAAACCTCACTGGAAAGGTTTGTAGTGAGAGAGAAAAGAGAAGGAACCCCAGAAGGACAGTCACCTGAAGTTTTTATGCAAGGAGCCATTTAACATTTTAATTTTAATGAAAAAAGCACGTAAATCATTTTAAAATCACAATAAATAACCAGTATTTTTTTTCAAAAAGAATCTTGTCCAGGCCTTAAACCAATCAAAAAAGATCATGTCCGAATTGACCAATCATAGCTTTTTGATTGTGTCTAACTTCATACCAGTTTACCAGCAACTGTCAGTTTTAAATCGTAGATGCAGTGTAATGTACAGCTTTATTTACCTACATATATTTAAAGTAATATTTATTCTTATTTTGTAACACTTTACTTATTTTATTTGATTAAAATTACTCAACCCAATTCTTTTTTTATTCTTTTTTGTATTGGGTATTAACATAAATTGTGTCCGATGTTTTTTTCAATTTAAAAATGAGCACCAAAAGTAAAACAAAATGGTAAAGGTTATACGTCATTTGAAAGAAAATTTTTTGCTCTACAAGATATTGCGTTTGCTTTTACGTTACATATATTATTTTATTTGATTACAAGCTTTCAAAATGGAATGTCAAGTAGACGAAAGTGAGCATTTTCGACACCTCCTTCTGTTCGCGTTCAATCGAGGGAATAAAGCTGCCAAAGCTGCTCGTGATATTTGCGAAGTGTACGGTAAAGATGCTATGAATGAAAGGACAGCTCGTCGATGATTTTTGCGTTTCAAAGACGGTAATTTCGACCTGAATGACATGGAGCGTTCCGGAGAACCAGTGGACTGCGATGAGGACCGCTTAAACCATATTATTCATGAATATTCCCTTCAAATCACCGTCGAATTAGCTGAGCAGAAGAATTAGAACCACATGACTGTATAACGCCATCTTAAATCAATGGGAAAAGTCCAGAAGTTTGGCGCTTCGGTTCCCCAAGTTTTGAGTGAAAACAGCAAAAATCAACATTTGACAATTTCTGCTGGTTTGCTCACGCGTCATCGAGCTAC
This sequence comes from Odontocerum albicorne, assembly GCA_949825065.1. Classification (NCBI taxonomy): domain Eukaryota; kingdom Metazoa; phylum Arthropoda; class Insecta; order Trichoptera; family Odontoceridae; genus Odontocerum; species Odontocerum albicorne. The sequence goes on from OX463860.1 coordinate 29,318,449, forward strand.
GAGCTTGACATTCCATTTTGAAGGCTTGTAATCAAATTAAATAATATATGTAACGTAAAAGCAATATCTTGTAGAGCAGAAAATTTTCTTTCGAGTGACGTATAAACTTTACCATTTTGTTTTACTTTTAGTGCTCATTTTTTAATTTGGAAAAAAACGGACACAACTTATGTTAACACCTAATAAAATATTTTTGAAATCGAACAAAAAACACCATGTCCCAGACCTGTTCAATCAAAAAAGATTAAAGTAGAATTGTTCACACAAAAAGGATCATGTCCATATTTTAAACTAGAATAACTATTTTAATTATTATGATTCGATTTTAAACAACAAATCAAGTCACCTTAAGCGATTTTAAGGATTTCAGATATTTTTAATGCAAACAGTTTTTTGCGATTTCCCAAAATTCTGATTTGGTGGACATGTTCTTTTTTTAATATTACCTCCTCATGTCCAAATCACCTTAACCTCTTCAGACCTGGCGTCCATTATAATGGGCACAGAGTCCATATGCACTTTGTAAACAACTTTGTTATATATTTCTGTTCCAAATGATAACAAATGAAATGTAGGATACTGTATTATCAACATTGTACATTTTAAGCACCATCTATCTAAACTAATACAACATAATGTTGCATTTAGTGTAAATGATACACTCACAAGCAAGAATTTTTTTTAAACCCTTTCTTAATCTTACTTAAAACATTTTTATCGAAGCAATCATTTCTGATATCTTCATTCCGCCTTCTTTAATTTTTCCTAATTTAAATTGATGAAGTGAAAAATCTTCGTAAGAGTATATTATTTCATTTCACAGTATAAAAAAAATATTTTTAAGGCGGGGAAACGTCATGATATCTTACCTGATATAGATGGAAATTAATTTTCTTGTATTCTGCGATATCGTCCCGTATCCTGGGGAGCAGAACCAAATTGTAGAATCTCTGGGCCATTCTTTCTGTTAAATTTGATGCAAATATCCTGGTTGCCTATAAATAAAATTATCATTTATTTAAAAATAAAATAAAAACATCTATTAAGTTAGTATGTCAAAAAATAAGAATAATATTGCTTACAAAAACTTGAATGCTAAGCAGTCCCTATGTACAATAGTAAGGAAAGAAATTTATAAGGTAAAAACATTTCCATATCAATAATAAAAGGACAATTTATTACTTTTAGAGAGCAAATGCCCTTTAGAGAGCAAATTCTCCTCAAGGGCGCTCTAGCTCGGGATTAAAATCCACTATTATTTATTTATTTAACACTTTTATTGCAAATACAATCTGGCGGGCTTATTGCCAGGCGGCAATCTCTTCCAACTTCTTCCAACCAGACAAAAGTAAATGAAGCAAGTTACGTGGTCGCATAAATCATTCAAATGACTATCCATCCCCACGAAATCCATAAACATATACGTGAGAACATGCCCACAAGACCCACAAAGACGGACAATCACCCTAACATTATTTTTCATATAAAGTGAGATATCATCAATCAAAAGGAAAGGAAGGGATGGTGGAGAGGAAAGGAAAAGAAAAATCAGGAATGAAACATGTTATTTTACTGACTAGAAATTAAGAGTTTTTTCAGTCGCTTCTTAAAGCATGCCAAGGACGGATTCACTATTATTGACAGATTAAAAATATTACAAAATAAATATATATAAGTTGAGTACGGAGGCCAAATGACGAGGTTCTCAGCAGGATCTAAGAAACCAGGCACCTGTCTAACACCATATCGGAAAGGCGTGCAGAATGGATGGGCCATATGCTGCGACATGAAAGTCTCCTGCACAATATATTGGAGGGATCGATTGGCAGAGGGCGTCCTCGCCGAGAGTATCTGGAGCAAATATGCCACGATATGGACTGCCCCTCCTATACAGAGCTCAAGAGGATCGCTGAATACCAAGCGGAGTGGAAGAAGAGATGCGGGGCTTTGCTGCTAACCAATCCCCAGGATTGAAACTGAAGAAGAAAGAAGAAGTTAAGTGCAAGGATAGCAACGTAGTGGCTGTAGCCATTAGATAAGGTACTTCCTCGCATCTACATATGTTCAAAAAATATATTTGATAAGAAAACTGCAGAACATTTGCCAAGGGAACACTACAAAACTAGAGAGAAACCTTTGTTGATCTTCCGATATGTGATAGTAACACATCCGCCTTTATGTGTAGTGTTCATATAACACCATTAATTTTGATAAGATCTCCGAAAATGGTTTGTCTTCAACTACGAGGGTCATCCAGAAAGTAAGGTTACAACATTTATGTAGGATCGAAAAATGCTTGTATTTAATTGAAATTCACAGGATACTTCACAAATATATTAAACTATTTTTCAACGTAATCGCCGTCGAGATCGAGACATTTCTGTAGTCACCAGCTTTTGTATGCCAGTGTCATAGACCTCCGCCGCCAGCTCTTTCAGCCACTTCTTCACAGCTTCCTCGACCTCCTGATCGTTGGAAAATTGTTGGGGTGTAGTGACACACCCATGTCTCATCCCCCGTCGCAACAGAGTCTAGAAAAGCTTCTCCCTCCTGTGCAAAACGATAAAAAATTCACGCGCGGCGGTCACGCGATTTTGTCGGTGCTCCAGTGTGAGCATTCTGGGCACCCATCTCGCACACAACTTCTTGTAACCAAGTTTTTCCGACACAATATCACCAAGGAGGCTTCGAGAAATGTCAAGAAATTCTTCGTGAAGGTCTTGTCCCTTGTAACCTTAGTTTCTGGATGACCCTCGTATTTCCTAAAATTGCATATGCCCCTCATATTGTTTAATATTTTATAACATATGTTGGTTTGTCCGAACAACAGGACAACATGCTCTGGGCAAGACTTGATAGATGCAAATGATAGGATCTCAGTTGTCTTCTACTGAAAACATATGGCATAATTGATGGTCTGGATACAGAAATGAATGAACGAATATATCATACGGGATGTTTGTCTCTCCTCCACCCACACTGTCTCTAAGAACTAATTAGGTTCCTTTATAATGCGATTGTACCCTCGTAAGAAAATTAGACATACTTGTTTTTGAAAGCAGATTGTATGAATTAGCGTTTGTACGGCACAGTAATGCAGCAGATCTGGCTCGAATGACCACTTTGTACAGCACCGGTACAAAGACTGTAGAATAGGTGGATGGCTGCCGCTCAATACTTGGAGATTTCGGCTCACTTTCCAGTGAAAAGTAGCAGGGTGAAGAGATTCCTCTTTAGCAGGTAGAAGTTGGTCGTAAGTAAAAGACAGTTGACATTCGAGAAACTGAGAATGTATTTTTGGTGTTTTGCGCTCCTTATGTTAAGCTCCTATTTTCAACCGTGCATGCCGTCATGGCTTGCGAGATACCACGTATTTCGCACGTTTTCACTTGCATGGGCCGGCCGACTTTTGATAGTAGCTCTCTCGAAGGCCACGTATAAGGAACATTTCAATACAATCGGTCCACAGCAAGTACATATCAAACAAATAAATCATATGTTTTGGGTGACACATACATCCGATACAGCGTTTATAACACATCGATCAATAAGTCCCGAGACTAACTACTAAAACAACATTTGTTTGCCAACATTTTTCTTTATTCATCAACATAGTCTCCTTCAAGAGCATACATTCATTCCAACGCTTTCCTAACTTTTCTATGCCAGCCATGTAGAACGATTTATCTTTGGTTTCAAAATAGGCGTTAGTTTCGGCAATCACTTCTTCATTGGAGTCAAATCTCTTTCTCTGGAGCATCGTTTTGAGGTCTGCAAACAGCCAATAGTCGCTGGGGGCCAAATCTGGAGAATACTGTGGGTGCGGAAGCAATTCGAAGTTCAACTCGTGCAATTTGGCCATCGTTACCATCGACTTGTGACACGGTGCATTGTCCTGATGAAAGAGAACTTTTTTCTTCTTCATATGGGGCCGTTTTTTTGCAATTTTTTTGCCTTCAAACGCTGTAATATTCGCTATTGATAGTTTTTCCCTTTTCAAAGTGATTGGTGAATATTATACCATGAGCATCCCAAAATACGGAGGCCATAACCTTCCCGGCCGACTGTTGAAGTTTTTGGTAGCTTCGGACGACTTTCACTTAGCTGACTGCCGATTCCGGAGTATAGTGGTGGATCCAAATTTCATCCATTGTCACATACCGACGCAAAAACTCCTGTTTATTTCACGTAAACAATGCCAAACAGCGCTCTGAATCATCAATGCGTTGTTGTTTTTGTTCCATTGTGAGCACACATTTAGAAAAAAAAACTTTTTCATGACCAAATGTTCATGCAAAATAGTGTTAACACTACCAAATTATATCTTCAGGATGTCAGCTATCTCACGCAACTTTACTTTGCGATTTTCCATCACGATTTTGAGGGTTTTTTTATGTTTTCTGTTGTAACAACCTCATTTGGACGACCACAGCATTCAGCATCATTTGTGTCTGTACGACCACGTTTGAAATCAGCATACCACCGACAAATGGTTGTTTTCGATGGAGCAGAGCCCGGATAACACTTTTCAAGCCATCGCTGAGTTTGAACGGTATTTTTTCCCATTATAAAGCAATGTTTTATCAACACACGAAATTCGGTTTTTTTTTCCATTGTTTTAAAAATAGCAAAAGTAGCGTCACTAAAACCACTGTAACTCAATGACACAATATCGGAATGTCATGAAAGTTTGACACGTAACTTCTAAAAGTTGGTACTAACTGAGAATGGTATGGATTTGTTATTAGAGGCGCCATCTGTTGGTTAGCTCCGGGACTTATTGATCGATGTATTATATTACTGTAGCATCTGATATTTCTGTATTCACTCACACTCTCAGTACGGCACCGGTACAAAGACTGTGAATAGGTGGATGGCTGTTGCTCAATCCTCGGGGATTCCAGCTTGTATTTTCAGTGAAGAGATTTGTTGAAATAAAAACACGGTAGACGTTCCAATGGATGAGCTTCCATCGCTTATCGTAAGCCCCTTACTAGGTACGCTTAGCACAAAATGACGTGAATTTATAGAAATCATCATATTTACCTGATACACGGAGGCAGCAGACCACGAGGTCGGCTCAGTGATGTAGAGAAGCTGCTCCCAGTTTCGGAGGTTGGGGATCATCTTGAACGCCTTGGGCAACTTGCCGGAGCGATAGCGTTTGAGCACATCACGTACCCCCTCGTATAACTGTCTCACCCTGGAAAACAATTTTATTTTATTATACATGATAACAAAACATAACAACCAGATTTCGGATAATTTTACAATTACCCGAAATCTGATTATAAACAAACCGAAATCTGATTATAAACAAACCTTAAATCATATAAATTACGGTGCAGATCGTTTTAAGATGAAAAAAAAGTGATTTTATAATAATATTTACTTTTAACATAAAAACAAAACTTTGATAAGTATATTGTATGAGAGATAGATGCAAAGAGAATCTGAGAATTAATGTTGCGAAATCCAAAGTTATAGTGATAGAAAAATGTGAAAGGAAAAGAAAATAAGAAATATGGGTAAATAATAAAAGATTGGAGCGAGTCGAGGAATTCTGCTGTTTGGTTAGTATTTTCTCAGATAATGGAAGACTTGGAAGAGGGAAATTGAACAGCGTGGAGTGATAGGAAACAAAGTCAATAATCTACAACAGTATTTTGTTACCAACTTTAACGTATGGAAGTGAAACGTGGACATAGAAAGACTAACAGGAGCCGAATAAATGCGTGTATTGAGAATAATAGATGCGGTGACAATGTACAGAATGAAGTGATAAGGGATGAATGTAAATTAACCCTTCCTTCCCTGTGATGTGTAACTAGTACACATAGCTTCTAAAAGCTTCAATATCTATAAATATAATAAATATTGGGTTCAGATTTTAGGTATTCCTCCGTAATACATTTACGCATCGAATGAAAAAAATTATATTAATAATAATTAGCACTTATCAGCCGCCACATCAGAGATATTTTGTGAAAATCGGGAATAAATTCACCAACACAATCAAACATGTGCCAGTGTGTGACGTAGGTATATTCATTCTAAAAAACCGCTATGGGTGAGGAAGCGACGCTATTCACATCTCACTCTCACTCTACATATATGGGAACGCAAGAAATAGAATCTCAGTTCGCGCGCTTCTCTCGCTTCAGTAGCATCTTGGGCATCCATGTTTTATGAACATCGGCCGATGTTTTTTTTTCATGTTTTCAGCAATTAAATTTCAATTATTATCACTTTTGACTTCAAATTTAATTAATTTAAGCGATTGGCTATGAATATTCTTATTTTTACGATTTTTAATAGCTCATTTCACATGTGTATTGATGTGTATTAAATGCACAGCACCGGAATGCGTTGATTTTTTTAGCACAGGAAGGGAAAGGTTAAAGGCTGATGTGTTAAATAAGATGAAGAGTACACTGAGATGGTTTGGGTATGTGGAATGAATGAATGAAGAAAGACTAACAAAATAAATATATAGTGCAAATGTGAGTCAAAGGTGTGGTAGAGGAAGGCCAAAATTCACATGTATCTATATTACTCGAATAGATTTTTTTTATATATCATTCATTCTTTCTACAAAGCCTCTTCTTCTTCTCCCTGGCTCCATCCCAACTCACTATCTGCGAAGTGTTGGGGTCAGCTCTCCTCGTCCTCAGGTTGTATGCTCTTCTGTCCCGGACTACGTCCCCCAGGCCGTGCCTCTGCATCAGATTATCATTTTGCACCACCCACCAATTCTTTGGTCTTCCTCTGGTTGTTATTCGAGGAAGATCCATGGAGATTGCCTGGTTGTGTGATAGGGTGATCTGCGTCCAACGTGCCTACACCATCTAAATCGCCTCTCCTACATCTTTCTACAAAGCCAAATCCTCGTAAGTCACATTCTGTCAATCGACATTCTTTTCAAATATCCTCAGTCTTGATTCTATCTATACATTGTTTCTCCTTAATACCAATGATATAGAAATTACCTAGGATCAACCTCCAGCAACAGGATGTCTCCCGCATCCGAGTGGATGGTCTGCAGCTCTGTTTGCTTTTCGGTGATCTTGTCCATGATGATATCGGCCAGGGTGCGCGTGGGCTTTGGATCTTGAGACATGAACATGCGCAGGGCTCGCTCTTCTTCCTCATCCACATCGATGCTCTCGTAGAATAGGTCTGGCTCATCATGGTCTGGAATATCTTCTTCATCTTCGCTGTCACTGCCTGGAAATCAATTAAATTTTAATATGTACATCAAATATTTCCGGATGTTTAAAGTACACTATCTGCAAAAATAAGTATATGAACATCCAAAGCAAGGTGAGGATATACAAGACCTGTGTCCGCCCCATAATGATATACAGCATAGAGTCCAGAGCCGACACTGTCAGAACCAAAAATCTCCTTCAAACCAGCGAAATGAAGGTACTCAGGAGTATCGCTGGCAAAACCCTTCGTGATAGAGTACGAAACACAGAAATCCGAAGGATGTGCGAAGTTGAAGATATTGTCAGATGGGGACGACAGAGAAGAAGGTTCTGGAATGAACACGTATCCAGAATGGCGGAACCAAGAGCCATAAGAATGGCCAGGGACAGTATCCTCCAAGCGAGCAGACCTCCAGGACAACCTCCCAAAAGATGGAAAGACAGCTGGCAGTCGACGTCACAAGAGGGAAACGATGATGCAAGAGCATAACAGGCCTAAAAGAAGAGGAAGAAGGCATGAAATATGGATCATCAAAGAATAAATGAGGTATAGACAGAGCCGTGTTTGCTAATGGGCAAACATAAGGTGAGCAGCGCTTCACTTCTTACGAAAATGGTTCGATGATTGGTTTGCCTCAAAAGAGCAGCATTTTTTTTGGCGTGGCATCCACAAATTGCCAGAGAGATGGGAAAAATGTGTAGCTAGCGATGGGCAATACTTTGAATAAAATATTTTCATACAATAAATGTGTATTTTCTGTAAAAAAATTCTGGTTTCATATTTACAGGCCTATGTATTTGCATAGGTGATGTGACTATCTTAAAGAGTGTGGCAATCGGTTATTTATATAAAAAAAATAAGCTAATTTGAAAGGCATCTTTATGTAATTAAAGTGGTTGAACTTTATTTCGAAAATCAAGAGTGAATTATTCAAACATATCGGCGTAATTTTGCTGATGAAGATTGTCCAGCAAGATTGATAATTAGGAAATTGATTGCACATTTTTAACAGCAAGGATCAGTGGTTGACTCGCCATGAGCCCGAAGATCGCGTACTATCCACACTAATAAGAATCTACCAAGGTACAAGAATGTTTCTGATGATCAAGCAACTTCAAACAGAAGACGGTCAGCTCTCCTCAGAATATCCTCGAACGACACTGCAACTAATCGTAAGAAGCTGTTCGCAACTCTTTACATATGAAATTCAGTTAGTGCAAGAATCGAAGCTACAAGATCCACAACATCTCGAACAGGAGGATTCGAGCACGACTAACGAGCCATTCTGTAGTAAAAAAAGGATACAATAAAATTGTACTTACCGTGCTGTGCAGGATGTGTGAAAAGGGAAAGGACGGCTGCTGAATTTTGACTTTCCTCTAATTCTTTTTGTTGCTCTCGTGCCACAGATAAAATTTTCTTCGATAAACCTGAGTCGATATACTGGAAAGTAAAAAGATTGAATTTAAAGTCTAACAATCTACTTGTTCAGTTAAGAGCACAGGGATTCTACAAAACCTTTTCATCCAGAAGAGCCTGCTTCTCAGGACTCCATATCTTTCCGCGTTAGAATAAAATCAATCATTTATAAAAATAAAACATCTTGAACTGTTTTATTTTTATAAATGATTGATTTTATTCTAGACGTGAGGTATGTGGCACAAAACTTTTTTCTCATTGGAAATTTTAAAAAAATTAATTATTTTAGTTATTATTAACATCGATCAAACGTCTAAATACAGATCCAATATCTTAACTCTTTAAGTGCTGAATAAAATTTCATAAAAAGTCACGAAATGAGTCAATTATCCATTAAAAATAAGGTTAAAGATATAATTGCGGGATTTTTATATGTAAATCAAATCAAACATCTAAATACAGATCCAATATCTTAACTATTTAAGTGCTGAATGAAATTTCATAAAAAGTCACGAAATGAGTCAATTATCCATTAAAAATAAGGTTAAAGATATAATTGCGGGATTTTTATATGTAAATCAAATCAAACATCTAAATACAGATCCAATATCTTAACTATTTAAGTGCTGAATGAAATTTCATAAAAAGTCACGAAATGAGTCAATTATCCATTAAAAATAAGGTTAAAGATATAATTGCGGGATTTTTATATGTAAATCAAATCAAACATCTAAATACAGATCCAATATCTTAACTATTTAAGTGCTGAATGAAATTTCATAAAAAGTCACGAAATGAGTCAATTATCCATTAAAAATAAAATCAAAGATATAATTGCGATTTTTTTATATGTAAATCAAATCAAACATCTAAATACAGATCCAATATCTTAAATGGATTAAACATCTTAACACGAATCAAATATCTTTACATGGATCAATTATCGTAACATGGATCAAATATCTTTACATGGATCAAATATCTTTACATGGATCAATTATCTTAACATGGATCAAATATCTTTACATGGATCAATTATCGTAACATGGATCAAATATCTTTACATGGATCAAATATCTTTACATGGATCAAATATCTTAACATGGATCAAATATCTTTACATGGATCAATTATCGTAACATGGATCAAATATCTTTACATGGATCAAATATCTTTACATGGATCAAATATCTGAACATGGATCAAATATCTTTACATGGATCAATTATCGTAACATGGATCAAATATCTTAACATGGATCAAATATCTTTACATGGATCAATTATCGTAACATGGATCAAATATCTTTACATGGATCAAATATCTTAACATGGATCAAATATCTTTACATGGATCAATTATCGTAACATGGATCAAATATCTTTACATGGATCAAATATCTTTACATGGATCAAATATCTTAACATGGATCAAATATCTTTACATGGATCAATTATCGTAACATGGATCAAATATCTTTACATGGATCAAATATCTTTACATGGATCAAATATCTTAACATGGATCAAATATCTTTACATGGATCAATTATCGTAACATGGATCAAATATCTTTACATGGATCAAATATCTTTACATGGATCAAATATCTGAACATGGATCAAATATCTTTACATGGATCAATTATCGTAACATGGATCAAATATCTTAACATGGATCAAATATCTTTACATGGATCAATTATCGTAACATGGATCAAATATCTTTACATGGATCAAATATCTTAACATGGATCAAATATCTTTACATGGATCAATTATCGTAACATGGATCAAATATCTTTACATGGATCAATTATCGTAACATGGATCAAATATCTTAACATGGATCAAATATCTTTGCATGGATCAATTATCGTAACATGGATCAAATATCTTTACATGGATCAAATATCTTTACATGGATCAAATATCTTAACATGGATCAAATATCTTTACATGGATCAATTATCGTAACATGGATCAAATATCTTTACATGGATCAAATATCTTTACATGGATCAAATATCTTTACATGGATCAAATATCTTAACATGGATCAAATATCTTTACATGGATCAATTATCGTAACATGGATCAAATATCTTTACATGGATCAAATATCTTAACATGGATCAAATATCTTTACATGGATCAATTATCGTAACATGGATCAAATATCTTTACATGGATCAATTATCGTAACATGGATCAAATATCTTAACATGGATCAAATATCTTTGCATGGATCAATTATCGTAACATGGATCAAATATCTTTACATGGATCAATTGGATCATGGATCGGAGCGTGGTTGTTATTGCGACAGGATTTTGAGTACTTGGGCTTTCAGGATCAATGACGAGTGGAAAGGATTTATGTGAGCTCGTGAGTGTGGGTCTCTTCTTGTTGTTTTAATTTTGGTTGTTTTTGTATTTGTGTTTCTGTGTGTTTTTCTTTTTTTCTTCTTTTTTTTGTTTTGGATTTGTTTTGATTTTTATTCTTATGATTGTGTGCGGTATATTGTGGGATGAATATTTTTGGTCTTTCTGGAGTGATAATGTGTGAGGAGTTTAGTTTCGCAAGATGTTTCCAGTTGTAGTTGAGTGTCACTGTTTGTCAGGTTGATGAGAGCGTGCAACGGGGTTTTTTGTGTTATCAAAAATCGGAAAGAAGTATCGATTTATTTTTTCATGCTAAATATCCTCAGTGAGATACAGGCAAAAGCCTAGTTTACTGGGGATACGACAAATGAAAGGCAACAAACCCAGATCCATTAAAATTATATGTCCAAATCAAATTACCTGTTGTTTTTTCTCAAATTGTGTATATTTCTTGTAATGTGTAATAATAATAATAATAATTATCGTAACATGGATCAAATATCTGAATATGGATCAAATATCTCAACATGGATTATATATCTTAAAATAACTACTACTTTTTTTTAAAGTAAATTAATTGACCGAAGTCATAAGTATCCTTATACCTATGACTTCGGTCATATATTATAGTGCGTTACCGCGCGGCCATGCACCTCTTCAAAGTACTGGAAGATTTCCATATACACATCAGCCATATTATTATTACATACTATATAACGAGTTCATGATATTTCAATTGGATATATATTTGTTTGCCACGAAGCGTTAGAAATATGGGAGGAGTGTGCAGCATTCGGAAGCAGTTGAAGACAACTCTTTTTGGGAAGTCTTATCAAAATTTATGGTTATATATATGAACATTACATACATACACTATACTCCACCTACAGCTGAATGTGTTACTATCACATATCGGAAGATCTACAAAGGTTTCTTTCTAGTCCGTCTTCTTTTGGTAAGTTTTCTGTGATTTTTTTTTACCGGAACAGATGCAGATGCAAAGACATACCTAATCTAATAACTATAATGTAATGTTTATATAGCATCACACATTCTGATAAGACCTCTTCAAAATCATAAAACTAGGATACATATTCCGTATGATTCAAAATGTACTCAGTGAGAATATTCTTAAAAGTATATACTTCGCCTTATGTTAATCGGCACTTTCTTACGGTATATCAGTTTGGGAGGGGGATGCACCTTAACACAAAAACACATATTGCAGGTTTACCAAAAATTGATTATAAAAATAATTAGTAAACTTCCTGCCCGGTATCTCAGAGAGTATCGGGTCCTGAACGTAGCCAATTTACACCTCAAATCCATTCTCTGGCACTACCATTGAGAGGAAGGGAAGACGTAGACTCAGCAGAGGCACATGACACGCATGGCAACTGATCAAATGTTCACCATCCCTAGAGTTAAAACATTTTTTTGCACGAAGGCAATATGCCTATTTATCTCACATGACATACAATGGGGTGCCGTATTCAATAAAGCCAAAGGGAGGAAAGCAATTTAGGCAGTCGATCGGAGCGTGGTTGTTATTGGGACAGGAGTTTGGGTTTGCAAGAGGAATGACTAGTGGAAAAGTTTTGTGTGAGCTCTTGCGTGTGGTGTTTTTGTTGTTTTATATTTATATATATTTTTGTTTTTATTTTTATGATCATGTGCGGTACATTGTGGGGTGAATGTTTTTGGTCTGTCTGGAGTGATGAAGTGTGAGGAGTTTGATTTCGCGTGTTGTATACATATGTAATTGAGTGTCATTGTTTGTCAGGTAGATGAGAATGTGAAACAGGGTTTTATATAATAAAAATCGGAAAGAAGTATCGATTTATTTTTTCATGCTATATGTCCTCAGTGAGATACAGGCAAAAGCCTAGTTTACTGGGGACACGACAAATGAAAGGCAACAAACCCAGATCCATTAAAATTGTGTGTCCAAATTAAATTACCTGTTGTTTTTTTTTTCACAAATTATGTATATTTCTTGGCATGTGTAAAGTAAATAAATAAAAAAGGGTTGTCTTCCAAGTATTTTCTAGAGCTGCACACGCTGCCCATATCTCTAACACTAAGAGGTACAAAACTCACGTCATAGGAAAAGTAACCACAAAAACCCTATCATAATACCTCGTATTACGTTACGTTAATTTAAAAATTATTTGTATAGTTGTATTCATTATTTGTCTCTTTTAATAATTGTAATAAATAATGCTGATAGCGTTTGATTATAGGGTAAGAAAATTAAAGAAAAAAATAACCTCTTCGTCACCATCTTTGTGTTTCCTTATTTTATTGCGTGATTTCACTTTGGCAACATTTGATTCGTTTATTTGTTGATCCAGTGGAACGTTTTTTGAAGGTAGGGGTGCTTTTCCTTTTTTTGATTTTCCCATTTTGATAAATATTCGTTCTGTAAAACTAATAAGTCGAACACTGAAAAATTCCAAAGCTGTCAACAAAGCACATGGAAATACTTTGATGTTGACAATCGACTTTGGTGTTACAAGTTGAATGCACCAATAGACAATGTGTTAAAATTAGACAATAATTTATATTCTAAAATTCACATCGTTCATTTTCTAAATCATTTTTGGTTCAGTTTAATGAATATTGAATAAGTCAACAATACTATATTCATAGGAAAACGAATACATATCACAAACAAGTGAAACCACATTTGATGAAGGGAAAAATTAAAGTATAAATTTCATAGAAGAAATTCCGATCCAACTCAGGATAGACTAAAAGTTTACTAAAATGAAACTTGCATAATATTTTTTGATAAAAAAAAACACATTTCACAGAAAAAAAATCCCTTATTTATAAAACAACTATCAAACTGACCGTGGCATGCTTCATTTTGAGTGAGAGGTTGTTTCAAGCTACATGTAAACGGTTATGCTCTGTCACTTTTGAGACAAGCGGCGAGGAAAAATGTTTACGTCTTTTTATTCACACAAACGGTCTTTATCTGTTCGACAACCATATATATCATCATAAACACTATCTCATTTTATTCTGCATTAATTTATGGCATATTCTGTTGTTTTCTAAGTATTTCAAAATTTATTCTCTTAATGTGACCAAACTAGTTCAAGATTAATTTTCAATTCTAATAATATTTTCTTTGTACAAAAAAACGACCTTTGACCAGTTTAATAATTTTCTACCAGTATTTTAATCGCAATCATTTTTATTTACTAATAATGCACAGGCTTGGCTTTTATACATCAAAGCAAAGACAAGTATACCACTGTTTACAACAATTTTTGATAATACAATAATTATTTCAAGTTAACGTGATAAAAACCATATTTCTATTTTTTACATGCTTAAGTATTGAAATCATTAATATTTCTTGTCCCTGTATATTTTAATACCAGGTAATAAAATCGATCTCACATTCTTTTTTATGAAACATATATTAGTCTGTAGTAAATTACTTATTTACATAATAAAAAACCAAAACTTTATATCTAGTACATTACAAATGATATTTTTAACAGCAACATTCATAAACTTATATTAAAATGAAATTAAAAAAAAAAACAATCCGATGAACCTTTCCAAGATTTTTCATATTTTTTTTTCACTATGATGAGTTTTATGATATTATAGTTTCACAGAATAAAAAAATTCTTTCATAATCTCATAGAATATTATTTAGACAAAATATTTATTTTATGGACAATATGCGTAGTCTTAATAATTATATATTATTTTAATATTCTTAAAAAAATTTATCAAGTGTGAAATTCAATATAAAAAATCCTTAAGATTGATGAGCAGATATTAGTTTGATTACTATGTAACGAAATGAATAGAAGATGTGGATGAGAGAAATGCTGTGCACGGGAATAGAAAGGAAACCTTTCTTCACTGCCTTTCTCAAAAGGGTGATTATATGAATTGCACATGTGTTTTTAATGTGTGCTTGAAAATGTGAATGTTACTTAAATACCTATAAAAGGAACCTATTTACGAGTGTTGTTACAACGAAAAATGATTATTAAATATAGTTACAAAGTTGTCTTTGCTATTAACGACACACATTTTTACCTCCCGCAGGTTATGTCCGTTTTTCACCAAAAATATTAAATCTACATGAAGTAAATATATCGATATATCCACAGAAAATGTTCCGGAACAAACTCGACGTGGACCGGCACGTCGCTAAGACGCTGAGCAAAGTGAAGAACGAGAAAGACGTGAGTTATTTTGTATTTATTAATTTTGCGTCATTGATGAAAAATTTTCGCCGGTGCTGCAAAATCGATACATCACGTTTTTTGACTTATTTTCAACTCAATTTCACGGGATAGTTCGATATTAAACTTGTTTTAAAATATAATCAATTACCTTGTGTGGATGTTTCGTATTTTTTAGAGTAAATAACGTCAAGTTTGACTGTTTGACCGTCCTCGACAAGATTGATCCATGTTGTGCAATTCGTTTTGTGATTCATGGTCATATACTAAATGTATTCTAGATCGTAAGCATTTTGACTACAAGTTCTACATAATTAGTTCATTTTGGGAATAATAATCATAATACGCCGTCTTTTATGCGCTTATAAAAGGACAAACAGCTGTGCAATAGAATTCAAAAAACGAAAAAAAAATTTGTACCTCGCTTTATGTTACCTCTAAACGATAGTTCGCAATAGCGTAATTAACAAAAACATTTTATTTTTGTTTGTGGCGATGACGAACGAACGACTAATTCCCCATAGTTTATATATATGACGCAAAGATACCAAACCCGCTCTGGAAGACGGCAAGTGTCAAAACCCACTGCACATAATTGAATAATTTATTTTTTATTTTTCGTGTTTATGTTAAAACTTATTATTGGACTGATATTATTCATTGCCTCTAAAGGCCAAGTTAACATTTCATTTACATTTGACAGTTAATCATTTACTCAAAACCGTAAATGTCTTCCAGAGTGGGTTTTGCATCTTAACGGCAAATAATAGGTGTCTCAAAAAATGTATGCACTTTAACACCGTACCATTTACTTGAACTTGCAGCAGAAATTTGTCATACCACCCATTCGTGAGGAGTTTAGGTATGAGGGCTTTTATTTTTAGCATGATGCACCTCTCCATATCTTAATGAAAATTTGCTGTGTTCAAGAAAATGTAGCATGGTCCCTGTGACGTTTGAAATGTCATGTCTCAAAGGGATGGGATAAAATTGTGTTTTTTTTTACAGATCGAATCGTTTTTTCATAAATCGAAAAATAGTTTTTCTCTAAATTGACGTTTTAATTCCTAATTTTCATTATACTGACTTTCTAATGTATTGTATGATTTGTATCTATCTTTAAGTTAATACTTATTACGAACATTTAATTTTATGTTTAAAAAAAATCGAAAATACAATTTTCGTATACCCCATCCCTAGCCAATGCAGACTAACATAGTGACTTTTGAGGAATGTCGCCAAATATCATTTGATTTTAACAAACTGACGTATTTTTACTAATTTGTAACAAGATGTATTAATTTGTCATTATTGTTAGTTTTATGTAATGTATTTAATAACCTAAATAACCTGCTATTTATTAGAATCGAGGCTTATATTAAAGTTGATAAAATAATTAAAATTACTGAACATCGTTACAAGGTTGTATTGGGGCAAATTTGTGAAACGTCACAGGGACTATGCTACATTTTCTTTAGTATAAACAAATTAATTGGACGTAGAGGTAGCATTGAATACCTCCCGCGCTCCTCAGACCTTATGCCAATGTACTTTTTTTTATGGGGACTCGTCAAAGATAAAGTTTATGGCATAAAACCAGCAACAGTTAATAAATTGAGAGCAGCCATTGAAACAGAATGTCCCGCTCAAATATCAAAATGAAGATTCATTACGATTTGATATTCCACTATATCAACAGTGTATGAACCAGAACGGGCATCAATTTAAGCACATGCAATAACTAAAATCTATGTCTGTCCTCTTTAATTTGGAGTTTTAATCTTATATATACCTCAACACATTGACTGCTGAATTATTTACTTTAATTGGCTGATTTGCTTAAAAAAATTGCCTCTATTTAAAATTCTTAAAAATTAAAAAAATCAAAGCAAGTTTAATTCACTGTCATAATCGTACAACCCCTATCAGTACCGTCAATCTGGGCTAACGTGTTTTTTAATCCATGTTCAGAAATTCGGCATAACGTGGGTAAATACGTCTCCCAATTTTTCTTATATAAATATAGATACTTTCCCCATTATTCTTGTATTTTTGCGAATGTTGTAAGTGACAAGATGCACATGTATGAATGCAACTGTCAAAGACAAAGGCAAGTATTGGTGTACACGTGTGTGCTGTGATTTCAATGTGTAGGCGCATCTCCTGCCTCTTTATGTTCGTAAACCATGCAAACCGTATTCTGCGCTATTTTTATATTTTCTTATATGTGTATTTTTGATACTTTATATAACAATTAAGATTTGTGTAGAATATGTAATAAATTTTAATTAGTGTATTTAATACTACGTGAGAACGTGACTATGGTGTGGCTCTTTATATATTATATATAAAAATCCAGAGTGTGGCTCTCGTTGACTTCATGTATGCCCACCCCTGGCAGAGTATGAGCATTTTGAGCACCCAGCAAAAGTATATGAATGCCTATAAGGCTTTTTTGCACTGAATGTGTTAATAAATACTGAATTTATAATCATCCAAAGTGTGTATGCATTTTTTTGGTACATATCACATTATAAGTGCGTTCACCCATCTTAAGGAATCCATGGATTTGTCAGTTTTATCGTAACTTTTACATGCACATCATCTTACAGTACCTGGCTGTAAGTAATACACATCGGGCTTAAGAAAGAGACTGTCGGCCATAACCGGTTAACTTCGGCTTTGAAGAGTGTCGTCTTTGTCCCTAGAACACTTTACAATGACTGACAAATCGCGACGGAACATGTGTATGAATGATAGAGATGACGCTCTACTAAGCCGAAATTAGCCGATTATGGCCGACAGTCTCTTTCTTAAGCCAGATGTGTATTACTTACCGCCGGGTACTATAGTTCGGTCTGCTAACTATCGCAACAATTATAAGCCAATCAATGAAGATAAAAGCTTCGGTTGAAAACATTAGCAACTTTAATGTCAAAAAAATTATCCGTACATGAAGTACAATTATTGAAAAAGTGGGGAAGATGTTAAGTATTTGGATTGATGATATGGATTAATACCACATGCCAGTCAGTCAAATGACTATTCAAAATAAAGCAATCAATTTGTTTAACTTTTTTAACGCGCCACTAAACAAATTATAGTTTACCTGCGCCACTAAACAAATTATAGTTTATATTATGTATACATATATAGGCTTCATAAATAATGATTTATTTTTAAAAATAAACTGATTTTAGGTGATATTGTGAGCGTAGGTCACCGGTGACCTACGCGGCGTCGTACGGTAATACATGTATATACAACATAAACTTTTGTAGTCCAAACAAATTGTAGCATGCCTACTTTTACTTATTATATTTTTTATTTATTTATGTAATATGCTATAGTGTTACGCCATAACATAATAATCTCTTATGATTACTGAGACAATAGCTCCAAAAAAAAGGGTCACAATGTTGCATAGACAATTATTAATCAAACTTAATTTTTAATTATATATCATTTATTAATTAAACTTAATTTTTAATTATATAGCTTGCTCATGTACACCTGGAGGTTTATTAAAAATAATTGCATTTTCAAATAAAATTTTGGAAGTTTTTATGTGCATTATATTCAGGAGCGTCGTATAGGGCACATTCAATGTTAAAATTCGTAGTAAATGTGACCGCTGGCGCACTGGGACTATTTATAAAAAAAAAACACGTAGGTCACCGGTGACCTATGTGGCGCCCTGGTCAAAAACATGGTAGGTCACCGGTGACCTATGCG
This sequence comes from Odontocerum albicorne, assembly GCA_949825065.1. Lineage (NCBI taxonomy): Eukaryota > Metazoa > Arthropoda > Insecta > Trichoptera > Odontoceridae > Odontocerum > Odontocerum albicorne. The sequence continues at coordinate 29,337,417 of OX463860.1, forward strand.
GCGCGGAATGTGTTAATGGAAAATGGCTGAATCACTGCTCACGCAGGTTAATTTAAAAAAAATAATGAAATCTCTTATCACTTTATATCTTTATGATAGGAATCTTTTATTTTATCATAAATAGTGATTCAATCATTGGATAAATTTAGGTTTGTTCATAACGGATTGAATGTTATTGGATGTTCTCGATTTTGAAATATACCTTGCGGCACAAATGATTCACTTAAAAATAATGTACAATAGCTGCAATGACACGTATTGCATTTTGAAACTTGATAGCAATGACGTATTGCATTTTGAAACTTGATAGCAATGACACGTATTGCATTTTGAAACTTGATAGCAATGACACGTATTGCATTTTGAAACTTGAAAAATCCTTTATGTGGTTGAGTAATCTACATTCTCGTTACGTAAGTTATTGAAGTCTTAAAAAAAAAATGTTACGCGTTGTTGTAGTTTTATTTATTTACAAAATGCTATGGCTGCAATATGTTTCAAGATTATTGATACTCTTAGGCTAAGGCCACACCAAAGTGCTTCGCTTAGTGTTAAGCTAGGTGCTACGTGGCTAATAGACTAGGTGACTTTAGGCTTGGCCACTCCAAAGTGCTTCGCATTCAAATTCATTTGACATTTGAGAGCGGTTAAATCAACAAACGATGCCACTCTCAAAACTAACCAGAAAGCTACTTCTCTCAGAGAATTTAAGTTTAAAATTTCCAACATCTCAAATTGGAACTTGTTGGGTGCATAATGTTAATGTTATCTAGAAGTATGGAGTGGAGAGTTTCCACTTCTCTACAAAGAATTGCGGAATAAAACTTCATCTTGTAAAATCACTTGGTGACACAATAAAATTTATCAACACGTCTGTTTGCTAGGAGACTCACTAGGTGACTAATAGTCATGTAGCGTGACGCGAATCGTGCAGTGTGGCCATTGTGATAGTATGCAGTGCGTTAGTTCGCTAAGATATGTCACCTAGATCGCAGTGTAGCTTTAAGCACCAATCGAGGCTCCTACCTGTGTGGCCGATGCCTTACTGAATAATTATGTTTCTGAAAAGCATTTATTCTTAATAATCCTTAAAAAAAAAAAGAAGATTATTTTTCTATTACTCGGAATGATTCGACAATATATCTATAGGTATAATCAATTATTTTTCTTTTATTTTAAAATGCATACTTCTTCTTCCTGGCACTGTCCCAACTCATTGCCTAGGTAGGCTGTTGGGGTCGGCTCTTCTCGTTCTCAGGCTGTATATTCTTCGGTTCTGGGTGTCGCTTTCATCTAGGCCGTTTCTCTGCAGGATTTTGGAGCATCGAGTCATCCAGGAGTTCTTTGGTCTTCCTCTGGACGGCTGTCGAGGATTTAAAATGCATACTATCCACTTCATAATACTTTTCATTCCAACTATTTATCTCTTACAAATCAAAAGATATTCAAATTTCCATCAACATGTACGAAAAGACTAGTTTTCACAAAAATCGCCATTGTTAAGGGTAATTTCTATTCTGCTAAGTGCAGAAGCCATTAAGTGTAAATAGAATGATAATTGATCAATACGCAAATTAAATAAATGATTGTGAATCAGGCTTCTATTGTTGTATGACAAATCGTAAATAAGTGTATATATAATAAAGTTAAAATTATTGTCATTCCACTGTTTGAATAATATTGATACGATATTTGAACATAATCAATGTATTATTTTAATATATGTTTGTGTCTTCTTATGGTGTAAACGATGATTAATCAAGTTATCGCATGATTATTCTTTCGCTTAGATTTCTTCTAGTTATCATTTCTGAACTGTTCAAAATAATCTTTATTTTTGTAGTATCTGCTATTATCTCGATTACATAGACCATTATGGGTCTTATGCTTCGTCTTCTTCCTGGCACTGTCCCAACTCATTGCCTAGGTACGCTGTTGGGGTCGGCTCTTCTCGTTCTCAGGCTGTATATTCAAACCTTGAACGACTGGCTTTCCTCTGCTTCATTTTGCTTGCCCCTGGAATCCTGCAAGCTGGCCCTGACATGATGTCACTCTCTGGGTCGCCGAGGGGAGAATCACCCTCGCTGCCAGATAGGGTAGTGCATTTTTGCGTAAGCTTTGATTTATTTGATGGTCGTCAGCCGTGGAACCAGAGTGACCCAACTAACTGTGTTAGGGCTGCATCCGCTATCATTGGCCGTTAATGGCCAACTATCGGATTAAACTAACGAGCCTGGATACTCATTTAGAGATGGTGTATGCGACTATTACCCGAATACGTGGAGTTGCCAACACTCACCATTTGTGAGCCACCGCTAACATGCGGGACAGACGCTCACTGCTTTTCACTTTAGCCGTTCTTTTAGGATCCCCCGACGGATTGGTTACCATCAACTTCCCCCTCAAGTCCGTTGCCTGTCGGTCACCACGTGGAGGTATGAGAAGCATGGTGGGTTGGGAGAAGTTATGTCAGTCCAGGCCCTCGGACCAATGTATTGCGCTATTACCACGCGACTGACTATGGGTCTTATGCGTGTTTTATAAATCCGCACACTCCCGGCTATTCTCATATCTTTTTTCCTTGGTATGATGTCACCAAGACATAATTTCTTAACCTATGAAATTGGGTCTGTTAGCATTTTGAATGGATCGTGAAATATTTTTAACAATGGCAATATTTAAACACTTTTGCATATAGTCTTTCAAATTGAGCGTTTTTTTTAAATTCTTTGATAAAACACAGATGGCGTCGCGAACTTGCCTGGGTCTTGTGACATGTATGACATTTATAAAAATGGAATCGTATACAATACAACAACGCGTTCAAATTGTTGTATTAATTTATTTATTGTAATCTCCGGAAACGGTGATGTTAATTGGCCACCATAATTACGTGAAAAGCCAGGTCTAGTAAGAATGACCCTCGATCAATTCCTGAGCTGAAGGACGAAATTATTCGAGTTATTGGTGAGTTAGAACCGCAATTATGCCAAATTGACATCGAAAATTTTGACAAAAGAGTGAACATCTGTGGAGCTGCAAGAGGTGGACATTTGGCAGATGAACCTAAGAACCCATCATAAAATATCAAATATAATATATAATTGCGCAAAACAAAATATGGTTACAAGTTCCTTTCTCTGAGATATGTGCGGACAATTTTTAACAGATGTGCTATAAAGTTAAATTGTTGTTTTATTTTCAGCGCAATTTCAGGGCCTATTCAATTGCCCGCTTATATTTCGATGTGGGCGACTATGAGAGCTGCATCAAGTATGCGGGCATGTACCTGAGCGTGAAGGATAACAACCCTGCCGCGCACACTCTGCTTGGCCAGGCGTACCACAAGCTGGGCCAGGCCGAGATGGCGCTCGCCGAGTACAAGGCATCCCTGGACTTAGATCCCAACCAGAACAATCTCATTCTCAAAGGTACTACAATATCTATTTGTTTTATAAAGCTTGCATATACAGGTTTAGCCCAATTACTTACATGTACAAAACTTCAAGAGAATTATATACAGAAGCAAGAAATAGAATTTCTTCTTCTTCCTCTTCCTATGGATCATGATTTGTTTGTTCCGCTTGTTCTCCTTGTGACGTGGATCGCCAGCTGTCACGCCATCTCTTCGGAGGTCTTCCCGGTAATCTTCTTCCGGCTGGGTTCCCTTGAAGGGCGACACGTGGAAGTCTGTCGTCTTGCATTCTGTTTACATGTTCGTTCCAGTATCGCCTTCGTTGTCTTCCCCACCTGACGATGTCTTCCGTACTACACTTTCTCCTTATTTCGATGTTTCTGATTCTATCTCTTAGTGTGTTTCCGGTTATACATCTCAGTGTTTTCATTTCCGAGATTCTCAGAAGAGATTTTTTCTAGATGTGTAAATAGAATTTATAAATAACAAATAATTGTTAAGCCAAAATAACTAGGATAGCTGAAATTATCTCTTTACGCGATTTTTTGTCTGGTTAGTGGGAAGAAATTGCCACCGGGACTTTTGGCCTTCTCGATCGGTTTTCATCCTCCAAAGAAAACAGCCAACTGTTCTCCAGGGAATCTTCATTTCTCTGGCAATTTCACTAACATTTTCACCCATATTGGAAAAAGCCACCATCATTGAACGGATTACTGTATAATATTTTCGAGTTTTGACCATTTTGATGTGAGATATTTGAAAATGTTATGAAGGACTTTTAAAGACTGAAAGCTAAAAGTAAATTTGACAAAGAATTTACGTAACGGTGAATTGTTATCGCTACTCCCTGTAAACCTGACACAATAAAGGGATTAGCTCGCTTGGACTTCTGAATGACAAACAATACCGAACGGTGACTGTTTTGTAAAAAGCCGGTTTTTCAACAAAAGGCCTCCCAAATTCTAATCTCCATAGATACACACGTGATTTCTGTTAAATACAATGCAAAACGGTTATAATTATTTTATTTTATTAATTTTTCAGCGTAATATTGCATAATTACGCGAATAACTTAATTAGGGGGTGGCGAAGACATATGGGCGGTAGTGTATATCTAGAAATAAGATAGTTGATAAATTAACTTGGTGGATAAATACTACAGACCTTTTTTTTGTATTATTTTGTACCTAAACAGAACAAAAAATGTCAACTTTGTGTTGAAAGAATATACAAATATTTTTCTCTTTACAGTATGTGAACTGTTGGGAACTGAAAACTTTCCATTGGACAGCGGAAGTGCTAGATATTGGGCCGAACGTGCCGCGGCAGCCTTTCCCGGACACCCGGCACTGTTTGCCCTGCGCGCTCGCCTACTGGCCGTGGAGGGAGCTGGAGCGCCAGCCACCCTCGCTCTACTCAAGTCCGAGACCAACGCTAGGCCAAATGACCCCGCGCCACACGCCCGCCTCCTAAGGCACCTGTTGCAAACATCTAACCCGAACGACGCTTTTAAATACGCATTCGAAACCAATTTCTCCACTGACCGCTTCAGCGACTCACCAATTTGGAACGAAGCGGTGGCTGATGTCCTCGTTCAGTCCGGAAGCAATCAACTCGGATGGGATTATTGGTTGCTCAAACTGTCCGTGTCGGAAAGACAAGCAGAACTGTCGCTAGCAGAAGGACGAGCACCGTCTGAAGCTGCGGCAGCACTGTGGCGATTGGACAGAGCTCTTTTTGAAGCTTCACGGTCAGTTTTGAGCTTAGCACCGACGAGAGTTCTAGCCGCTGAAGCTTTGTCACATTTCGGAGCACAACTTTGTCTGCATGCCGCTAGTTTGTTACTGAAAAAAGCTGGACGAGAAGCCGGCGGATGGAGGGAAGCTGTACGGGCCGCAGCCCCATTACTTTTGTTGGCTCTACAACCAGTTATGCCTCAAAAGTCACCGCCTGTTCCATCTCCTAGCCTTCCACCAGCTTCTTCCGAAAGACTTCTACAGTTTTGGTATATTGCAGGCGCTTATAGAAGATCACAAGCTGGACACACTCTGAGAGCTTGTCTAAGAGAAAAGAAAAATGTGTTTTTAGAGAAAATTTCCCAATATTGTTCCGGAGCTCACTGGAGAGACAAACTCTATAGAAAACTGTTCACGAATAAAGAACATTTAGAAAAAATGACTTCATCCTATTTGCTTACATCTCCAGATTTGGCAGAAGTCAGTCTGCGATTACCAAAGAACGAAGATTTGAAACTGCCCGATCAAGTAGCTGGATCATTAAGGCCCGCTTCACTGCATCATCAAGTGTGGCTCGGAAGCAATGCCGAGAACCTGGCCGATGTATCTAGCCTTGGAATGGATGATCTACGAATATCCGTGAACAATTTATCAAACTGCGGTGCCGAAACACTCAATAGGCTGGATTTGGATACTTTCTTGTATTGCACCATATTGACAGCAAAACAAAATGCTGACAGTGAACGTAAGTCTGGTTATTTAGATCCTGACAAACCTAATGTTTTACCGGCAATCTTGACTTCGCAGATGTGTACACCTGCCCAAGCCAAATGGTGGGATGCTGCCTGGAGAGTTGGAGGCAGTGGCGATTTGAGCGATGTGCGTCTCACTCTGACACGCGGCATCGAAGCTGTCCGCTGTGTCGGCAGTCACGGTCTCGATCCTGAACTGCTAATAGAAATAGCTCGAGCTTTCTCCAAGCGTGGCGAAAAAGTGACAGATCTATCTCATAAGAGATTTTTAGAAGCACGTGCCAATCTTTGCTATTCAGCCGGAGTTCCTTTACTTGAAAGAATTAGGAACAATATTTCTATACGACCACCAGAAAAGAGATTATTTGAATATACACACGCAGAGTTACCTCCAGACAAGTTGGATTCTTTGATCGAGGAAGGAAAACTTTATCTAGCTGTGCAGTGCATTAATGACAAAGATGATGACAAAGCTATAGAAATCCTGGAAACCATCAAATCCCCGTATGCCAGTTTCCATTTATACAAAATCTTCAAAAAACTATCGGGTGAAATCACCACACTGGACAAGGAACGAGGTGATCCTGAAAAAAAGGCCCGACGGACAGTTTATCTCTTGAAAGCTCGTGAATTTGTGTACCTTACTATGGACCGCCTCAAAGCTATTCATGCTGATTCCGAACATCCTTTGTATGTAGAATTAGGTGATCACATAGAAAATATTGAGCAATGTCTTTCCAGAATCGAACCGATGGATCGTAACAGGCATGGAGATGGCAATGCTTACTCGACTGATGACGAATCATGGCCCGGTAATACTACCACGACTCGCAATTCCTCTTTTGTCTCCAATTACACCCCTCGATCAGCTCGGTCTAATAGACATCAACGTAGAACCGAACCGCAGCCTAGTCCCGAAAGTTTAGAAGCTCAGATAAGACAATTGCAAAGAAACAATTCTATTTATTCGACGTTCTTAGAGCAGACAAAAATTTTAGTAGAATCAAACAAAAATTTAGTCGAAGAGGTTCGAGAAATGAAGAAAACCCTCGGCGATATTAAAAGTCATAATATAGAAGATACCATTGACCAATTCAATAGTTTAAAGTTGTCTGTTGATGAGGTGAAGTTAAAAATTAATGAATATAAAGACGAAAGTGCAGCTGACGTGGCCGACTTGAAACGAGAGATCTCCGAGTTGAAAAAGGAGATTGGAAAAGTTAAAAATTCACCTGTAGAACGCCAACAGATAGACGATAATGAGCTCTTCATGCTGGAAGAGGAAGCTGGGGCTTATTTCCAAAGGCAACCACCAGCTCCTGTACTACCTCAGCCTAATCCCATCTACCCTCCGGGCGCATTGTATCCTCTCTGGGGACAATATCCCAGTGTTCCCCAATTCTTCCCCAGTGCTTTGTTCCAAGACCAAGCTTTGTATTCTGAGTTGTTAGCTCCTCGTTCCCTTCCCGCACCTCAGCCTGTACCTCCACCAGCTACTATAGTAGCCCCCGCCATAGTAGCACCGATTCTCCCGCCTCCCACTTTGCCAGTTCCTATACTACCAGCTGTGACTGCTGTCCCTCCAACACTGCAAGCAACGTTACCCATTGGTCAGCTTTCGCAGCCGGCTATACATAATTACCATATTCCACTGCCTCTTAAGACAACTGCATCTTTCCCAACTGTTACATCGACATCCACGCCAAACAAACCTTTATTAGCAACACCACAGATGAATACCCCTAATCCTGCAGTAACCTTTAGTCTATTTGATATTCCTAAGCCAGGCAGTACTGCTGACCTCAAGACGTTCAGTTTCCTCAGTTCATCAGGCACATTTGATGTTTCAACATCTAAAGTAGCGGATAAATCGAGAACTATTTCAGAGAGAAGCACGGATAGCTATGACCCGATTCCTGATTATAAACCGATTATTGAATTGCCTGATGAAGTAGCTGTGATGACGGGGGAGGAGAATGAAGAAGTCCTTTTTGCCGCTCGCGCTAAATTGTTTAGATTCATCTCTAAGGAATGGAAGGAGCGAGGGCTGGGAAATATAAAATTATTGAAAAACAAATCTACCAGAAAAGTTAGGGTTTTAATGAGAAGAGAAAGGGTTCATACGATTTGCGCTAATCATTTAATTACACCAGATATTGAAATTAGTCCCATGAAAGACAGAGATAAGGCGTACTTCTGGGGAGCAAATGATTTCGCCGATCAAACTCTGCAATTTGAGAAATTCTGTATCAGATTCAAGACTCTAGAAATCGGCCAAGAGTTCTACGACAAGTTCTGCAAAGCAATAGACGAGAGCAAACTCAACTCGTCTCTAAATGAAAGCGGTGATACATCTACAACCGATGTGTCAGATATACAGGTGGATGTCAAGGAAACCAAAAAGGAAGAACCGACAATTACAAGTAAAGGAACGATATCAGTTGGTGGACTTAAGTTTTTCAGTACTCCGACCATCAAGAAAGTGGAATCACCAGTACCGACGACAACTGCCGCAGAAATTATAACACCTAATCCATTTGCTGGATTCACATTTAACAAGACTACAGTGTCCACAACCCCTGCCATTAATGTGTTCTCTTTGTCAAAAACGACAGAACCCGTTAAACCAGTCTTCAACTTAACGAAAGTAGCTGGTGATGTCAAATCGAGACAAAAAGAAACGGTTCTCTTTGAAAATACAGGGAAAGTTTCTAGCATTGAACCTAATTCCACATTTTACAAAGATAAAGGAGCGGGTCTCATCAAAATACTGGCTAATACTGGTGAAGGTGTCAAATTAGTCGTACAGCAGGAAAAAGGTGATGCGATTTGGTGTGATCACGTGTTAACGAAAGACATCAAATTTGAAGCTCTTCTGCTTCAGTTGAACACATTAGCGTGGAAAACACCACAATCTGTGTCAATGCGAGTCACATTCCCAGCGCATGAAGTTTGCGAACGCTTCAAGATAGTATCTGCCGCAATACTTAGCAATGTTCCAGAAGGGAAGAAACCTGAAACGACTACTGTAACGGATAAAAAAGAATCGGGTAAAACGGGGATGTCGGTAAATGAACCGGCGATTCCATCAACTGTTTCCGGCTGGGGAGATAAATTCAAACCCCAAGTTGGATCGTGGGATTGTAAAACTTGCTATATTAACAACGCAGCCGCAACTGAATATTGTCCCGCTTGCGACTCGCCTAAAGATCCTAGCATGCCCAAGAAGGACAATAAACCATTATTAACTGCAACAACACAAAAATTCACATTTGGCATTCCACCAACTACTGAGCCTGCAGTTCCCACTACTAATGCCGGTTGGGGTGATAAATTCAAACCTAAAACAGGATCTTGGGATTGTAAAGCGTGTTATATAAACAATACTGGCACGGATGACTACTGCGTCGCTTGCAACACTCCCAAAGACCCAAATATGCCGAAAAAAGAGAGCCAACCGTTGGCAGCTGCGACGACTCAAAAATTCACTTTTGGTATTCCACCTTCAAACGGAACTGGACAATCGATGATATTTGGAATGCCAGCTCAAAATACGGCACCCAAACCGACAAGCTTTACATTTGGAATACCCGCAGCGGATGCTACCCCGCAGAATAAGACAGTGTCATTTGCTGACTTAGCAGCGAAGCCGGCTTTAGGTTTCCCACAGAAGAACACTTTTGAGTTTACGCTGAAGACAAAGTCCCCTGTCAAAGATAAAGACCAAACTTTGAACAAGAGTCAGGATAGTGACAATGAGTACGTGCAGGAAGATGATGGGGATCATATCACATTTGCACCCATCGTTCCCCTACCTGATAAGGTGAGTTGATTTTATTAAAAATTAATAACAGTGAAAATTCCTTAATTAGAAGAACGATAATTTGTAATTTTTAGCCATTTCTTAGGTTCTGATTTTTGGTATTTTGTAATTCGTAATGTTTTTTTGCGGAAAAATATTTATAATTCGAAATTTCCAACGCAAATCAAAGATCCATTTAATAGGTAGCCCTGACAGCGAAGCAATAGGTGTATTACGTACTGTGCACAATCCACTTAATAGGCAGCCCTGACAGCGAAGCAATAGGTGTATTACGTACTGTGCACAATCCACTTAATAGGTAGCCCTGACAGCGAAGCAATAGGTGTATTACGTACTGTGCACAATCCACTTAATAGGCAGCCCTGACAGCGGAGCAATAGGTGTATTACGTACTGTGCACAATCCACTTAATAGGTAGCCCTGACAGCGGAGCAATAGGTGTATTACGTACTGTGCACAATCCACTTAATAGGCAGCCCTGACAGCGGAGCAATAGGTGTATTACGTACTGTGCACAATCCACTTAATAGGTAGCCCTGACAGCGGAGCAATATGTGTATTACGTACTGTGCACAATCCACTTAATAGGCAGCCCTAACAGCGGAGCAATAGGTGTATTACGTACTGTGCACAATCCACTTAATAGGCAGCCCTGACAGCGGAGCAATAGGTGTATTACGTACTGTGCACAATCCACTTAATAGGTAGCCCTGACAGCGGAGCAATAGGTGTATTACGTACAGTGCACAATCCACTTAATAGGCAGCCCTGACAGCGGAGCAATAGGTGTATTACGTACTGTGCACAATCCACTTAATAGGTAGCCCTGACAGCGGAGCAATAGGTGTATTACGTACTGTGCACAATCCACTTAATAGGCAGCCCTTACAGCGGAGCAATAGGTGTATTACGTTCTGTGCACAATCCACTCAATAGGCTGCCCTGACAGCGGAGCAATAGGTGTATTACGTACTGTGCACAATCCACTTAATAGGCAGCCCTGACAGCGGAGCAATCGGTGTATTAGGTACTGTGCACAATACTCGTATGCGAGAAGAATATGTGGAATAACAATTTATGAAAGAATACGGAATGAAGTGATGCGGGATGAATATAAACTTCAGACTGATGTGTTAAGTAAGATGAAGAAGAGCAGGCTTGGGTGTTTTGGGCATGTGGAACGAACGACTGAAGAAAGATTTACATAACAGATGTATAGTGCAAATTTAAGCGAAAGACGTGTTAGAAGAAGACTAAGGAAATTGTGTTTCGAATGAGATTCTGAATGAATGAAACGAAGCAAGTCAGAAGTTGTATGAATGTAGAAGAGGCTAAGGATGTGTCGAGATCGGAAAGTCTGGCATTCTGTTCTCTGTGCTACCCCGACAGGGAATGGCATGATGGTATGTCTGTATGTATTTTGTAAATGAGGCACAAAGTACTATTTTTTAAGGTACGTTGTACTATTGATGACAAAAATAAAAAATGTGATAGATATTTAGAGATATCGCAGATATTCTATTAAACCTTTTCTATCATTACCGAATTTCGCACTTCTTACGGGCTCCAAATGCAAGTATTTTATTCTAGTTTGCTACGCACTTATGAATTGAAAAGCATTTAGAGCACCGTTCGACTCTCAAAGGTCTTTCAACTGAGTATTTTCGACAGGTCGAAGTGAAAACCGGGGAAGAAGACGAAGAGGTATTGTACAAGCATTTGGCCAAGCTGTTCCGATTCTCCGCCGGCGAGTGGAAGGAGTGCGGCGTGGGAGACATCAAGGTGCTGAAGCATCCTGAGACGGGGAAGCTTAGGTTGGTGCCTGCATTAATTTTCATATTAGACATATGTAAATATGAAACTGGATTTTTTTATAAAAAATATACATTTATTGTATGAAAATGGTAAAAAATATTTTATTCAAAGTATTGCCCATCGCTAGCTACACATTTTTCCCACCTCTCTGGCAATTTGTGGATGCTACGTCAAAACAACTGTTGTTCTTTTGAGGCAAACTAATCATCGAACCATTTTCGTAAGAAGTGAAGCGCTCCTCAGCAAGTGCGTGTCCCATCGATGCAAATAAGTAGTAATCGGATGGAGCCAAGTCTGGTGAGTAAGCCGCATGCAAAAGTATTTGCCAACTAAACGCCTCAATCGTTTCCTTGACCGGTTTTGCTGTGTGCGATGGTGCATTATCATGAAGCAAAATCACATTGTGTTGCCTCTTTTGATAATCTGGTCGTTTTTCACGCAAGGCTTGGTTAAAATTCGTCATCTGTTGTCGGTAGCGTTTAGTATTAACGGTTTCGCCAGGTTTTAGCAGCTCATAATAGATAACACCCTTCTGATCCCATCAAACACAGATTGTCTTCCGTCCATAGCGTATTGGCCTTGCAGTCGATGTCGCTGGTTTGCTTGGAATTACCCATGATCTTTTACGCTTAGGATTCTCGAAATATATCCATTTTTCATCGCCAGTCACAATTCGATGGAGAAATGATTTTCTTTTGTACCTGGCGAGCAGCATTTCGCAAGTGGTTTTTCGGTTTTTCTACTGTCTTTCATTCAGTTCATGTGGAACCCATTTTCCCACCTTCTGGATCTTTCCCATGGCTTTCAAACGTATGGAGACGGCTTCTCGTGTCACATTTAATTGATCTGCGAGTTGTTGCGTTTGAGCGTCATCCTCATCCAACAATGCTTGCAATTCAGCGTCTTCAAACTATCTCGATGGTCTTCCACGTTCATATCTCACGTGAAAATCGCCACTTTTGAATTTTTTAAACCACTCAAAGCACTGTGATTTACTAAGAGCATGCTCACCGTAACCTTCGACAAGCATTCGATGCGATTCTGCAGCAGTTTTCTTCAAATGGTAACAGAAAATCAATGTCCGCAAATCGTAGTTTTCAGGCACAAAAACAGACATGTTCAACACTATGAAAACATATGTAGTTGTAGTAAACTTGTATTTTTGTGAGTTAAAAATCTTTGACAAATGTAAACACAAGAAAAAGGCGCCAATGATGCGGTTTGACAGTCACTACATTGACAGCTAGAGCCATCTATGAGCAAATTCCGGTTTCATATTTACAGACCTGATATTGGTAAGTCTTTATTTTTCTTTCTTCTCATCAATTATTATTTTTGTTAGGTTAGATAAATTTAAATTGCAATAAAAATAAATTTAAATAATCTTTTTTGTAAGGTTTTTTGTTTTTTTTTTATTTGAATGTCCCCGTGCTCATTAACGCAATACCTCCCTCGTACTAAAACATTGTTCATCATAGTTGCTAATGTGGCTTGGGGTTTTACTTCAATAACAGCCCTGATGGATGCCTTCAGCTCGTTCCTGTTGCGTGGCTTGGTTTTATACACCTGTTTGCAATAACTCCATAAATAGAAATCCGGAGCAGTGAGATCATTGAATGGTGGCGTCCACTCTCCCCTCTTGTTTGTAGGGCTTCCTTCGGAGATTTCCTGTCTCGTTGAACTGCTCGAAAATCCGCAATATGGTCCATTTCCTCGGAATATCCCATCTTCATTTATCAATGGGCATTGTGCTGAAAGCAGGGACATTGATTTCAAATACAGTTGAACCACCCTTATTCGTTCTGCGTGTGAATATCTATTTATCAAAAATAGAATGAACAAAATTTTTCAAAAATAATTCAAGATAACAGCTGTTTATTTTTTGTAGTAATTTAAATTAATTTTTTATTATGAAACATAACCTAAGGTTACGATATAGTGACTCTTTTTCGCATTGTGTCTAAACCATCTCAAGATTTCTATATAACTAAATAATGAACTTAACACATTAAAATTTCATTATGCTTTTTGTTTTAGAGTTTTGATGCGTCGTGAGCCAATACACAAAATTTGCCTGAACCATGTCCTCAACGATGACATCAAATATGTTGTCAAGGATGACCGTACTTGGCTCTTCAGTGCGAATGACTTCAGTACCGGGGAGATTGTTCTCGTTCAGTTCTGTGTACGCTTCAAAACCAAAGACATCGCTCAAGACTTCATGAACGCAATCGATAAGGCCAGATACCAACTTGTCAAAACTCCTGTCAAACCTCAAGCACAATCTAAAATTGATACTAAAGTGGAATCGTCTTCAAAACCAGATGACAAATCACAACCTGCCGTGGCTGATGATGAAGTTGTATTTGTTTCCGAAACCACTGTATCTTTAGAAGAAAAAGAAGAAGCTAAAAAATTAATGCTTCCAGAAAACTTCTACGCGTATAAACAAAAGGAAGACTGTAAAGGGTGTGTCGGATGTGATCCTGATGCCTATGTATTCAAAACTTCACAGAATGAAAATGATAAAAACGTTATACCAGATAATAAAGATGAATTAAAGGGTGCGGAAGAAACAGCTGTTCCTAAACCTAATACATTCATTTTTGGTCAGAAAGCATGGTCAGAACAGTTCACAGCAGCTAATACCACAGGACAATCAATATTCTCAACACCTGGTGGGACATTCGGTTCCGGAAGCATTTTCAGCGGAAAGGGCGACTCGGGCAGTATCTTCAGTGGAAAAGCTTTAACGAGCGATGCAGAAAAGAAGACACTCCTGGCCGCCCCCAAGCTTGCTATTGCTACAACTGTCACCACAACGACTACACCGACTTTTACAACGGGGCAACCTCTATTCTCGTCAAATCTCTTATCAACAAATACTCCCACTACAGGCAGTATATTCGGTAACGCAGCAGTCAAACCTGATGATAAAACTCAACCTACATCTTTTGTTTTTAAGCCAAACAATGGAGATGGCGGTTTGAGTGTCTTCGGCAATAAAGACACCAATTCCGTTTTCAAAGCACCTCTTCCTACGCAGACTACCATTACGCCGTCGACAACTGCCTCAATATTATTTGGTAACGCCGCTAAATCCCAAGAATCTGTATTCACATCCAACAGCGCTCCATTATTTTCAACACCTGCCGCCGTTGTTACAGCCGGAAATATTTTCGGCGGTAACAAGACCTTTGGATTCGGAGCAGGGGACGTGAAACCAAATATTGTTTTTGGACAAGGCGATAACAAAACATCCATATTCGGAGGCGGTGTTACAACTACAGCCGAACAAAAGCCGTTTGGTAGCGTAACAGTAGCGAAGAACTTAATGGCCAATCCGGAAAATGGAGAAAAGGAAGTACCTGCGGTCATTTTGGGAATGGATGTCGCACCGGACCTGTCATTTGCAGCTTTAGCGGCCCAAACTAAAGAAGTACCCCCTGCCTCAGGTGAGATATATATTATTACAACTTTTAAGTTTACGTAGTCATACCACGTAAAGTCATCACGACTCTTCAAATCAAATTTTCGTCTTGCTCCTTTAGATTTTCTTGATTTATCGTTTACAGTTTCTGTTTTTGGAGTTCACCGAAAATGTTAAAAAAGCGCATGTTTTCGTAATTCAAACTGGCTGAAATTTCATGAATGGTAGAGAAACCATATATATCGCATTTTAAATCTACGAGGGTCATCTAGAAACTAAGGTTACAACATTTATGTAGGATCGAAAAATGCTTGTATTTTATTGAAATTCACAGAATACTTCACAAATATATTAAACTATTTTTCAACGTAATCGCCGTCGAGATTGAGACATTTATGTAGTCGGGGTATCAACTTTTGTATGCCAGTGTCATAGACCTCCGCCGCCAGCTCTTTCAGCCACTTCTTCACAGCTTCCTCGACCTCCTGATCGTTGGAAAGTTGTTGGGGTGTAGTGACACACCCACGTCTCATCCCCCGTCACGATAGAGTCCAGAAAAGCTTCTCCCTCCTGTGCAAAACGATCCAAAAATTCACGCGCGGCGGTCACGCGGTTTTGACGGTGCTCCGATGTGAGCATTCTGGGCATTCTTGTAACCAACTTTTTCCGACACATTATCACGAAGGAGACTTAGAGAAATGTCAGGAAATTCTTCATGGAGGTTGTCAAGCGTCACGGCGGTCATTTCGCACTTGTTCTTCAATTTTTTGCACAAGTTCGTCAGAAATCACTGCCTTGCCTCGTCGTATCAGTACGGCATTCTCTGAACAACCTAACCCACTTCGTGACATGTTGTCGACTCATCACATCACTACCATAAACTTGCTTCGATGGATATTCGCGGCGGTATTGATCTGCAAAGTCAAAAAACGGATGACCGCGCGGATCTTGCACTGACGGGAGATGCCGGGAGCGCATGATGACCTCCATCGGATAAATTTACTTTGACTGATCAAAATGGCCGACAAACACGCGGGACTAAACAAACTGACCGTTAGGATCCCCCTACACGCCAGGTGCGCCAACTTTGAAACAATAAATTTCCCCCGGCCTCAGGAGCCCTTGTAGCCTTACTTTCTAGATGACCCTCGTAGAAGGCAAGAATCCATTGCGATATTCCTAATAAAGGTTTTCCAAGGTTCCTTTAACTGTCCCGCGATTCTAGAAGCACTAAGTTTATATGTACCCAATAAATATATCCGTGCAAGGAATCACCCTCTGTTCTACACACCAACTTACAGGACGAATATCATGGCTAAACACTCAGTCACGCTTGGTATAGAGATATTAAACCAACTGAATGACACTGTGGATATATTCTCGGTACCGTCTAGCAGTATGAGAAGAATCCTGGCTGATATTATTCCTAACGAATAAGCTAACGCTAGAAGCAAACCCTCTTTGTGTAACAGGAGAAATCCGTGCAAAGTGGATAAAAAAAAAAAAAAAAAAAAAAAAAATTGGTTTCTCTAAAATAATTAGAAAACCCATTTAAGAGCTTTAAAATGAGTGATATATAATTTCTCTGTAATACCACTAAGGTTCTAATGTTTCCAGCTAGAACATATATGGGTAAATACCACATCAGCCAATTCCTTTGCATGCTCAGGCAATCTTACAGTTAAAATTTTATATATCTGCCCTTAGTAGTGTCAACTGGAGCTGATAGAAAATATATTGTTTCGTTACATTCTGAAGACATAAGTTCCTGAAAAGTTGTCCGTTAACTAAAATTCCGTAAATGGAATTAATTATTTTTATTTAAATACATATTCAATGTACATAATGTGCTCTATGAAAAAATAATCTATTAAACATTTGAGAAAAGTCTAAGAGTATAATTGGAAATATTTATAACAGAGAAAAAGTAAAGCGAAAATAAAGTAAAAGTCCGTTAATTCGAAATTCAAGTGACCAAATTTCGCAAAAAAATTCAAATTTAATTTTCAATACAGATGAGAAGAAGCAGCCTTTCTCATGGGCGGGGGCGGGCACTCCCCTGTTCGGCGGCGAGAAGGGACCCAAGGAGGCCTCGGATGGTCATCATAACGAGAGCCACGAGGGAGAGGGCGAAGGGGAGTATGATCCGCATTACGAGCCTGTCGTGCCCATGCCTGAGGAGATCAATGTCGTCACGGGAGAGGAGGATGAGGTATAATATACTCGTTATAATAATCTAATATTCCCGTACCTCGCTTTACGGCCTAGATACGTTCCGGAAAAGTTGGCCGTAAAGCGAAAAGCCGTATAACGACTCAATTATTTTTTATGCAAACCCATACAAATTCAATTGGATCTGTTCCATTTTTTTATAAAATAATATAGTTTTTAGTTCATAAAGCATTTTATTCTTTTTATTTCCTATAAAAATGCTTACATAAAAATAAAAATACAAAACAAAGTAATAATAAACAGAAATTCAAAATTTGTAATTTATTTTTAACAAACACTGTTTATTCCACTTTTTTGTGACGGTATAACCCTGAGGATTTGTTAAGGCGGATTTGTGTTCACGAAATCTCTTTTCAAAAGATCTTCCTGTCTTTCCTATATAGAAATTATCACAGTCAGCACATAAAAGTTTATACACACCACTGTTGCTAAGTATTCTAATTTATTCTGAAATGGCTAATCATTGTCACCGTGAGAATCATACTTTTTCTATCGATGATGCCAAATTCTTACATATTAGCGGCAACGGAAATAAATTGGACAGATTAGAGGCCCTAGAAATTTCTAAGTCAGTATACCGATCGGAACATCTGTTGAACAGTTATTTCCCCAAAAAACTCTCCGCTCTTGGTCGAAATTATCCCTAGCCTTCCTCACCCCCCAGCCTCCAACCGTTGAAGCGTCTATATCGGTACCAGTTCGAACAGCATTTATTCTTGTTTGCGCTCCCCTGAAGATGAGGTGAAAGCCTTGAAACCGGTAGGGTTATACCGTCACAAAAAAGTGGAATAAACAGTGTTTGTTAAAAATAAATTACAATGTCTTTAAACCTCCACAACGTTAATGCCTACTAACTATAAACAACATAGAAATTCAAAATATAAACATATAAATTAAAAAATAAAAGGAATCATATGCACATATGTATACTTCTCCCTGGCTCCATCCCAACTCACTCTGCGAAGACTGTTGGGGTCAGCTCTCCCCGTCCTCAGGTTGTATGCTCTTCTGTCCCGGACTACGTCCCCCCACATATGTATACGTATAATAAAAAACATAAAATAAAATGTTTAAAAACTGTTTTAATCTGACGAGGAACATTAAGATGACCCCGAGCCATCTTCCATTGTTGACGTGTCAAAAAGATTATTCCCACACTGATTCCCGCCATGAAATCATTTTCGAACACACCATCTTTTTTGTTGTTTTTTATTGCGCTTATTGCTATTCTTAATTATATAAAAAAGAGCTAGGGAAATTCTCGAGAGAGCATAGAAGAAGAAGAAGGTAGCGGGGTGGAGAGATTCCTCTCAGCAGATCGAAGTAGCGGGTCTCAAAGTAAAACACAGTAGAGTCGGTTGTTACTGAGAATATAATTTTCGCTAAAAAGGGAGTTTCCCTCCTTATTAATGGTCGGTTGGTCATCACAAGCGCCCATTACCCGTGAAATACAACTTTCGGGGTTTTGAGCGCTGCTTAAGCCGACCAGCCGGTGATCTACTCACGACGCTCCGCCCGGAAGTCCTTTATTTCCCTTGCGGTCGCGAACGCGATCGGAGTCAAGCAAACTAACATTTTTCATACAAAGATTTACATATTACATATTCACAAATATTATATCAAATACAGATCAATACACTGATCAATGTCTATACACCTACAAGGGGGACCGCACACGTCCGATACAAGTACTACTTTTAACAGCACAGCACTTTTTTTGGCCGTACAACGAAACATTGTGGGCCGTAAATCGAAAAAGTGCCATAATTAAAAAAGGCCGTTATAGTGAAGTGCCGTATAAAGAGCGGCCGTATAGCGAGGTATAGGTGTATTCCTCTTTCGTATACAACCCTCAATCATACCCGAATTTAGAAAAGCATTGTGTGGAAACATTGTTTTACATACTTACATACCATCATGCTATTTCCCAGTCGGGGTAAGCAGAGGACAGAGCGCCAGACTTTCCTATCTCAACACACATCCTTAGCCTCTTCCTCATCCGTACACCTTTTCATACTACTCCTATGATTCTTCAGACTTTTCTTTTTTCAAAATATTCACTTGATCCAATCCAATGTGGTGCATAGCCGCGCGCTATTGCACTGGACTTCCGTGCGGAATGTCGTCCGTTTGAATCCCGCGCTGTGCTACTCCCTTCGAACGACACAGGCACTTTTTCCGCCTAGTGTTACCTATGGCTTCGGTTATATCTATTCTTTAAAAAAAAACATACTTTTTTTTATCTTTCTCCATTCATTTGATCTACATACTCGAACCATCTCAAGTATGTATATCAAATTAATGGCTTCGGTTATATCTATTCTTTAAAAAAAAACATACTTTTTTTATCTTTCTCCATTCATTTGATCTACATACTCGAACCATCTCAAGTATGTATATCAAATTAATGGCTTCGGTTATATCTATTCTTTAAAAAAAAACATACTTTTTTTTATCTTTCTCCATTCATTTGATCTACATACTCGAACCATCTCAAGTGCTCTTCTTCATCTTACTCAACATATCAACCTTAAGTTCGCATTCATCCTTAATTATTTCATTCTGTATTCTACCATACATTCTTATCCCATGTATTCTCCTCGATGCATTTCTATAGCATTTATTGAATTTTCAATCTTTTCCCACGTCCACATTTCACTCCCATATATCAAAGTTGGTACTAAAATATGGCTGGATCAAGTGAATTATATTTTGCAATCACACTCATCCCTAATCACTGACATTGTCTTCGGCCCTAGTAATTTAACCTTCATGTTTAGAACCGTTAGAATTGGTACGCATCTCGGGGGTTTCTCATTTTATGTGCTGGCAACCCTTCCGCACATGAAGAGACAGCCAAACTCTTTTACCAGACTGAGACCTTTTTGATATTTTTTTCTAGTTACTATTGGGATTTCAACCCTGAACTTATGGTTGGAAGTCAAATTTCTAACATGGAGCTCAACGATACTTTTTAATTTAACCAATGTGATTAAAAAATGTATAAAATTAAGTCTAAATATTATCAATAACCAAACCAATTTTAATAATAGCCCTCTGCTTAATATGTTCTATTTAAAATCCACCCCCCTTGGATATCCAGACCCTGGCCTGCCCAAAAGATTCATTTTCATTTTTCCCTGCCCCATTTACCATTGAATCACATCTCCCCATTTCTCTACCCCTGCCTCATTCCTCTTATATTATTTACACTTGTACAGGAAATATATTTTTAGCAATTTAGTTTATCTTCACCTGACGATGAAGACGGTGGTCTTCGAAACCGATAGTAAACCCAAAAATAAACCTGTGGTGAACACGAAAATGTTAAATATTTTTTTATTTTACTTATTTTTCCTTTTACATAAAACATGGCACCACAAAGTGAAACTATAGTCTTTTCGAAGATTCAAGAAATAACCAATTTCATTTTGATCCCCTTCAATTTAGTTGAAAAAAGGGTGACTCTTTCATTTTCCAAGTGTCCGGTTCATGCATAAATATTGCGAAGACGAGAAACTTTAATAGGCGCATTTTCATTGTGACGCTCTTCCATATCTTTTCCAGCTGTGACATCGCTTTTTGTGCCATTCCACTTCTTTTTTTCACCTCAGCCTCGCATCCTCCATTGTTGGTATTGCCTAAGGCCTCGGCCACACAGGTAGGAGCCTCGCTTGAGTCTTAGAGCTATGCTGCGAGTTAGGCGACATATCCTAGCGAACCAACGCACCGCATACTATCGCAATGGCCACACTGCACACTTCACGCCACGTTGCATGTGTTGGTTACTTTACAGACGTGTTGGTTAATTTTATTGTGTCACCATGATTTTACAAGATGGCGGAAGTTTTAATAACAGCTGTGTATAAAAGGGAGCCTTTGTGGAACCCATCGAGCAAATTATACAAAAATATACCTGTAATAAAATCACTTTAGAATGAAGTTGCACAGAAAGTAAATAAAGATAAGGTAAGTTGTAATGAAATTGGTTAGTTTTAAGAGTGGCATCGTTTTTTGTCTCAACCGCTCCCAACTGTCAAATGAATTTGTGCGTAGCACTTTGGTGTGGCCAAGGATGAAGTCACCTAATATATGAGTTACATAAAACCTAGCTTAGCACCTAATGAAGCACTTTGGTGTGGCCTCGGCCTAAGTAAATTATTAGAATGAGTAAAAAAAACTGCTTCTTGGGAAGTATGTTCTCAGACGCTAGAAAGACGGAACGAAATATTAAACGAGGTTATGATTTGCATTTAAATATTTCTATAATTTCAGGTAGTGAAGTTCCAACAGAAAGCTAAGCTGTTTCGTTATGATGCAGAGTGGAAAGAGCGAGGGCTGGGCATGCTCAAGCTGCTGTACCATCCTGAGAGGAAGACCTACCGCCTGTTGCTACGACAATGTCAGGTATGGCTGCGGGAATCTAAAGGCATTTAGAAAACATCTCCATTTGTCGAAAAGATTCTTTGAGACGCAGGTTTCTTGGCGTTTTAATTATTGATTGACAAAAGAATCGACACTGGTTTCCTTTACATAATAAACAATTATAAAGCACTACAACTATTCAGGATACATAACACATCGATCAATAAGTCCCGGGACTAACCAACAGATTGCACCTCTAATAACAAATCCACACCATTCTCAGTTAGTACCAACCTTTAGAAGTTACGTGTCAAACTTTCATGACATTGTGTCATTGAGTTACAGTGGTTTTAGTGACGCTACTTTTGCTATTTTCAAAACAATGGAAAAAACCGAATTTCGTGTGTTGATAAAACATTGCATTTTAATGGGACAAAATACCGTTCAAATTCAGCGATGGCTTGAAAAGTGTTATCCGGGCTCTGCTCCGTCGAAAACAACCATTTGTCGGTGGTATGCTGATTTCAAACGCGGTCGTACAGACACAAATGATGCTGAACGCTCTGGTCGTCCAAATGAGGCTGTTACACCAGAAAACATTAAAAAAATCCTCAAAATCGTGATGGAAAATCGCAAAGTAAAATTGCGTGAGATAGCTGACATCCTGAAGATATCATTTGGTAGTGTTTACACTATTTTGCATGAACATTTGGTCATGAAAAAGCTTTTTTCGAAATGGGTGCCGCGTTTGCTCACAATGGAACAGAAACAACAACGCATCGATGATTCAGAGCGCTGTTGGGCACAGTTTACTCGAAATAAACAGGAGTTTTTGCGACGGTATGTGACAATGGATGGTAACTTGGATCCACCACTATACTCCGGAATGAAATCGACAGCAGCCGGTGAAAGTCGTCCGACGCGACCAAAAACTCAACAGTCGGCCGGCAAGGTTATGGCCTCCGTGTTTTGGGATGCGCATGGTATAATATTCATCGATTAGTTGACATTCGATTAGTTGATTAGTTGACGCGACCAAAAACTCAACAGTCGGCCGGCAAGGTTATGGCCTCCGTATTTTGGGATGCGCATTGTATAATATTCATCGATTAGTTGACATTCCAATATATATATATACATATGTTCATATTCTTTTTCTACAGGTTCACAAAGTTGTGCTTAACCAGCTGCTGACCCGCGACCTGATAATGTTGCCCATGGCCAAGAACGAGCGAGCCCTAGTGTGGGCGGGCCTCAATTACACAGAGGATAACCCAGAGGGCATCCTCGAGAAGCTGGCTGTGCGCTTCGGCAACCAGGACCAGACCAAAGACTTCCACAACAGGATTGATCACATTATCGAGGTATGCTACACGTTTTGATTGGAAATAATATAAAAATAAATGTTTGATTGGAAATATAAAAATAAATGTTGGGTTAGAAATATTAAAATAAATGTCGGATTGGAAATATAAAAGTAAATGTTTAATCGGAAATAAAAAACAAATGTTAGATTGGAAATATAAAAACAAAGGTTTGATTGGAAATATGAACATAAATGTTTAATTGGTAATATTGGAATTGAAATTTAAAAATAAACATTTATTTTATATTTTTGTGTTCACCACTGGTTTATTTTGAGTTTACTACCGGTTTCGAAGACCTCTGTCTTCATCGTCAGGTAAAGATAAACTAAATTGCTCACAATATATTTCTTCTGCAAGTGTAAATAGTACGATGATGAGATGTATGCGGATTACTGTGTGCAGAAGATGGAGGTCTTCGAAACCGGTAGTGAAACTAAAGTCTTTTCGAAGATTCAAGAAATTAAAAATTAACGTTTAATTGGAAATATAAAAATTTAAATATATGTAGTCATATATCTTTGGCCAACAAACCATCTTTCCTCAAATTTTTCAATTCCATGTCAGTTGTAAAATGTTATGATCTGATCACTTTTATTTTCTTTAATTTCAGGAGCTAGAAGAGCGTGCGAAGCTAGAATCGAGTCAAGATCATCCGACAGTCATACAGGAGGTTGTCGCGGAGAAATCCAACCAGGAGGACTCCAGCAAGCCCGAGGGGCAGGAGAATAAGACTGAGAAGAGGACGGATGAGGAACGTCAGCGGGAAACTGAAGGAGAGGAAGGGGATGAGGATGATGAGGAAGGTGAAGGAGAAGAGGAGGAGTACAGATATGAAGACTATTACGACCAGGCGCATGGCCAGGAAGATGATCATTACCAGAATTATAACGAATACAATTACGGCAGCTGGGAAGATTACGAAGGTGTAAGTATATGGCATAATTTATTACTACAGTAAAATCTCTTAATTCCTGTTTGCATTACGTAAATTTCAAAGTGTAGATTCCCATAGATTTGATGGACTATAAGTCCTTATTAAAGTTTTTGAATCATTGCCGTAGCTGGGCCTCGTAGACGAGGATCCCCTCGCCATTCCAACGTTAATTCAGTTAAAAAAGCAAAGCTGCTGCGGAGTGCTTTTTATTATTCACCGGTCACACCGCTGTACTGCGTCCAATGGCACGTCTTATTGATCGGAACATGTTTTTTTTTTCTCTTTTTTGAAAAAATAGATATGGCCGAAGAATAATCATAAGTATACTTATACTCCCAAATATTAGGCGCCAAAAATGTCCGTACCATTGGAGGCGAGTAGCACAGTGTGGGGGTCGAACTGGTGAACTTCCGTTCGGAAGTTCAGTGCGTTATCGTGTGACCATTCATCTCAAAATAGATGAAAAATGTCAGATCTAATTTTCAGTCTATAAACATTTTCTTTCTTGATATATTGTATTATTCTATAAAGAGTAATATATTCATTTGTTAGTTTAGTATATACTGTACCTTAAAAAAGAGAGGATTGGGTCTCGATATTAGTCACCTTATAACGTATACACATTAAAATACAAAGTTTAACACGTTCCGTGCCGCAGTACATTTTGAGAAAGTACCTGCGCCACTAAACAAATTATAGTTTATATTATGTATACATATATAGGCTTCATAAATAATGATTTATTTTTAAAAATAAACTGATTTTAGGTGATATTGTGAGCGTAGGTCACCGGTGACTTACGCGGCGTCGTACGGTAATACATGTATATACAACATAAACTTTTGTAGTCGAAACAAATTGTAGCATGCCTAATTTATTACTTATTATATTTTTTATTTATTTATGTAATATGCTATAGTGTTACTTCATAACATAATAATCTCTTATGATTACTGAGACAATAGCTCCAAAAAAAAGGGTCACAATGTTGCATAGACAATGCACCCTCATAAATTTCCAGAGTGTGACAAATGGATGGTCCCATTCATTATGTTATCCCTGGAATCTCTTCTATACCCCCTAGCCTAATTGTAGAGGCTAGTTTATCCTTGAAAAAAATAAACCGTAATAGCTTGCTCATGTACACCTGGAGGTTTATTAAAATAATTGCATTTTCAAACAAAATTTTGGAAGTTTTTATGTGCATTATATTCAGGGGCGCCGTATAGGTCACATTCAATGTTAAAATTCGTAGTAAATGTGAGCGCTGGCGCACTGGGACTGTTTATAAAAAAAAAAAACACGTAGGTCACCGGTGACCTATGTGGCGCCCTGGTCAAAAACACGGTAGGTCACCGGTGACCTACGCGGCGCGGAACGTGTTAAAAACAAAAATCCTAAAAAGTCCATTTAGGTCTCGACCAAACAGGCAGGAGCCTCGCTCGATGCTTAGAGCTACGCTGCGAGTTAGGCGACATACATACATATGGCCACACCACGTTTCGCGCCACGCTACATGACTATTAGTTACCTAGTGAGTCTCCTAGCGAACAGATGTGTTGGTTAATTTTATTGTGTCACCAAGTGATTTTACAAGATTGCGGAAGTTTTAATAACAGCTGTGTATAAAAGGGAACCTTTGTGGAACCCATGGAGCAAATTATTCAAAATGTACCTGTAATAAAATCACTTTGGAATGAAGTTGGAAGTATATGAAGATGGTAAGTTGTAATGAAATTAGTTAGTTTTGTTGGTGGCATCGTTTGTTGACTCAACCGCTCCCAAATGTCAAATGAATTTGTGCGAAGCACTTTGGTGTAGGTATGCATGAAGTCACCTAGTCTTTTAGTCACGTAGCACCTAGCGAAGCACTTTGGTGTGGCCTTAGCCTTATTTTTCGGGAGCAGAGGGATAGCTATGATTTCGGTCATATTTATTTCAATAAAAATTGAAAAAGCTGTCGAGTATTATTATTTTGTACATGTTGCGCAGGAAGAGGAAGACTTGGCAATCATATATGAGAGTCAGGCCACAGTGGACGGGCTGTCCACGCATATTGTGCTGTACGCGGGGGCCCACGGCGGCCATCTCAGGCTCTTCAGGGACAAGGACATGCTCTCGGACACGTACATCACTGAGGGGGCTGTCATGAATGTAATTACCACTTTTTTTAATATATTAATTTTTTTATATTATTTATAGTTGAGGCATTAACACTGGAGAAGGTATTGTAATCGGTTTATTAAAACACAATTTTTTCCATTTAAAATAATTATATACTCCTACGAGTTGCAAGGTTTTTACCTCGTCATCAGGAAAGCGCAAACGAGACTTGTTCGAACTCCCCTGATGATGTGGTGAAACTTTGAAACCGGTAGGATCATACCATTATCTTAAGTGGAAAAACAGTGTTTTAGCCAACTAATTACATTATAGAACAAAATAGTTTGAAAATACAAGTATTTCTCATCTTACAAGACTCGACTGTGAAACTGGTTGAAGTTTGTACGAATGGTTTTTTGTAATCTGTTTCACAAGCGGACAATGATAGACTTGTGCAGTTTCCAATGAAAAAGCATAGTGTAATAGAAAAAGTTCAAATCTTCACACTAAAAGGTTTCAAACAAGCGTTTCGATATCCTGATCAAGTGCTTGCTCCTGCCCCTGCCCCTGCCTGCAAGAATTAATATTTTACGATGATAAAGAAAAGGATTTCTTGCAATCTAATAACTCAGAAACTTTTGTCAAGAATAGACTCCTTGCTCATCCAGAGTCTACAATGAGTGCTGCACCATCGCAAGAAGATGCATTTTGTTTATTATATTAGGTCCTTACATATGAAATTGGCGTTTTGCCGTACTGGCAACTTTGATCTCAAATATCTTCTCTTTGGTTAGGAATTCCAAATTCAAATTTATACAGCTATTTACTCAAGTATTTGTGTTTCGAAAATTATAATTCATTTGTTTTTTCCTCAATTGTTTTTTTTCTTTGCGTCACTCAGTTTACAAAATGGAAAACTTGAAATATCGCGTTATTTACGAGTACGAGTTCCACCGTGGCACCAGTGCTGCAGAAACGGCTCGAAGGATTAATGATGTGTATGGCGACGGTGCCGCAAAAGAAAACACAGTGCATTTTTGGTTCCAACGTTTTCGTTCTGGAAATTTCGACCTGCAGAAGAAGCCCCGTGGACGGCCGGAGACCAAAGTTGATAATGAAGAATTGAAGGCTATTGTGGAAGCGGATCCATCGCAAACCACGTCCGAGTTAGCTGCAGGCTGCGGTGTTAGTGATAAAACTGTTTTAATCCACTTGAAGCAAATTGGGAAGGTGAAAAAGCTTGAAAGGTGGGTACCTCACGAATTGAGTGAAGCAAATCAACAAACGCGCGTTGACTGCTGCGTTGCATTACTCAACCGGCACAATAATGAAGGGATTTTGAATCGAATCATTACCTGTGATGAAAAGTGGATCCTGTATGATAATCGGAAGCGCTCATCGCAATGGCTGAACCCTGCCGAACCAGCCAAACCATGCCCCAAGCGAAAATTGACTCCAAAAAAGTTACTTGTGAGCGTTTGGTGGACTAGTGCTGGTGTCGTTCACTACAGCTTTCTTAAATCTGGCCAGACGATTACGGCAGATGTCTATTGTCAGCAACTGCAAACCATGATGGAAAAGCTAGCTGCTAAACAACCGAGGCTGGTTAATCGCTCTAGGCCACTGCTGCTTCATGATAACGCTAGACCATACACTGCACAACAGACGGCTACCAAATTAGAAGAGCTTCAATTGGAATGTCTAAGACATCCACCGTACTCTCCGGACCTTGCCCCAACAGATTACTATTTTTTTCGAAATTTGGATAACTTCTTGCAAGGGAAAAAATTCAACTCCGATGGGGCAGTCCAAACCGACTTCAAAGATTTTATTGATTCCCGTCCGAATGGTTTTTTTAGTAAAGGGATCGATGAACTACCTATGAGATGGCAAAAGTGCATAGATAGCAATGGTACATACTTTGATTAAATAAATATATTATATTAAAAAAAAATCAACTTTATGTTCCTCCCAAACAAAACGCCAATTTCATATGTAAGGACCTAATATATCAACATTACTACGAGATTTAGTAATGATTATATCAACATTACTCGTATTTATGAAGTGTTGACAAAAGTAATATACTATGTGACTTACAATATTCTTTTTCAGCTGTATATGAGAATTCATTCCATTATTAACGACTTAATTTACAAAGCCCTGAAATGAAACCTACTCCCGTGATATCATTTACAAGAAAATAAAACTGTTATGTTCCTCCCAAACAAAACGCCAATTTCATATGTAAGGACCTAATACTAAAGAAAATGTAGCGTCGTCCCTGTGACGTTTCACAAATTCGCCCCAATACAACCTTGTAACGATGTTCAGTAATTTAAATTATTTTATCAACTTTAATATGTTATAAGCCTCGATTTTAATAAATTGCAAGTTATTTAGGTAAATGCATTACATAAAACTAACAATAATGACAAATTAATAAATCTTGTTACAAATGAGCAAAAATGTGGCAGTTTGTTAAAATCAAATAATATTTGGCGACGTTCGTCAAAAGTCACTACGTTAGTCCGCATTGACTAGGGATGGGGTATACGATAATTGGATTTTCGATTTTTTTATACATAAAATTAAATGTTCGTAATTAGTATTAATTCATAGTGGATCTTGGCCTATTTAAAGATAGATACAAATCATACAATGCATTAGAAAGTCAGTATAATAAAAATTAGGAATTAAAACGTCAGTTTAGAGAAAAACAATTTTTCCATTTATAAATTTATAAAAAAACTATTCGATTTGTAAAAAAAAAACTATTTTATCCCATCCCTTTGAGACATGAAATTTCTAACGTCACATGGACCATGCTACATTTTCTTGAGTATAGCAACCGTTATTTAAGTTTATCTTTAATTTCTTGTCATTGATAAATTATAATTTCTTGTCATTAATAATTTCTTATATACTATGTCAAATCGTATTCTTGCTGATATTATTTGGAAAAATAATCAAAAATTAATAACTCTTTATTTCTAATTGCTTATAATTAATCAAATATATTTTTGCTGACATTCTATTGAAATGTGGAACTACATACAGATCGCGATGTCTGATGAATTATATTTGCAGTGCGAGGGAGTGAGCTGCAAATGGAAGGGCGTCGATGATGAAGAGGAATGGAAGAGTGCCACACTGCCTGACGAGGAGGTGGCTGCAGCATTGCATGCTTCTTTCTATGTAAGTCTTCTTTCCGATGGTCTCGTTTTATAAACTTCACAGATAATAATAAAAGGACAATTTATCTAGCGCCTTTTAGAGATCAAACTCACCTTTTAACTCAGGATTCAAACCCTCTCGTAAATTTTGATAAGATCTCCCAAAAAGGATTGTCTTCAAGTGCTTCCTAATGCTGCACATGTCACCTATATCTCTGACACTAGGAGGCAGACCATTCCACTCCACACTCTATATCATAATAACCTTATTAGATTAATTTTCATGAGGAAAAAGCAAAGAAAACAAAATACCACATCGTATACTTTCTTCATTCATTCAATATACACGCCCAAACTATACATTGATCTTCTTTATAATTCATTCTGCTGTATACTATAAATATACTTGCTTTGTTAGACTTTCTTCATTCATTCAATATACACGCCCAAACCATACATTGATCTTCTTTATAATTCATTCTGTAGTATACTATAAATATACTTGCTTTGTTCGACTTTCTTTATTCATTCAATATACACGCCCAAACTATACATTGATCTTCTTTATAATTCATTCTGCCGTATACTATAAATATACTTGCTTTGTTCGACTTTCTTCATTCATTCAATATACACGCCCAAACTATACATTGATCTTCTTTATAATTCATTCTGCCGTATACTTTAAATATACTTGCTTTGTTAGACTTTCTTCATTCATTCAATATACACGCCCAATCTATACATTGATCTTCTTTATGATTCATTCTGCCGTATACTATAAATAAATATATATATTAGGTGTACAAATAAGTTTCCGCCGTTTTTTATAAAAAAATGGGCATTTATTGTGAAAGAACGGAACCTCATGTTTTATTCGAAGTAGTACCCATCGCTTGCCACTACTTTTCCCCATCTTTCTGTCAGCATACGAATACCGCGTCAGTCATCATCATCATCTTTTGAGGCTATCCACGAATCGACTCAATTTTTGGTATCTTCATATGATGTGAAGTGCTGCTCAGACAGGCCATGCGTCATCGATCAAAACAAGTGGTAATCAGAAGGAGCAATGTCTGGTGAATACAGCGGGTGGGGTAAAACTTCTCAATTGAGTGTTTCCAAATAGGTTTTGACCGGTGCCGCAACATGTGGACTAGCATTATCATGCAGGAGAATAATTTTGTCGTGTCTGGCGTAGTAGTGGGCGCGCTTTTCCTCGAGTGCTCGACTCAATCTCGTCAATTATGTTCGGTAGACAGCCCCAGCAATGGTTTCATTCGGTTTGAGCAACTCATAATACACGACACCAAGCTGATCCCACCAAATACACAACAAGAGTTTTTTTCCATGAATATTTGGCTTAGCTGTAGATGTTGAAGCATGGCCAGGGGTTCCCCATGATTTCTTCCTTTTTGGATTATCATAGTGGATCCATTTTTCATCACCAGTGACTATACGGTGCAGAAAACCCTTTCGTTTATGCCTGGCAAGCAGCATTTCACATGTGGAAAATTGGCATTCAAAGTTTCTCCGTGTCAGTTCATATGAATCCCAATTTCTTTGTTTTTGAATCATTCCCAATGATTTCAACCCATGTGAAATTGCTTGTTGAGTCACTCCTAATGTAAGTGCAAGTTCTTCTTGCGTTTGGCACGAATCTTGATCCAATAATACTTCCAATTCCGCGTCTTCGTACACTTTCGGCCTTCCGCTACGTTCTTTGTCTTCGATGTCAAATTCACCGTTCTTAAACTTTTGAAACCACTCACGACAACTTCTCTCACTTAAGGCAGCCTCACCATATGCTTCTACAAGCAATCGATGCGCCTCAGCTGCAGATTTCTTCAAATTGAAGAAGTAAATCAAAAGTTCCCGCAAATGACGCTTATTCGGCTCAAAACTTGACATTTTCGAACACAAAAAAATATGTTATACTGATAAAAATTCACTAATATTTCAAGGTCATGTTGTTGACAGATGTCCAACCTTACGATAATGACATTTTACATCTGACAATTTTAACCATAACTTACTGGTGGCACCAACTTTTGTCAAACGGCGGTGATTTATTTGTACACCCAATATATATAATCTCATAAATTTTTTGATAAAATTTAGAGTTTTTCTCTTCATAAGAATAATTTTTGATTAGGACCAGTTCCTTTTTCTAAATGTGAAAAAATACCGACTAATTTAGTCGTGTCAATTTTTGACAAATCATTGCTTTGTTTTCCGCATTACTCTTAAGGTTGAATCTTGGTCCATTTAGCGCAAATCTTCATTTTAATTTCAATTTAAAAATATTCCGTATGTCAATTTTTCTCCATGAAGCGAAATTGTCAATTGTTTTTTTTCGATTTTGTTAAAAAAGCCTTGACTAATTTTGAATGTGATTTTCGTCGATACAATAATCAACTTCACTTCTATTTTCAGGACTTGCTGTCAATATAAGATAAAACAACGTGGGATCGTGTCAGCTGGACCTAGCCACACTCCACGGGTCAATGATTAATATAACTTGAAACAAGTTCTCTGAGGTTTCGTCGATCTAATGTTCTGTAATGTCCTTCTGTGGGTCACGATAACTTAACTTATTTAGCTCAAAATGTATGTCCTGAGTATTCACAATACTATTGTTATTTTTTTATTGTAATTAAGTCTAAATTTATTGTTAAACTATTCAATATAATAATTATATAAATCCAGTCGGAATAAACATTCAGAAAACTTATTTCAATTAATATTTTACATAGAATTACATTTATTACGTAAAAAGATTTGGTCAGTATATCGCGTTAAGTTCTATTAGTAGTGTTATAACAATATAAATTGGCAGGTATAATCTTAGTCTTCATTTTTTAGTTGAATAAACATTTATTAAAACACTATATTTCTTTGTATTCACCGCCGTTTCATTTATTGAGTTTACTACCAGTTTCAAAGTCCTCTTTGTTTTCTTCGCCTTTTAATGAGGACCTGAATTATACGAGGCATATCCAGAATACTGTACTAATACTGTACTGTAGAAGTGTACTGAATTTTTGTAGGTTACAATTTTTTTTATTTAAACAAAAAAATTACGTGGTTACCGTAGTACATATGTAAGCTATTTTTCGACATAGTCGCCATTCCTCTCAATGCAGGTGGTGAAGCGGGTTATCAACTTTTTGATGCCTTCCTCGAAGTAGTTTCCCGCCAACCCCTCCGTCCGCTTCTTCACCTCCTCCTTTAGCTCCTCGTCGGTTGAAAACCTTTTTCCACCCATGTACAGCTTCAAGGAGGTAAAGAGATAGTAATCTGAAGGTGCTAGGTCAGGGGAATGCGCAGGATGGTTCAGGACATCCCATTTAAACGAAGCGAGCAGTTCCTTCGTGGCGTTAGCCGTGTGTGGTCTGGCATTGTCATGCAGCAGGCAGACTCCCTTTGTCAGCATGCCTCTCCTCTTGTTCTGAATCGCCCTCCGCAATTTTTTTAGGGTCTCACAGTATCTTGCAGAGCTGATGGTCTCCCCTTGAGGCATATATTCAATTAAAATTGTGCCTTGGCAGTCCCAAAATGCGGATGCCATGATTTTCTTGGCTGAAATTGTGGTTTTGAACTTTTTGGCGGAAGGTGAACAGGTGTGACGCCACTGTTGAGACTGCCTTTTGGTTTCAGGCGTGTAATGTGCAACCCAAGTTTCATCTCCAGTAACGATGGAGCGGAGAAATTCATCTGCATGGAGTTTGCAGCGCCTCAAAAACTCTTGCCTTTTTACAAAATTTCGCACTTGGCGGGAGATTGGGTTGACATTTTTCACGAAACGTATTGTCGCGTCGACACTTCTCAACGTACTGACCTCGAACCGGAGTGGAAGGGTCAGGCTACACGGAAATGTAGCCAACATGTCGAAAATAAAATCCATCCGGTCGTGAGAGCCTCAGTACACTTACTTTCTGGATACGCCTCGTATGTTTAAAATATTTTAGAAACTTAAGGCTTCAATATTATTAATAATAGTAATAATACTCTCTTCAACCTGTTTCCCATTCAAATAATATCTCCTTGACTCCGTCTGCATTGCCCTTCCCCTTCCTACCCACCGACCATTCATTCTCTTTTAATTAAGTTCGTCATCACCTAGCAAAGAAGATAGAGTTCTTTGAAACCGGTTGTGAACTCAATAACACAGTGGCGAAAATAAAGATGAACGGTATTTTATAGATTGTATCAAACTAAATCGATTAAAACGACACCACAAAATGATGAAAAATGTCTTCTTTAAGATTCAAGATACTTAGTTCGTCTATCTAACAGTCTCTTCATTCCCTCGGGAACAATTGATGACACAAATTGCCTCCATTCAATTAAGGCTGTTCTCTGCAATTCTCTGTCTTTAAATCTTTTATACATGGCATTAGGGGATAAAGCCAACAGCTAAGAGGCTTGAGGTAAACTCTGAAGGACGATTCAACCTCCAGTATTCTTTGAATTAGTCTGCTTCTTAGAGAGTACTGAAAAAAGTGGTTTTCATATTCTCCTTTCTCTGCTACTCTACAAGATTTTTTTCTACAATTTGATGCAATATTTAACCAAATTAAAATCAATGTTTAAATTATTGACTGGTTATTCTCACAAATATATATTGCCATTCTATTTTTCTGACAATTCTAACTTATTTGTTGAAATGAGTATGGTATTAATTTCGGCAACTGTCTAAAATGAGTACCTACATCTCAGTGCGTTTTTTTTAAACAGCTTACATAACTGTGAAATTGAAATGTATGACGCAGGTCAAATTGTCATCACTTTCAATACTCATAATGAGATTGTTATCTATTATACTTGAGAAAATGTAGTATGGTTCCTGTGACAGTAACAATACAACCTTGTAACGACGTTCAGTAATTTTAATTATTTTAACAATTTTAATATAAGCCTCGATTCTAATAAATAGCAAGTTATTTAGGTATATACATTACATAAAACTAACAATAACGACAGATTAATACATCTTGTTACAAATTAACAAAATTGTGGCAGTTTGTTAAAATCAAATAATATTTGGTGACGTTTGACAAAAGTCACTATGTTAGTCTACATTGGCTAGGGTTGGGGTATACGATAAGTGGATTTTTGATTTTTTTAAACCTAAAATTAAATGTTCTTAATTAGTATTGATTCATAGTGGATCTTGGCTTATTTAAAGATTAGATACAAATCATACGATACATTAGAAAGTCAGTATAATGAAAATTAGGAATTAAAATGTCAATTTAGAGAAAAACAATTTTTCGATTTATAAAAAAACTATTCGATTTGAAAAAAAAAATTTTTTTTTACCCCAGCCCTTTGAGACATGACATTTCAAATGTCACAGGGACCATCCTAAATTTTGTCAAGTATAACACATTCTGTACTGAAAAGGCCTATTGCGAGACATGCAAACTTTTGCTGGGTGCTCAAAATGCCCATTACCATTCTATTCCAAAGACATGTGTGGCCAGAGTGGCCTAACAGTACTCACAGGGATTGAAAGGGTGTGTGTATGACAGTGAATTATATCTTCTCTTTTTACAATTTTTTTTATTAAATGAAATACGGGCAAGTTTTTTTAACAGCACCGTGATTTTAAAATAAATAATTCAGTTTTACCGGCATATATTGAGTGTGTAATTTGGAAATTGTCAAAAAAAGATGAATTGGTACATTTTATTCAGATTTTTACTAAATTTAGCCCATTTTAGTTACTTTCAATTCTATTTACTTGTTTACCACGTAAGAAAAAACATTCTTACAGATTTAAAATATGTATAATATTTCAAACCACTTTTTTTTTAAGATTTTAAAATCAAATTTACAAGATCGTTTCGTTCCGTACGCCAATTTGTATTGTACTTTTTCCAGTTTCAATAATGTCATTTTGCAAAAATCACTATGTTTATAATACTATACTATATACAGAAATATAACCACAAAATCACTATGTTTATAATACTATACTACAATATATACAGAAATATAACCACAAAATCTGGACTTAATAAGCTTTGTAGAAGCATTTGAAAACGTTAATTTAATGTTCCACTTTTTTTAATATGCCTTTTACTAAATTTAATACATTTACATCAGTTTCAAATAATTTAACGAGTTAATTGTTTGGGAATTAAAAAAAAACACATATTTTGTGATTCCAGGTTAAAAAAAAATTATAAATTAGTTCAGTTTAAAAAGAAATTGATATCTGTGATTTTAAAGACAAAAAAATTATTTAAACATAATTTTCAATATAGACTTTTATCCTGGATATATTATATATATATTTGTTTTTTATTTTATGTAGATATATTGTTTATTTTTTATTTCGAATGAATATTGATGTATCCTTTTTATTTCGAATGAATATTAATGTATCCTTTTGACTTGAGTTTTACAATTTTTATATTTATTAAGAACTGAGCTACACTTGAGTAAGGGTATCTTTTTAGTATATGTACATTTTCATTCCTTTATCCTAAAAGGGTTGGGGGACCCATCACCTGTATGAGACCCTATCCGATGACAACTCCTTCATTGATTGCCCAATCTTTCCCATTTCAATGCCAACTACTTCATTGAATGCTCAATCTTTCCCATTTCAATGCTAATTCATTCATCGAATGCCCAATTTTTCCCATTTCAAGTCCAACTACTTCATTGAATGCCCAATCTTTCCCATTTCAATGCAAACTCATTCATTAAATACCCAATCTTTCCCATTTCAATGCAAACTCGTTCATTAAATACCCAATCTTTCCCATTTCAATGCAAACTCGTTCATTAAATACCCAATCTTTCCCATTTCAATGCCAATGTCATTGAATGCCCAATCTTTCCCTTTTCAATGCCTACTTCCTCATGGAATGCCCGATTCAGATTCTCCATCTGGATTCCTTATTTAAGCCTTCCTTCTGGAAAGAATCTACGTAGGCAACTAACTATTCATCTGGCTTTTAAAATCCAATTTAAATTTTCAATGTAGATTAACAGAGCATCTATGTCAGGTGACTCTGATTTGAATATTTAAAAAATTTAAAATCATTTAAGGTATTTTTTTATAATTAAACTTTTGTTATTTAATTTTTTTATGTTATATATCACTTGCTGTTACTGGGAACATGAAAAAAAATTAAATCAACGTGATCTATGTAAATAAAGTAAGGTTTTGTCAAGAGATTTTTATGTAGTTTGAATTATGAGTAAAATTATACACTGCTCTACAATATTTTTTGTCTTTTTTACAAAAATGAAAGTACATTTCGTTTATAGATTTTAGGGCACTGAATACGAAAAAAACAGTCAAAATTCTGGATTGGCTCCAATTTACAAAATAAATTAGACATCTCTGTATTGAAATCTTGGCCCATCTTTGTTCATTGCTTTTACAAATGTATTCATGAGATCTAGCTATTGTGTAATTGTGGCAGCAAAATTTGATAAGGATTCACTGGCGGTTCACGCGCTACATTTTTCGTACCAGGCACAAAAGCTATTCGGTGAGGCAATTCTTTATTATTTATACTGTACACAGCTAGCGCAGCTGTCGCACTCACATAACAGTATTTGGCGTACCCATCTTGCAGAGCAACTAGTTTTAGTGGCGTCGAAAGGATAATTTTGCTACATTCGAAAAATTTTCTGTGAAAGTCCCAGGGTACTTGCTAGACTGTTTGAACTCCAGAACTTGTTTGAGCCGCTTTATAAATATATTTACTGTGCTACGAGTCATTTGTCTTCTTCCGTGATGCGCCGGACCTTAAGTCCCTTGGACTTTCAGTTCCATTGGACAGTTCCTCGTTCATCACACGTGACCTCATGTTCATAAAAAAAAAAAGATCTAGCATAGATCGTGCTAGATTGGGACTTGGACTTTCAGTTCCATTGGACAGTTCCTCGTTCATCACACGTGACCTCATGTTCATAAAAAAAAAGATCTAGTGTATATCGTGCTAGATTGGGACTTATTTTGTTCACCATAATAGTGTGGGTGGTAGTGGGATCAAACTGAAACCAACTGGTATCGTGTGGCTTTCAAATTCATCCTTACTGCTTATCATCATGTCAACCAGGGTCGATCCACTGCTGGATGAAGGTCTCCCCAAGTTGACTCCAAATAGTTCGGTTTTTTGCTCGTTGATGCCATGTGATGCTGCCATGCTTCCTGATCTCATCTATCCAGCGTACCTTCGGTCTTCTTCTAGACCTCTTTATGCCTCTTGGGTACCATTGGATTATTTCGGTTGTCCATCGGGAGCCTGACATTCTGGCTACATGTCCTGCCCATTGTCACTTCATTCTTTTGCACACCTTTATAACGTCTTCTACCTTTGTTATATTGCGAATCCAGGTGTTTCATTTATGGTCTCTTTTAGTTTATCCCAACATGCGTCTCTCCATGCCCCTTTGTGCAGTCTGGAGCTTTTGTGTGTTCTTTACTGTGAGCGTCCATGTCTCGCAGCCATACGTAAGTACTGGGAGAATACACTGGTTGTAGACCCTTCGCTTCACGGTTATTGGGAGATTACTTTTGAAGATGTTGTTGAAACGTCCAAATGAGCTTCACGCTAGTTTTGTCCATTGTGCTATTTCCTCGGATATGCCACCTACAAAGGAAATAATCTTACTGCTTATATTACATTTTATATATTTTTGTAATAATCATAAAATTTGCGGATTTGTTTAAATTTACGTCTTTGGCATATAGTATAACATTTTGCGGATGATTTCAGTTACATTTTTGTTTAACGTGTTAACAAGAGCTATTGAACACAATTTGATGATGGTTTTTGAATTCAGCACCCCAAAATATATAAAGAATGGCTTGTAAAAATTTAATTGTTTAACAGTGTAAGTCCTGCGTCCTATATTCAACTGTTTTGTTTTTAGAAATTACGTATATAGTCTCCCAATTCACTCGCAGAATTCTAAAATATCTCATTTTTAAGATAACTGAAGTGTTGTTTCGGCTATGCTAATTTTGCCTTTTTATCCGTGTTTATTTTTTTATTCAATTTTATATTAAAACTGACTTTTCAAGAGTGTTATTTAGACATTGTGATTTTATGCAACGTGACAAAATTAATATACAGTTAAAATGACATAACAATACACTACAAATTGATAGTTATTTAATAGTGAGCGATATATTTTATATAATTTTTTTCTAAAAATATTATCATTGTGTTTTTGGTATATTTAATCTGCGTATGATTTTATATTTTACCCTCTTTCGTTTTTAAAGTTAGGGTTGACGGACTACGGACACCATTTAGATTACTGACAGATACGTGACGTTACACTAAGGCTAAGGCCACACCAAAGTGCTTCGATAGGTGCTACGTGACTAATAGACTAGGTGACTTAATGCTCGGCCACACCAACGTGCTTCGCACAAATTCATTTGACATTTGGGAGTGGTTGAGTCAACAAACGATGCCACTCTCAAAACTAACCAATTTCATTACAACTTACCATCTTTATTTACTTCCTGTGCAACTTCATTCCAAAGTGATTTTATTACTCGTACATTTTTGTATAATTTGCTCGATGGGTTCCACAAAGGCTCCTTTTTATACACAGCTGTTAGTAAAACTTCGGCCATCTTGGACGTCTGTTCGCTAGGAGTCTCACTAGGTGACCTAATCGTCACGTAGCATGGAGTGTGGCCATTGCGATAGTATGGGGTGCGTTGGTTCGATAGGATATGTCACCTAGCTTGCAGCGCAGCTCTTAGCACCAAGCGAGGCTCCAACCTGTGTGGCCAAGGCCTAAATGATTTTTTTTTAAATCTTAAACAAAATTAAATACAACTATTATTAAATTTTTTATGCTTTTGAAAATTGACTTAAAATCCAGGGAGACACATTTAGCATGTTCAACGTCAATCTAATATCCAAAAAAAAAAATTATGCCTGTATTTATTTATTTATATGACAAGTAATTGTATGACTACATAATTTATAAAAAAACAAGGCCAACAAAATAAAAACATAATTTTTTTTATGGATTTGAGTTTGTTTTCCATGAAACGTTCAATTTATATGGATTTGGGTTTGTTGCCTTTCATTTGTAGTGTCCCCGGTAAACTAGGATTATGCCTGTATCTTACTGAAAGTATATAAACATGGAAAAATAAGTTGATACATTTTACCGATTGTTGATTCAATTATTTTACATATACATAATTAATATTAAAAATATCGACCATTTATTTAAAAAATAGAAAACACGATCAGCCTTTAGCAATGGATTTATTGGCGATGGCTGACAGATGCACTTTTTTCAGTAAAAAAATGTAAAATGGACAAAATATTTTAAAACAACAAGGCGTATCCAGAAAGTAAGTGTACTGAGGCTCTCACGACCGGATGGATTTTATTTTCGACATGTTGGCTACACTTCCGTGAAGCCTGACCCCGCTTCCTCCCGCCAAGTGCGAAATTTTGTAAAAAGGCAAAAGTTTTTGAGGCGCTGCAAACTCCATGGAGATGAATTCCTCCGCTCCATCGTTACTGGAGATGAAACTTGGGCTGCACACTACACGCCTGAAACCAAAAGGCAGTCTCAACAGTGGGACAGTTTTCAACCGACGAGGAGGTGGAGAAGTGGACGGAGGGGTTGGTGGGAAACTACTTCGAGGAAGGCATCAAAAAGTTGATACCCCGCTTCACCACCTGCATTGAGAGGAATGGCGACTATGTCGAAAAATAGCTTACATATGTACTACGGTAACCACGTAATTTTTTTGTTTAAATAAAAAAAATTGTAACCTACAAAAATTCAGTACACTTACTTTCTGGATATGCGTCGTATTACGGGCTACGCAAATTTCTACATTTAAAATCATATACAATAATTGTATGAACAAATATGGTTAAGACATTTACGGATTTGTTACGACACGAGCTGTAATCAAACTTGCGGGCTATTGATTCATACAAGTCACTGTAGCTCGTCACGCTATATTGCATGTGTGACCTCTAGCGTATGCCTTACACCATGCGATGTTGCGTTGTCGTCAGTGAATGTTTTGAGATTAACATCATATCGAAAAACTTACTTTTTTTCTGCACTTGGAAAACTCCGTACAAATTATTAAATTGATTTTATGTTTAATATATTTTATTTAAGAAATTTTAATTTGATCAATGTTTTAATATTAGTTAAGCTTACTTCAACATGCATTATTAACGTGTTCCCCGCGGGGAGCACAAACGCCTGTGATCTGACGACAATCCAAGTTTCAAATCACAAATACTTAAAAAAAATGACACAAAATCGGAATAAAAATTGAACTAAAATTTAAAATAATCTTTATTCTAGCGACATCTCTGAAAACCTTGTCAAATAATATATTAGTTTATGAGATATTGTTGAATAAACAGAGCGCCAAATTTTTTTGGTTTCTCAATATTTCCAGCATTAACAGTGTCATGTTTACTTGGTGTTGTAATCAAATATCAGTGGTTCTAAACAAAATATGTGTTTAAACTTAGAAATTAAAAAATGCGGAAATTGTGCCGCGCACAGGATTCGTGGAATTTGATTTTTAACGCGGTGTACAGGTTAAAATATTCAAATACATTATATAGATATGCTGCCAATCAAACTGCTATTTATGTATTAGGTGTTAACATAAGTTGTGTCCGTTTTTTTTTTCAATATAAAAATGAGCACGAAAAGTAAAACAAAATGGTAAAGGTTATACGTCATTCGAAAGAAAATTTTCTGCTCTACAAGATATTGTGTTTGCTTTTACGTTACATATATTATTTTATTTGATTACAAGCCTTCAAAATGGAATGGCAAGTAGACGAAAGTGAGCATTTTTGACACCTCCCTCTGTTCGCGTTCAATCGAAGGAATAAAGCTGCCAAAGCTACTCGCGATATTTGAAAAGTGTACGGTGAAGATGCTATGAATTAAAGGACAGCTTGTTGATGGTTTTTGCGTTTCAAAGACGGTAATTTCGACCTGAAAGATATGGAGCGTTTCGGACAACCAGTGGACTTCGATGAAGACCGCTTAAACCATATTACTCATGAAGATCCCCTTCAAACATTTTTTATCACCAGTAATGATGCGGTAAAGGAACCTTTGCTTGTGGCCATGCGTAGCTCGATGACGCGCGAGCAAACCAGCAGAAATTGATAATATATGTAACGTAAAAGCAAACACAATATTTTCTCTCGAATGACGTATAACCTTTACCATTTTGTTTTACTTTTGATGCTCATTTTTAAATTGAAAATAAAATGGACACAAATTATTTTAACACACAATATATTGATGCTGTCAATTTTCAATTTACTGAACTCCGTTTTTAATTAAAGAAATCATAATTATACACTTTGATAGGTTTATGTATATTATTTCTTTATTTACTAAGTGACAGCTGTTTCACTGTACAATAGCCTTGTCAAACTAACAGTTTGACAAGGTCATTGTACAGTGAAACAGCTGTCACTTAGTAAATAAATAAATAATATAGAACTATCAAAATATTTGATTATGATTTTCCTAATTGCTATATGTGGTTTGTTTTTGAATATTTGATAACAGCACAACCGCTATACATCGTTGTTGTTGCTGGACCTCATCTAAGATCCTCTTGTTATTCTAACATCGAAGCCGTGGAGTTTGTTTTGAGTGAGTGAGCCATTGCACACCAGCAAACTCACCGGCCACACAACTATACTGGATCCCATAGCACACTGAAGTGAGATAATCTGAGTACACTAGGCATTTGTTTTCCTTTTTTTTTTTTGATAGAATAAATGTTGCCGATGTCATACGAAAAAAATCCTATGTCATTCGAAGGGAGTAGCACAATGCAGGGTTCAAACCGGTGACCTTCCGCACGAAGGTCCAGTGCGTTACATCACGGCCGTGCACCTCACAATACAATACAGTGTAACAAGTCGTCACCCTAACGATTCTGACAACAGTTCTCCTAATTCCCGTTCGGAGCCCTTTAATAGATTTCCAAGTTCTCTAGGGGCTTAAGGAAGGTGCCTTCTGGTGGTGAGTAGATAAGAATTAAGGAACATTAAAGAAAATAGCTAAAATAAAGACAAAGAATATGAACACCCAGTGCCCTTAGAAACGGGTATAATGTCAGCCAAACAACTTGATTTTGTCCAAACGTCGTTACTAGGTGGAAACAAATCCTATGTCATGCGAGGGGTGTAACACAGTGCAGTGTTTGAACCGGCGACCTTCTGCACAGATGTCCAGTGCATTACCACTCGGCCATGCACTTCATATTAAATGTGTCATAACAGGCATAGCTAACCCGTAGACTCCAATGTGTTGTCTACAGCCCTAAGCTGTTTTTTTTCTATAAATCATGACACAATAAATCATAGTTGTTTAATATAGTAAAAGTGACATACTTTAGATTTCACGCAACTAAAAGCGTTAGTCTATACCCCCCACCATCCCGGCGGCATAAATTCGGTTTTATATTGGTAATACCTCGTACATGATTCACTCGGGCGCTGTTATGGTTGCCAAATGTGATTTGTTTAATAATAGTGGGTTCGACTACCCTCGAGGAGAGTTTGCTCTCGAAACTGCGCTATTTTAAATGGTTCTTTGAATGAAGGAATAAATCATGAAATTTTTATATTTATAACTTATTGTTGCCTGATTAATTTATTTATTTTCTTGTATTAAAAAAAAAAGAAACAGGTTGTTTGGGATTTGGATCGATAGATGCATTCAATATTAAAAACAGATAATTCGCATTTGTCAGACTTAATTGCTTTCCAACAATTGTAGAGCAGTTTTTGCGGAGATATTCTTTCGCCGGGTCATTATTGGAAGAGATATTGGATGTTGATGAAATGACATTATGAAACAAGGTAGATATTGGATGTTGATGAAATGACATTATGAAACAAGGTAGATATTGGATGTTGATGAAATGACATTATGAAACAAGGTAGATATTAATTATAATAATGATAATCATATTAAGAGAGACGAGCATTCATTGTTGTGAATGTATGACTGAGTTTTTATTAAGTAAGCAAAGCAAAGGTTTTAAGTATGATCGGATTTATTTTATAGCCACGTAAGAGAACAGAAAATTAATATGAAGTGTATATTTGTTTATATGAATGCTGTCATCAGCTCATGACATGGTAAAATCGTTGATGATACAATTAAATTATTGTTCCGAGAATTCGAGAAGATATGTAAGGTAAGTCTTCGTTCAGCAGAGCCCTGTTCGTACTATGGATTAGGTAGCAGATCCCACCATAAAGCAAAGCACACTAACTTTTTTTCACTTGTCTGTATATAAATGCCTAGAAGCATTATTTTTACTAATTTATTTTACCATATTATAGATTCATGTGTGAACGAACTACACAGGTAAATTGGTGACATACTAATGTTGAATGGTAACGGATGCCATAGTAGAGTTGGCGGATAGTGAAGATGAATTGCAAAGTTTGATAAGTAAATGGTATAAG
This sequence comes from Odontocerum albicorne, assembly GCA_949825065.1. Taxonomy (NCBI): domain Eukaryota; kingdom Metazoa; phylum Arthropoda; class Insecta; order Trichoptera; family Odontoceridae; genus Odontocerum; species Odontocerum albicorne. Next base: position 29,381,066 of record OX463860.1, read on the forward strand.
AGATGTGAAGACAAAAATCGGAGAATGAATGCTGCAAAATCCAAAGTAATGTGATAGAAAAGTGTGAAAGGAAAAGTAAATGTGATATATGGGTGAATAATGAAAGATTGGAGTATTTGGGTAGTATTTTCTCAGATAATGGAAGAGTTAAGAGGGATATTGAACGGCTTGTATATATACAAATATACTCTAACTGGACAGTATCAAAATCTGTTAAGATGATAGTCCAGAATAGTATTTTGGTGACAACTTAGATGCTTGGGAGTGACAAAAGACAGAGAAGTCGAATAAATGCTGTCGAAGTGCATGCATTGAGAAGACTACATGGGGTGACAATGTATGTGAGATGTTTTTTTATTTTATTTGCAAAACAATCGAACCCTAGGCTTAAGGGGATATCGAAAGGTGTGTTACATTAGGAAACAAAATCGATGGAGTGCTTAAACGTATATACTCGAACCGGACATTATCAAAATCTGCAATGATGATAGTCCGCAATAGTATTTTGGTGCCAAATTCGATGTATGGCAGTGAAACGAGGAAAAACACTGAAAATAGCGGAATAAATGCGTTCACTGAGAATACGTGAGGTGACAATGTATGACAGAATACGAAATTAAGTGATATGGTATGAATGTGAACTTACTTAAATAAAATAAGCATGTTTTAGGCATGTGGAAATCATGAATGAAGAAAGACTAATAAAAGAAATATATATTGCGAATGTGAATGGAAAGCACGGTAAAGGAAGACCAAAGAAAGTATGGTCGGATCAAGTGAATAATATTCTTAAGTAGGGAAATGTGTTATATGAGATCGAGATAGGAAAGTCTGGCACTCTGTCTTCTGTCTACCCCAACAGAAAAATAATGTGATGGTATGTATGTATTGTATTACTGTTTCGTTTTATACGGTACAACCTGGAGGACTTATTGTCATACAGCAATCTCTACCAACCAACTAGAAAGATGTTAAAAGGCCTTTCTGGTTTCTTCTAACAAAAATTATGAATAATTAGACAAATCTTAAAGGAATAGGGATAAAGATGGGAGCTACGGTTGAGGAATATTTTGAGAAAAATGATGTTTCTTTAGTTAATTTTTAACTGATTCAATGCGTCACTATAGGTAACTAACAACCCAGATTGGAACCCGTGATGGAATCATTGGGCAATCGAGATTTTTTTTAAGCAGTGACAAAAAGGTTTAAGACTTGTTCCGGGGTATCTGAAGGTTTGAGATTAAAATGGGTTTGTTAAACACTTGTTTTATTTTGCATTCTTACGATGTCTTGATTTGGAATCATCAGCGGAGAAAAGTTAGATTAATGGCCTGGAGAGTCCTTTCGACACGTACATATACTAATAAAGGGTCTTTCAAATTGAGCGGTTCTTTTGATTAAAATTTTTGTAATTCTTGAATAAAACACAATTTGCTTTGATTTCAAAAAACTTTTTATTGGTCATTCAAGTATAATGTATGACATTTAAACACAAAAAACAATATCCGCCAAAAGTCCACTTCTTGCAGCTCCACAGGTGTCCACTCTTTTGTCAAAGTTTTCATTGACATTTTGGCATAATTGCGGTTCTAACTCACCAATAATGCGAATAATTTCATCCTTCAGCTCAGGAATTGATCGGGGGTCATTCTTATAGACCTGGCTTTTCACGTAACCCCAAAGAAAATAGTCCAACAGTGTCGGATCACATGATCTTGGTGGCCAATTAACATCACAGTTTTTGGAGATTACAATACATAAAATAATTCAACTATTTGAATGCGTTGTTGTATTGTATACGATTCCATTTTTATAAATGTCATACATTACACTTCTCAAATGTCACAAGACCTAGACAAGTTCGCGACGCCATCTGTGTTTTATCCAAGAATTAAAAAAAACTGCTCAATTAGAAAGACCCTGTATAAAAAGAAAAAAACTGCAATTCAGAAAAAATCACAGATTAAAACTGTTTTAGTACCTATTTCGATGTATGGGAGTGAAACGTGGACGTGGAAAAAGACTTCAAAGAGTCAAAGAAATGCGTGTACTGAGAATAATACATGGGGTGACAATGTATGACAGAATACGGAATGAAGTGATAAGGGATGAATGTGAACTTAAGGCTGATGTGTTGAGGTAAGATGACGAAGTGCACCCTGAGATGGTTTGGGTATGTAGAACGAATGAATAAGGAAAGATTAACAACACAACTATACAATAAAAATGTGAGTGGAAAGCGTGATGGAGGAAGACCAAGGATAGTATGATAGGGATCAAGTTTATGATATTTCGAAAGAAGCAAGTAATAAAAATCGTGGAGCTGTATGAGAATAATTAATTAATTATAATTGAAGTTAAAAATTATAATAATTGAGATTTATTTGCTGAAAACATTAAAAAACCATCTGACAACGCTTACGGAACGAGCGTAGATCTAGTCTCGTTGCCAGCTACTGCGGCGCGGCAGGGCTGGTGGCTTACGTGAGACAATTGAGCTCCTCGCTATTCAGTGACGTATGCAAAAGTGAGATGCGAATATAGTGTCACGCTTCCCGCATACTATTCACCTATCGTCAAGACGAGGCACTCGCAGCGTTTAAATGCGAATTTGTTTTCGATCTTTACAAAACACCTCGATGTAGTCGATAAATTCTGATTATTATTAATAATATTTTTTAAATCAATGCGTAAATATATTATGGAGGAATACCTAAACTCTTAACCTTGTATTTATTAGAAGCAACGTGTAGAAGATACCCAACACAGGGAAGGAAAGGTTAAACACTCCAAAAAGAGTTGACAGAAGGTGGAGATTGTTCTGTAGTGTTATATATTAACACATCGATCAATAAGTCCCGAGACTAACCAACAGATGGCGCTTCCAATAACAAATCCATAACATTCTCAGTTAGTACCAACCTTTAGAAATTATGTGTCAAACTTTCATGACATTCCGACATTGTGTCATTGAGTTACAGTGGTTTTAGTGATGCTACTTTTGCTATTTTCAAAACAATGGAAAACACCAAATTTCGTGTGTTGATAAAATATTGCTTTTTAATGGGAAAAAATACCGTTCAAACTCAGCGATCGCTTGAAAAGTGTAATCCGGGCTCTGCTTCGTCGAAAACAACCATTTGTCGATGGTATGCTGATTTCAAACGCGGTCGTATGTACAGACACAAATGTTGCTGAGCGCTCTGGTCGTCCAAATGAGGCTGTGACACCAGAAAACATTAAAAAACCCATCAAAATCGTGACGGATAATAGCAAAGTAAAGTTGCGTGAGATAGCTGTCATCCTAAAGATATCATTTGGTAGTGTTTACACTATTTTGCATGAACATTTATTTGGTCATGAAAAAGCTTTTTTCGAAATGGGTGCCGCGTTTGCTCACAATGGAACAGAAACAACAACGCATCAATAATTCAGAGCACTGTTTGGCACTGTTTACGCGAAATAAACAGGAGTTTTTGCGTCGGTATGTGACAGTGGATGAAACTTGGATCCACCACTATACTCCGGAATCAAATCGGCATTCAGCTGAGTGGAGAGCAGCTGGTGAAAGTCGTCCGAAGCGACCAAAAACTCAACAGTCGGCCGGGAAGGTTATGGCTTCCGTATTTTGGGATGCGCATGGTATATTATTCATCGATCACCTTGAAAAAAAAAGAGCGAATATTACATAGCGTTATTGAAGCGTTTGAAGGCAGAAATTGCAAAAAAAACGACCCCATATGAAGAAGAAAAAAGTTCTCTTTCATCAGGACAATGCACCGTGTCACAAGTCGATGGTAACGATGGCCAAATTGCATGAGTTGAACTTCGAATTGCTTCCGCACCTACCGAATTCTCTAGATTTGGCCCCCAGCGACTATTGGCTGTTCGCAGACCTCAAAAAGATGCTCCAGGGAAAGAGATTTGGCTCCAATGAAGAAGTGACTGCCGAAACTAACGCCTATTTTGAAACCAAAACTAAATGTTATACACGGCTGGCATAGAAAAGTTAAGAAAGCGTTGGAATGAATGTATCGCTCTTGAAGGAGACTATGTTGATGAATAAAGAAGAATTTTGGCAAACAAATGTTGTTTTAGTAATTAGTCCCGGGACTTATTGTTCGATGTATTAGGTGTTAACATAAGTTGTGTCCGTTTTTTTCCAATTTAAAAATGATCACCAAAAATAAAACAAAATACGGTAAAGGTTATACGTTATACTACAAGATATGGTGTTTGCTTTTACGTTACATATATTATTTTATTTGATTACAAGCCTTCAAAATGCATACTGTAAAAAGTTCGATATGATGGGCATTGTATTTGTTTCAGGATATTTTTATATCTTAGTTGATGGGAAGCTGTAATTTCCGAGGTATATCCTAATAAATCAATTGTCTAATATAATTCTTACCTCTCGGCATAAAATAATCTTATTGCTACTGTAGTGGTGCGGAATCCGGCTTGATCGATAGAGTCTATGACAATATTGTCTCAATGTTGTTTTGTGGCCACGTAACTAAAGTGGTTTTGTTGAGGATTACCATACAAATCTTCATATGCCATGTCCGATTCTTATGGCGTTGACGATCACTCTTGTTATAATGTCTTTGTCGGCACCATTGGCATCCCTCAACTCTGGTTACGTGTCCATCCCTGAATATTGCGTAACTAAGACATGCGCCTTCTACCGATTCTGCGTCAACCCTTGATTTGGTCCATCAATATTAATTTTTGGGAGTGGCATTTTTCTCTTTAACCTTTCCTTCCCTGTGTTGGGTATCTTCTACACGTTGCTTCTAATAACCATCAATATCTCTATAAATATTATAAATACAAGGTTAAGATTTTAGGTATTCCTCCATAATATATTTACGCATTGATTTAAAAAATAATATTAATAATAATCAGAATTTATCGACTACATCGAGGTGTTTTGTAAAGATCGAAAACAAATTCGCATTTAAATGCTGCGAGTGCTTCATCTTGACGATAGGTGAATAGTATGCGGGAAGCGCGACACTATATTCGCATCTCACTCTTGCATACTAGACTGAATTGCGAGGAGCTGAAGTGTCTCAACGTCGCAAGCAAAGGCGTAAGCGCCGGGGTATGCGACTGACGTTCCGCGCCACAGTAGCTTCTATTATTATTATTATCCTAAGCTCGACAGCCCTGGGTGGGCCTTGGCTGAATCCAGGAGCTTCCTCCATTCTTGTCTGTTTGATGCCCTTATTCTCCAATTTCTCACTGGCAACACCGATGCATCCGTGTTGACACTGTCCATCCATCGCATTTTGGGCCTTCCTGGTCTTCTACGTCCCTGTGTTACTGAGAGCGTGAGGCGTTTTGTAGGGTTGTCGTCGTCCATTCTGATTATGTGACCAGCCCATCTCAAGCGCCCTACTCTGACGGATCTGATCACATCGGGCTCTTTATAGATATCATATAGCTCTCGGTTATATCGACGACGCCAACCATTGTGGTCTCTCACTGGGCCGTATATTGTCCTATGAACCCTTTCAAATGCTGCGATGGACCCTTCAGTGTGTTTTGTCATCACCCAGGTTTCAGAGGCATATGTGAGGACTGGTTTGATCAGGGTCTTGTACAATAGTGTTTTTGTGGTTCTTCGCAGTAATTTGGATCTTAACTGTTTTTGGAGAGCGTAGTAACATCGGTTTGCTGCCATTATCCTTCTGTCAATTTCTTCTCGGGTGTTATTATCACTGGTAACTGTTGAGCCTAAGTATGTAAATGAATTAACTATTTCAAAGTTGTAATTTGCAGCTGAGAAAACCTGGGGGTATAGATATGTGGTATTAGAAGCAATCATCAATTTTGTTTTATCTTCATTTATGACAAGTCCCATTATTTTTGCTTTTTCCTCCAATGCTACAAACGCTTCACGGGTAGCTTCAAGTGACCGTCCCACAATATCTATGTCATCTGCATAGGCGAGTAGCTGAACTGACTTGTAGAATATAGTGCCTCTGGTATCTATTTTTGAGTCCCTTATCACTTTTTCTAGAGCCACGTTAAATAGGAGACATGCCAAGGCATCTCCCTGTCGTAGGCCATTATATGTCTGGAATGGTTTTGAGAGGTCTTTGTCGATTCTTACTTTGGTTATGGTTGGGCTCATTGTTGCTCTTACAAGTCGTATCAGCTTATTTGGTATATTCAATTCGGACATTGCTTTATACAGTTCTTTTCTATTTATGCTGTCATAGGCCGCTTTGAAGTCAATAAACAAGTGGAAGGTGTCAATATTGTATTCTTGGCACTTTTCTAGTATTTGCCGTAGGCCGTGGATCTGGTCAGTTGTGCCTTTGCCTGCTGTGAAACCACATTGGTAGGTACCAATGATTTTCTCAGTGTATGTCGAGAGCCTTGAAAAGAGGATATTAGAGAGTATTTTATAAGCAGTATTCAGTAATGTTATGCCTCTGTAATTTTTGCAGTCCAACTGGTCTCCTTTTTTGTGTAATGGGCACAGAACGCCCTGGGACCAGTCATCTGGTAGCGTCTCTGCATTCCAGATTTCAGTTATTATTGGATGTATTATCCTGATAAGAGGTTCTGGCGCATGTTTGTACAGTTCACTGGGGATGTTGTCTTCGCCAGGGGCTCTGTTATTTTTTAATTTCTTAAGAGCCAGTTGGACCTCCGTCAGTGTTGGTTCATTTATGTTAGTTTCATCAGGTGATTCTCTAGTTAGGGATTCGTCAATTGTTGGTTGGCTGCTTCCATTAAGTAATTCATCGAAATGCTCCACCCACCTCTCCAGTACCGCATTGTTATCACTAACAATAAGGCCTTGCTTGTTTCTGCATGCGGTAGTTTTGGGTTTGAAGACCTTTCTAAGCTAATTGGTTTGGCGGTAAAGTTCTCGGGTGTTATGCTGTTGGTGTAAATCTTCTATTCTCTTTATTTCTCCTTTTTCGTGCTCACGTTTTTTTTTTTTTGTGTATCCGTTTTTCCTCTCGTCTGAGATTTTGGTAGGTTTCCTTTGCCGCTCTGGTGGAATGTTTACTAATCATGTTTAGATATGCTGTGTTTTTATTGTTGGTGACTGTACGGCATTCATCGTCAAACCATTCATTTCTTTTACTATTATTATGGTATCCCAGTGTGTCTTCAGCTGTTTTCATGATGAGTTCCTTGCACCGTGTCCATCTCTCATTCAATGCTGAACCCTGTTGTGTATCATTTTGTATTCTTTCCGTTATCTGTTGGCAAAAAGCTTCAGAATCCTCCTTATCTTTCAGTCTGCCTATGTTCAATTTCCTAATCCTAGTTGGCTTTCCTTTCTTTGCATTTGAAATGCGAGCTCTGAGTTTTGCTATCACCAGACAGTGGTCAGAGTCTATGTTTGCACCTCTAAAGCTACGCGTGTCTATGAGGTCTGAGCAGTGCCTAGAGTCAATCAAAACATGATCAATTTGGTTACGGGTGCGGCCATCAGGGGATTTCCATGTAGCTTTGTGTATGTCCTTATGATCGAACTGTGTTCCACCTATGACCATTCCTTTGGCAGCCGCAAATGATATGAGTCGAGAGCCATTTTCGTTGCTATCCTTGTGTAGGCTGTGTATACCGATTGTAGGGCGGTATGCTGTCTCGGACCCGACTTTTGCATTAAGGTCTCCTATTACTAATTTAATGTCATGTTTTGGGCATTTGTTCCATGTTCTGTCGAGGCACTCATAAAATTCATCCTTTTCATCCTCACTCTTGTCTTCCGTTGGTGCATGCACATTAATAATACTGTAGTTGAAGAACCTTCCTCTGATTCTCATAGTACATATTCTTTTGTTTATAGGTTGGAAGTCTATTACAAGATGTTTTCTGTTTTTTGCAACAATAAATCCTGTACCAAACATGTGGTCTTTTTTATGACAGCTATAGTACAATGTGCAATCTCTTTTGTCCATAATTCCATTGCCAGTCCATCTAATCTCTTGTAGGGCAGCGATGTCTATGCTATATTTTGTTAGAGTATCCGTCAGTAGTTTCAGTCGACCTGGTCTGTACAAAGTAAGTACATTCCAGGTACCAATACGCAAATCATAGTCCTTATTTCGGTTGCCGGGTCGTCCAGGGGTAGTGCCGATATGTCCGAGGCTCCTTGGATTTTTCGTAACAAGTTTGTTTTTCTAGGATAAGGTTGTTAGCCTTACGCCAAACCCCCTACCAGGAGGACCAGGGTTTTTCTGTAGGGGTTTTCCTTCCCTTAGCTGGGGGGTTCCAGTTTTATGGCGCTGGAGACTCGCCATTCATCCTCTCCTATCTGCTATGGCTGATGGTATTGCCAGTGGCCACATTGCCCAGGGCTCGCGGGGCCTGTGAGACCACTCGTGGACGCTAGGAGTAGGACTATTGGTAGTGTTGCTGATGGTATGCAACTGTGGCGTTACACGGTATTTAGGTGACACATATTTGCCAGCAAAATATGTATCTCCGTGACCCTACCAAAATTTGAGCCCCAGCTTCTAGGCTTGCAAATAGGTTAGACCTACGCCCGTTCCGTGAGCGTTTTTTAATGTTTTCAGATGGTTTTTTAATGTTTTCAGCAAATAAATCTCAATTATTATAATTTTTAACTTCAATTATAATTAATTAAGGGGATTATCTATGAATGTTCTTATTTTTCCGATTTAAAATCGCAAATTTTTTATTGCGTACTCACTACCCAACACCGCAGCACGCGTATTATTTTTATCACCGTAAGGGAAGGGTTAAATATATATGACTCAAATTTCAGCATTGTATCATTTTGAAGAACTCTAGTTCTACATTTACTCAGTATAGTATATTGGCGTTTGAGATACAATGATAACAAGAAATTCTGAGCACTCTCCGATAATACGATGTGATAAGCTATCCCTCCTGATTGTATATGATTGTCAGATATCTTGTGAATGGAAGATGCCTGTATATACTATTAATTTATTGTGTAATAGCTGTTGCACTTCAGCAAGCACACTGTCTGGGCAGATCGAACCCAAAGTTACAATGGCAATGAGATTAAACTTCTGAGCAGAGTTTTATATAGGGATATTATTGTCTTGCTTAATAGCGCTTTAAGAATTTATGATACATAACATATAAACTACTAAAAATCACAAATTTCTATGCAAAATGGTCTAAGAGTAAAACCATTCAGGAATCGAACCCGTGGTGCCCGCAGCCACGTACGAATCTACATTTGTTTATTTTCTGATGAATTCACTTTTCGGATGCATCCAGCGTAGTTAGAATTCTGGTTTTCATGGTCTATGTTACAAGACCGTGAATTAAAATAGACCATTTAGGTCAAATTCATGGTCCGGTCTAAACACTAAATATTAATTTCTAAACTTCAAGTTTCGTGATTAATTTTCAGACCTCATACACTTCAAACTTTAAAATATTGTTTTTCAACCTTTGCCTTAGCTTTGCGACCCCTCAAAAGATAAAAAATTAAAGACTTAGTCACCCCCCTGCGAAATCTTAATGTCTTGTTGATCATGTGCGCGTAGCCACAAATTATGTACTTGCACAAAGATGATAAACGGATATCTCCGGTTTTACGTTTGACTATCATTACATTAATTGCGCTAACTTACTACTCATTGTCACTAGCTATATAATAGAATAGATATACAGAGGTAACCACTAGAGTAAACGATTTTCAACAATGACTTGGACTGTCTTCTTCTTCTTCCTCTTGGTTTAGGTCGTATGACCTGTTTGTGATGGTGGGCTGTCCTGGGATGATGACGTCCAGCTGTCATTCCACCTTTTCGGCGGCCTTCCTAGTAATCTGCTGTTAGGGTTTTCAGTCTTAGCGATTCTTGCCAGTCGTATATCCTCCATGCGGTCCACATGATCCCTCCAGAAGCGCCTTCTGCTTCTTCCCCACCTCACTATGTCTTCAACACCACAGACATATCTTATCGTCTCATTTCTGATCCGATCTCTAAGAGTTCTGCCTGCGATGGAGCGTAGGGTTCTCATTTTCGCCACTCTGAGATGGTTTTTTGTCCTGTTGGTATCGGCTCTCGCTTCTATCCCATATGTCATGATGGGGCGGACGCATGTCTTATATATCCTGACCTTACTTTCGGTTAGCATGTGTTTGTTTCTCCATATAGTGTCCCGCAGGCAGCCAGCCAAAGCTGTCACTTTATTAGTTTGTGCTCGTACTTCACTATATGGTATAGGTATGCTAGTTGCTGGAGATCTCTACACCTAGGTAAGTGAATCGCATGACTTGCTCGATGGGTACATTATCGATGATCAGTTTGCATCTGAATGGCTCTTTTGATATTGTTAAGCACTTTGTTTTATTGACAGAAATCGTCATGTTATATTTCTTAGAAGCAAGGTGAAATTTGTAGAGCATTCTCTAAAGATCATCTTCGTTTTCTGCTAATATTGCAGCGTCGTCGGTATAACAAACTATACTGATCAATTTATTTCCCATTTTGTAACGGAGGCCCAAAGAAGTCACCTCGATGATTCTATCCATAATAATGTTAAAAAGGAATGGGCTGAGAATATCTCCCTGTTTGATACCAGTTGCAGTGGGTATCTCTTTTGTTAGGTCTCCGTTTGCCTTGACTTGGACTGTAATCTTTTATAATAAATATGTTAATTTTCTCAGAAAATGTGTTATTTTCCTTTTATACACAAGTATTTGTTTTTACAACCCCTCTGATATATCACTGCGACCAACAGGTTGAGAAACGATGCTTTAAAGTGCGACTTTTTTATTTAAGAAAGTAAAGACAAAGTTGTACAAGATTTAAGTTTGAATACTTATTTCTTCAGTAAAAAAATAGTTAAGATTTAGTTATTAATGTTGAGGTCAGATTATGAATTCAGGCCTTATTTGTGTGTTGCCGTAGTTTAAGATACAAGTTTTCCATACAAATGAATGAATTAATAAAACCATTCTTTGTCTAGTTTTTATGCTTAAGAATATTGTATTTACTATTGTACTTTTCTCAGATAAGAATATTTGACCGAACTGACCTATGGACAATTTTATGTTGGTAACAGACTAAAGACATACAAGTTTGCATGCTTTTCATATTGTATAGACTGAATTAATTTTAATAGTTAGTACCTTTATATATGTAGACCAGTTATAGTTAGCCTGTAAGTTGGATTGTATATTAAAATTTGTAATGTTGGATATTCAAGCGTTCTTGCTTTGTTAGATTCCACCTACATTATACATTATATCGTTTTCATTTTATTTTAACACTTTACATATTTCCACTTTCTGTTTGAAAATATATTTAAATATTTACATGCTGTCTTTTTATTTATTCCCTTTTTGATTGCATCGTGCATCGAGGTGAACATCTTGCAAACACATGGAAGCACAACACTGGAATCAATTTTGAAAGCTGAGAATAAATAATCAATTTAGAAACCCGAGGATCACAACACTAATCAATTTTGAAAGCTACGAATTTACAACGCTACATATAATCATTTTTAAATCGGAGAATAGCATAATTATGATCAATTTTGAAAGCTGAGAATTACAATACTATAATAAATTTAGAAACCCGAGAATCACAACACTTATAAATTTTAAAAGTTGAGAATTACAACACTACAATAAATTTGGAAGCTTTGAAGTAAAACGAGGATCTATAAAATATGAGAGACCTGTACGCTATTAAAACCAGATCTGATACTACATGAACTAATGCATTCCTTGGAACAGAAATGAAGGTTTTGCAATGTATAAATGATAAAATACTCAGAATAATAAATACATTAGAGTTCCTATTATCCGGAGTTCAATTATCAGTGAGTTGGATTAACGGTAATCCTCGAGTACAATATTTTTTCAGCAATCCTGAAAAATATTTTTTTACAAATTTTTAACGTATGTCCAGTATTTAAAAATTACAAAGGAAGGATCTTAAATGTTATGAAATCTATGGTTAACATTATCATTTAAATTTAACCATTGCTAGTAAGTTGTCAGTGTTTCCCCGTGTCCACATTGACAGGATTCGGGGCTTCCAATGTAATTGCCGCAGTATGATACCGGCGTTTAGCAGTTGTATCTGTCCGACATTGAGAAAGCTTGTTCATGTATACATCTTGCGTAGCAAAATTTGCCTAGCATTTCAACTCTTAAAATATTAAACTCAGTCAAAAAGTTTATTTGGATTAATTGTGTTTTTCGATTATCCAGGATTGAGTGTCCCCCAATTACCACGGATAATTGGCGCTCTATTGTACAGAAATAAGAATAATTTGTAAAATCTAAGACATGGTGCGATGGGGAAGATATAAGATGTTAATAGCATGGATAAAGAATCTCTCTCCCTGGCTCCATCCCAACTCATTGTCTACGAAGACTGTTGGGGTCAGCTCTCCTCGTCCTCAGGTTGTATGCTCTTCTGTCCCGGACTTCGTCCCCCAGGCCGTGCCTCTGCATCAGGTTATCTTTTTGCACCACCCATGAATTATTTGGTCTTCCTCTGGTTGTTATTCGAGGAAGATCCATGGAGATTGCCTGGTTCACAATGTGATCGGGTGCTCTGCGTCCAACGTGCCCATACCATCTCAATCGCCTCTCCTCCATCTTGCTGTTGATGTCTGTAACACCTAGGCTTCCACGAATGCGTGAGCTTTTTATTTTGTCTCTTAGGGACACACCTGCTGACCATCTTAGCATGCGCATTTCAGCAGTTTCTAGTTGCCTAGAGTAAGAGGTATACATCGTCCAGCATTCGGAGCCATAGAGGAATGCGGGTCTGACAACCGTTTGGTATTAGCATGGATAAAGAATGGATAATAAATAATTCCCATTTGGTTTTTCATTGTGAACTAGTGAGAAAATATCAGCAAACTGCTTTATTGAAAAAAAATCATTCTTCAGATAAATATACAATAGTTAATTAGTGCAATGCAAACATTTAGGTAAAATGGGTTTTTAAATGTTCAAATAAAATGATTATTTAAATTAAATTTATTATATTATTTATAGTTAAGACATTAACATTGTGAAGGTTTAATCCCACAGGACTGATTATCGGCCATTATAGTGTATGCGAAAAAACCCACGGGGCCGATCACCGACCTCAAATTTTTAATACAAGTTTTTATGTTGAATAAAAAAAATATTAATAATTTTATTTTATGAAATTTGAAAATTACTTATTATTTTACACTCTACTCGTACAGGGAGGTCTCCACAAGAAATTAGGTTGTAAAACTAAATATTAACTGAGATAAAAAATTAAATATAAACTACTGTTTTTTTTTGCCAAAAAATGCTGGGATTTTTCACATATTTTATGCAAAATATGCTGGGATTAAAATGGTTTAAGACATTGTAATTTGTTTAATCAAACACTGTTTATTCCACTTTTTGTAACGGTATAACCCTACAGGTTTCAAGGCTTTCACTACATCATCGGGGAGCACAAACAAGACAGTCCTGTTTGTGCTCCCTGATGATGAGCTGAAAGCCTTGAAACTGGTAGGGTTATACCATTACCAAAAGTGTAATAAACAGTGTTTGATTAAACGAATGACAATAAATTTAATTATTAACTACGGAGGTCGATTGGTGGCATACAAATGTCAAATGGGAAGGTATTCAGATGACATGGTAGTGTTGGCGGAGAGTGAAGATGAATTGTAGAGTTTGATAACTAAATTGTGTAAGAGATACGAAGAGACAGATCTCAAAATTAATGTTGCGAAATCTAAAGTTATGGTGATAGAATTATTGTTCCGAGAATTCGAGAAGATGTGTAAGGTAAGTCTTCGTTCAGCAGAGCCCTGTTCGTACTATGGATTAGGTAGCAGATCCCACCATAAATCAAAGCACACTAACTTTTTTTCACTTGTCTGTATATAAATGCCTAGAAGCATTATTTTTACTCATTTATTTTACCATATTATAGATTCATGTGTGAACGAACTACACAGGTCAATTGGTGACATACAAATGTTGAATGGTAACGGATGCCATGGTCGTGTTGGCGGAGAGTGAAGATGAATTGCAGAGTTTGATAAATAAATTGTATGAGAGATGCGAAGAGAAAGACCGGAGAATAAATGTTGCAAAATCCAAAGTAATAGTGATAGAAAAGTGGGAAAGGAAAGGTAAATGCGATATATGTGTGAATAATGAGAGATTGGAGGAAGTTGAGGAATTCTTCTATTGTGGTAGTATGTTCTCAGATGATGAAAGATTTAAGAAGGATATCGAACAACATGTAACCATAGAAAACAAAATCAATGGGGTACTAAAACAAATATACTCAAACCGGACAGTATTAAAACCCGCTAAGATGATATTTATTTATTTTATTTATTATTACACATGACAAGAAATATACACAATTTGCGAAAAACTACAGGTAATTTGATTTGGACATACAATTTAAATGGATCTGGGTTTGTTACCTTTCATTTGTCATATCCCCAGTAAACTAGGCTTTTGCCTGTATCTCACTGAGGATATTTAGCATGAAAAAATAAATTGATACTTCTTTCCGATTTTTGATTACACAAAAACAAAACCCCGTTGCACGCTCTCATCAACCTGACAAACAGTGACACTCAACTACAACTGGAAACATCTTGCGAAATTCAACTCCTCACACATCATCACTCCAGAAAGACCAAAAATATTCATCCCACAATATACCGCACACAATCATAAGAATAAAAATTAAAATAAAAAATACACAGAAACACAAATACAAAAACAACCAAAATTAAAACAACAAGAAGAAACCGACTCACGAGCTCACACAAATCCTTTCCACTCGTCATGCATCCTGAAAGCCCAAGTATTCAAAATCCTGTTGCAATAACAACCACGCTCCTCCGATCGACTGTCTAAATGGTTTTCCTACCTTTACCTTTATTGAAGTCGGCACGCCATATGTTCACAATAGTATTTTGGTGCCAGCTTTGATGTACGGTAGTGAAACATGAATGTGGAAAAAGACTCGAGAGAAGCCGAATAAATGCTGTAGAAATATGTGCATTGAGAAAAATATATCGATTGACAATGTATGAAAGAATACAGAATGAAGTGATTAGAGATGTCTGCTTTGTAACATGAACAAGAGATGGTTTGGGCACATAGAACTAATTAATAAAGAAAGACTAATAAAACAGATATACAGTACAGTCGTGAGAGGAATACCAAGGAAAGTATGGTTGGATCAAGTGAATAATATTCTGAAAGAAGGAAAAGTAGAAGTAAGAAATTGTATGAGAAGTGGTATGTATGTCGAAGAAGTGAAGGATGTGTGTCGAGATAGGAAAGTCCGGTGTTCTGTCCTCTTTGCCTACTCTGGCAGGGAAATGGCGTGATGGTATGTATATATCGTAGTTGTTCTGCGAAAAGCATTTAAGTCCAAATATTGAGATAATAATCTAGCCACCCTTGTATTTAGTGCCAAAACCATTGGTCTCCAGTTGCCATCTTTTCTGAAAGCTCCATCCAGTCATCTGGTGTTTTGTCTTTCCATTTCAGAAAATGCGCTTTATCCAAAGGAATTGTTAGTGTATTGGACGTATGCGTCACGCCTTAAATATGAATAGATTCTTGTATTTGATATGATTAATATGTGCAGATTTGTATTTGAAAATTGTTATATGTAAATTCCTTTTGTATGTTTCGAGACCTGTTTCATGTATAAATTCTATGGTAAATTGATAATCCTTGATATTTGATATGTGGATATTTGTTCTGTAATTCTATGATAAATTTGATATTCCTTGATGTACGTAAATTCTTGATATTTTTTGATATATATTTGTTTGGAATTTGTTAAAAATAAACATGTCAGTTTGAGTCCAATCGTCATTGTGACCGCAAAGGAAATAAGGACTTGTGAGCGGGGCGTCGTGACTAGGTCACGGTCCAGTCGGTTTAAGCAGTGCTCAAAACCCCGAAAGTTGTTGTATTTCCGCGAGGTGTGAGCGTTTGTGATGACCGACCGACCATTCATAAGAAAGGTCACTTTCGATTTTGAAATATATTCTCAGTCCAAACCCATTTTAGTGTGTTTTCAATTGAGACCCGCTACCAACCTGCCTAAGAGGAATCTCTTCACCCCGCTACCTTCTTCTCATCGATCTACGCTTCTGGAACCGCGACTCAATTCTCCGAGAACTGCGCAGCAACCAATGCACCTACGTTACAGTTCATTTGTACCCTGTCCGGTACAGTCAGTTCTTGAGCTCAAAGAGAGGAAAAAAAATGTGAGACTTTTTTTTAACATAACGGTATATATGATATCAAACTGAATGAACTAATCGACGTTATATGGTTTTGTGTGGGAGATTCATTAACCATTTGTGAATGTGGCCTTCAGTGGCCTTCCATAGCAGCCCACCAGTAGAATGGCTTGCTAAAGATTACAAAAATACATACATACGCCTTCTTTACTCTCGCTTGAGTAATTATTCTTGTTTGTTATCAAAGGTGCAACTATTTTTTCTGTATTTTGTGGGAACATAGATTTGCATGTTACTTTTGTCATTTTATTTGTAGTTATAGTTCGGAAATTCTAGGATGAGTCCTGTGACAGCTCATAAATTTGCCCCAATACAACCTTGTAACGATGTTCAGTAATTTTAATTGTTTATCAACTTTAATATAAGCCTCAATTCTAATAAATAGCAAGTTATTTAGGTAAATACATTACATAAGGTTGTATTGGGGCAAATTTTTGAGCTGTCACAGGACTCATCCTAGAATTTCTGAACTATAAGGCATAAACACTGTGGAGGTTTAAAGACATTATAATTTTTTCTTGAATCTTCGAAAATACTATAGTTTCACTTTGTGGTGCCATGTTTTATGTAAAAGGAAAAATAAGTAAATAAAACACTTATTTTATATTTTTTGTGTTCACCACAGGTTTATTTTTGGGTTTACTACCGGTTTCAAAGACAACCATCTTCATCGTCAGGTGAAGATAAACTAAATTGCTAAAAATATATTTTACTTTATCTTCACCTTACGATGAAGATGGTGGTCTTCGAAACCGGTAGTAAACCCAAAAATAAACCTGTGGTGAACACAAAAATATAAAATAAGTGTTTTATTTACTTATTTTTCCTTTTACATTGTAATTTGTTTAATCACACTGTTTATTCCATAATTTATTTATTTCATTTATGACATAACAGTGTCTTTTATATACAAATGCACATATAACAAATTAATACAAGTACATACTTAAAATTATTGACAAAAATACAGAACTTAATCTTAAAGTAACATGTAGATATAAAAAAGCAATAGTAATAATAACAAATTCATTGTTTAAAATGATTTAATATTAATATATATATTTAAATTCAATATATGTATGTATATTACAAAATATTGCCAAATTTAGCCAAGTAGACTTACGTAATTGTGGAACACATTTTACAGCGGTAAAGAACTTCGATTTGTTTGTAATATGGAACAACGCTTACATTGAACAAGAAGAATAAACTGTTTTAAGATTTTTGTGGATAGATTTTGAGATTTAAAAAACACATGGACTCATTTTTAATATGAAATGCAAATTGCTTTGCTGAATCGAAACATTCTATATGTTGAAGCAGGGTTACTCAACTCCAGAGGCAAAGTGTTGTCCTTTCATGTTTTGTTTATACTAAGTTATTTATATTAATAAAGGAAAGCACAAAGTTAGTAGCTATTTCTAAATATTGTTGTAATATTTTGGTGAATGATATATATACTTATATTAAAAATATCTAAATTGTTGCAAAACTCATTAATGGTAACAGGACCTTTGTTGACGATGAGGCGAAAACCTTGAAAACAAAACAGACTAAACGCATTATCAATGGAATCAGGCAAAACAGTGAATATGGAATTCAATGACATTGTAATCGTAGATGTATTTGCGAAGAAGAAAGCAAGATATAAACTGTAGTGGTTCGTTGTGTGGGGTAAAATACATCATCATCCAAAGCAGAAAAGGAAAACATTCTTTTTTGATTGGGGAATGGTGCAGATATGCAAGTTGCAAATTGCCTTCTTCTTCTCAGTGTCATGTCAGGTCCCCCCAACGTTGAATATCACCTGAGAGTAGGTATCTTTGTCCCCGGCAGCCCGAAAAAGATCCCCAACGCTCCTTATACCAGTCCAATCACGTATATTGCGGAGCCAGGAGATTTGCCTCCTGCCAACACCTCTTCGACTCTCTATTTTGCCTTGGATGATCAGGGGCAGTAATTTGTACTTTGCTCCTCTAAGTACATGACCCAAATAGGACACCTTTCGGATATTAATATTAGTCAGCAACTCTCTATCAACTTTGGCAATCTGCCTAGTGCCGTCTATACAAATGCTACTATTTCTTCAAAAATTGGTATATGAAGAGCCCATTAGGCAGAAATTCCTCAAATACATTTCAATAAGTGTCATTTTGACGTTTTATCTTGCAAATTATCTCCGTGATTTACTTCAAGTAATTCGTTGACGACCTCCGTGCCCTAGTTGGTACAATACCTGTCTCCCAGCCCGGAGGTTGTGGGTTAAAATAATTTAAAACATCTTTCTGATTGATTGGAAGAGATTGCCACATGGCAATAATCCCGCCAGGTTGTATTGTATGCAACAAAAGTGTAATAAAATACGCTGAACCTTGTAGTCTAGGATCTTCTCGTCATTGTAAGGTCAATTCAGTTGGAAAGCGAAGCCGTGCCGTGAAAATTTAGTTTATTTCTTTTTGTTTTTCTTCTCTTTAAGTGAGTGAGATGTTGCACACCAGCAAATTCATCGTTCACACCGGTGCACTGGATCTGATGGCACACCTAAAGTGAAATGATCAGAGCACACGGCATGTTTTTCTCTATTTTTTTAAATAATAGATATGATCGAAGTCATAGGTATCCTAATACCTCCGAATACTAAGTAGAAAAAATGCCTGTATCATTCGAGGGAAGTAGCACAGCGCGGGGTTCAAACCAGCGACCTTCTGCACGAAAGTCCACTTCACAATATTGTACAATACATTATAACCAATCATCACCCTAAAAGTCCTCTTGATTCCCGTTCGGAGCCTTTTAATAGATTTCCAGGTTCTCTAGAGCAGTGTTCCCCAACCGGTGGTCTGCGGCCCGGTGCCGGGCCGTAGAGGCTTTCCGCCGGGCCGCAAACAATATGTCAAATTTCAAGAAATTCGCCATGAAAAAATATTAAATATAGGATTTTTTCGCTTGCACGTTGACTTGTATTTTTAGTAATTGTTAAATAAATATAATTGGTATGATAATGCGACACGATGGTCGCTGGTTTTCTCAGAATGGACAGTCATAAATCTTCTCAGATACACTTAGGGAGAACGGAAATATTTGCTCTTGGATAGTGAACTCGGATGCAAAACCCTACCTAAATATATTTCCAAGAATTTCATAATATTAGGTCCTTACATATGAAATTGGCGTTTTGCCGTACTGGCAACTTTGATCTCAAATATCTTCTCTTTGGTTAGGAATTCCAAATTAAAATTTATACAGCTATTTACTCAAGTATTTGTGTTTCGAAAATTATAATTCATTTGTTTTTTCCTCAATTGTTTTTTTTCTTTGCGTCACTCAGTTTACAAAATGGAAAACTTGAAATATCGCGTTATTTACGAGTACGAGTTCCACCGTGGCACCAGTGCTGCAGAAACGGCTCGAAGGATTAATGATGTGTATGGCGACGGTGCCGCAAAAGAAAACACAGTGCGTTTTTGGTTCCAACGTTTTCGTTCTGGAAATTTCGACCTGCAGAAAAAGCCCCGTGGACGGCCGGAGACCAAAGTTGATAATGAAGAATTGAAGGCTATTGTGGAAGCGGATCCATCGCAAACCACGTCCGAGTTAGCTGCAGGCTGCGGTGTTAGTGATAAAACTGTTTTAATCCACTTGAAGCAAATTGGGAAGGTGAAAAAGCTTGAAAGGTGGGTACCTCACGAATTGAGTGAAGCAAATCAACAAACGCGCGTTGACTGCTGCGTTGCATTACTCAACCGGCACAATAATGAAGGGATTTTGAATCGAATCATTACCTGTGATGAAAAGTGGATCCTGTATGATAATCGGAAGCGCTCATCGCAATGGCTGAACCCTGCCGAACCAGCCAAACCATGCCCCAAGCGAAAATTGACTCCAAAAAAGTTACTTGTGAGCGTTTGGTGGACTAGTGCTGATGTCGTTCACTACAGCTTTCTTAAATCTGGCCAGACGATTACGGCAGATGTCTATTGTCAGCAACTGCAAACCATGATGGAAAAGCTAGCTGCTATACAACCGAGGCTGGTTAATCGCTCTAGGCCACTGCTGCTTCATGATAACGCTAGACCACACACTGCACAACAGACGGCTACCAAATTAGAAGAGCTTCAATTGGAATGTCTAAGACATCCACCGTACTCTCCGGACCTTGCCCCAACAGATTACTATTTTTTTCGAAATTTGGATAACTTCTTGCAAGGGAAAAAATTCAACTCCGATGGGGCAGTCCAAACCGACTTCAAAGATTTTATTGATTCCCGTCCGAATGGTTTTTTTAGTAAAGGGATCGATGAACTACCTATGAGATGGCAAAAGTGCATAGATAGCAATGGTACATACTTTGATTAAATAAATATATTATATTAAAAAAAAATCAACTTTATGTTCCTCCCAAACAAAACGCCAATTTCATATGTAAGGACCTAATATATAATTGTTTTCATTTTGGAATGGACCGGTGAGAGTAACAGTACATACATGTAAAATAATGTCAGAGACAGCACTGCAGTCAAGAATATCCAATATACGAGTATAAGCAAAGATGCAACAGCAGGTTTCGCATTAGTTTGTTGAAAAAATCCCATTGTTTTTGTTAAATTTTAATTGTATCAGACAATGTTACAATTAAAATTGTAACTGTTATATGTATATTTGTTAATTATATTGTAGTTACATACGAGCATGTCCATCTGTCACAATATAAGATTAAAAAAATATAAAGGAAACAAAACATTTTTATTTCAGTATTAGTGGTCCGCAAATTTTTTTTCCTTTTTTTACCGGTCCACAGGTCTAAAAAGGTTGGGGAACACTGCTCTAGAGGTTTAAGGAAGGTGCATCCGGGCGCCGTGTAGGTAATAATTAAGAAAAATTAAAGAAAATAGCTAAAACAAAGACAAGAATATGAACAGTCGGTGCCCTTAGAAACGGGTATAATGTCGGCCAAACAACACAACACCCTTATCAAGGTCAACTCTGAAAATTTCATCCATCAATAATGATTAATAGCCTGGTAACACAAATTATTCTCCTTTGGAATTAAGATTTTAGTGTCCCAGATTTTATGTGAAAAATAGTCACCGTACAAATAAATTAAGGTGATTTTTTTTGGGATATATTTTAAATAATTTTAAAATAAAGAGTATACGTATAGTAATAACTGTATGGCGACAGATTTAAATTTGCTCAATTTTCGCCGATTTTTCGAAAAAATATAGTTTGAAAAGTGCGTTCAGTATTTTTGACACATAGCAGGCTGTTTTTGGTTCTGGGTGTGTGGTGGAGACGGTCGGTTGCGAACAACCAATTATGAAAGTACGATTATGTTTAAAGATATAAAAAACTGCTTAACTGTTTTTAATATATTTTGTTTATTTTTATAAGTATTTATAAAAAAAAATACAAATAAAAGACATCTTACGCTATATTTATACAAGAAAGAAAATAAAATTTTATTTAAAAACCAAATATGAAAATTGATGTAGAAATCAGTACACGTTTCTAGATTTGTTTATTAAAACTGATCTAGAATATATAGTTTCAATAAATAATAAAATTTCCATCACTATTACGTGGGGGTTGTTATTCGTACGAATTGATAAATGACACACACGCATCTTTTATCTCTCTCTAAATTAATGTGATAAAGAGAGCAAGAAACACAATACTTACACAATTCTTTATTATTCTGTCAATACCACGCAATGGCGGTTAGTCACTCTAATCTGTATATTTAGCTAGTGATTCTTTACGATTTTCCGTATTAGTGATGTATATTAACACGTTTATAATATTTTTTAATATGGACATACGTATATTATAGTGATTTAAAGTGATATTACTCCTCGTATGTTATATTTTTTGCGATATGTCATTTGGTATCGCAGACATGTCGGGTTATTCTTTGACGCATAGAACAGACGAGGACGGGTCTCGCCCGTTAATAAATATACATGTCGCATACTCGTCCTTTTAAGGGCATGAAATTTAATTTTAATTCGTCCTTAAACGTACATTGGAAGCCGCCTTCGTGTGGAGAGACGTGTTTAAGTCGGTGCCGTGTGGATAGGCGGTAGCATGTCTAGCGATGAAGAGAAGCCCCCCGCGCCGCCTGTGCGGCTCACCAGCAACAGGGGCACGGATAGGGTAGATTCCGCCCCGCCAGTCGACATGAGACCCCTTCCCAAAGGTACAGTTCATTTCTATTCATCTACCATTTATTTCCTGTCAAATTCTTGTCATATTGACACTATGTAAATTATCAATCTTGAAATAATTATTCTGCTCTATATATTATAAATGCATGTAAATACAGGTCAATTTTCCGTGTTGTCTTTTTGGTTATGTTTTTCAAAAATTAATAGAATTATATTGTCTATGTAAGGAAGAACCCACACACTGCAGTGAAAGATTGATATACCTAATGGCTAATTCTCACTGTAGGAAAATTAAATTTATCATGGAATAATTTACAATACCATTAATATAACATTTCAAGGAAAAACATAAAATTTTTGTACATCTGTCTATGTGGCACATATAAATTTCCTATCATAAATCAATGGGGCACTAAAACATATATACTATAAACGGACAGTATCAAAATCTGCTAAGATGATGATAGTCCACAACAATATTCTAGTATCAACTTGGATGTATGGGAGTGAAACGTGGACGTAAAAAAGAGTGAAAGAAGCCGTCCTTGGTATGCTTTAAGAAGCGACTGAAAAAACTCTTAATTTCTTGTCAGTAAAATAACATGTTTCATTCCTGATTTTTCCTTTCCTCTCCACCATCCCTTCCTTTCCTTTTGATTGATGATATCTCACTTTATATGAAAAAGAATGTTCGGGTGATTGTGGGGTTCGTGGGCATATATACTCACGTATGTGTTTATGGATTTCGTGGAGATGGATAGTCATTTGAATGATTTATGCGACCATGTAACTTGCTTCATTTACTTTTGTCTGGTTGGCTGGAAGACATTGCCGCCTGGCAATAAGCCTGCCAGATTGTATTTGCAATAAAAGTGTTAAATAAATAAATAAAGAATGCTATAGAAATGTGTACACAATATGTGGTGATAATGTATGACAGAATACGGAATTATGTGATAAGGGGGGAATGTGAATTCAAAGTTGATGTATTAAGTAAGATGAAGAAGAACACCCTTGAGATGGTTTAGGCATGTAGAATCGATGAATGAAAAAAGATTAACAAAATCAATATACAGTGCAAATGTGAGTGGATGGCTTGATAGAGGAATACCAAGGAAAGTATTAAGTTCATCACCATCCTGTCATGTAGCTCATGACAGCATGCTAACTCCCATGATATCCTTTGACGACTCCTCTCCATCCATATCTGCACTCTGCGGTTCTATTCTTCCTCTTGTGCATTGTCATTCCACATTATCAGTAACCACAAGCCTCTCCAAACTGTCTTCCTTGACCACGAGCAATGTGCCCAATGAATTTGATGCCTACTTATTGAAGGCATATTGTCAACAATCTATCGGTGATAATTAGTTCTTCGAGAATGGAGGCGTTTTAACCCTTCCTTCCCTTGTGATGTGTAACTAGTACACATTGCTTCTAAAAACTTTAATATCTCTATAAATATAATAAATACTGGCTTCAGATTTTAAGTATTCCTCCGTAATACATTTACGCATTGAATGAAAAAAATAATATTAATAATAATTAGCACTTATCGGCCACATCAGAGATATTTTGTGAAAATCGGGAAAATAAATTCACCAATACAATCAAACATGTGCCAGTGTGTGACGTAGGTATATTCATTCTAAAAAAAACGCTATGGGTGAGGAAGCGACGCTATTAACGTCTCACTCTCACTACTTCGGTATATGGGAACGCAAGAAATAGAACCTCAGTTTGCAGTTGTGTTTCTTCCTTCGAGGTATAACATACACAGTGTTAGTCTGTCTCAGGTCTCAGTAGCTCTCGGGCATCCATTTGAGGTGGTCATTCGCCCATTTTGTGAACGTTGTTCGATGTTTTTTTCATGTTGTCAGCAATTAAATTTCAATTATTATCACTTTTGACTTCAAATTTTATTAATTTAAGCGATTGGCTATATATATTCTTATTTTTCCGATTTTAAATAGCTCATTTTTACATGTGTATTAAATACACAGCATTGTAATGTGCGGATTTTTTTTAGGAAGGGAAAGGTTAAGAAGTATTAAGTTAATGCTATATTGAAAGAAGGAAATATGGAAAGTCAGAGAATCGTATGAGGTGTATGGATGTAGAACAGGCGAAAGATGTGTGTCAAAGAAGGAAAGCCTGGTGCTCTTTCTTCTCTACCTACCTCGACAGGGAGATGAGGTGATGATATCGTGGGCTCAATATTATAACTAGGTAACTCAAAATTCTCTATTCTGAGAAAATGGTGTTCTTAGGCCCTTTTGTCTGGTAACTCCTTTAATTATGAGGCACTTATATTTTTGATGAAACTAAGAAAGGAGGTTTCAATAGATGGTAAGATGTAAGTTATATGAACTCCAGATATCTGCTTTAAGCATTATTTTGTTCCCACATTTACGACTTACCTAATTGCGAAAATGTTAAATAACTCAGTTGAGAAATAATATTTTAAGATACCTACAGTACCCGGCAGTAAGTAATACACATCGGGCTTAAGAAAGAGACTGTCGGTTTGTAGAGCGTCGTCTCTGTCATTCATACACGTGTTCCGTCGCGATTAGTCACTCGCATCGTGCGACAGAGACGACGCTCTACAAACCGACAGTCTCTTTCTTAAGCCCGATGTGTATTACTTACTGCCGGTTACTATACTCGTATTTATAGCATTAGAAAGCCCCTTCGATGAGCAATCCATTCATGTAAATAACTCAAAACTGCCAAATTTCGAGTTACCTAGTTTTAGTATTGAGCCCACGATATGTATGTGAAAGTTGTCAAGGTTTAAATTTTTTTTAAGGTACAAAGAGTTACGCGATTCAAATATGGAAACTGCTGAGTTAGTAGATTTGTTCTATGTATTGTTTTTAGTACCTTAATTTGACATTTATATGTGTTACATAGCATAATTTATTTCTGGAATTTATTTATCAATTTTGTATAAGTTTCTTGAATGTCAGAATTGTGGATTAATCTTATCTCATTTTTTACGAAAGCCATTATCGGGGGAAATTACGATTATCAAGAAATATCAGAATTTCTTAATAATAATCTATTTTCACTTATCATATCTGATCTAAATAACATACTTTTTAGATAAAATGCTTATTATCATTATAGACGTGCAACATGAATGCTGTTAATATCTATATCAAGTTTAACTGTCATATCGCTCATGACAAAGCAATACCTCGTATACCACACTTTTGTCAAAAACCAGTTTTTTATGTAGTCTTTAAATGTGTGAATGCGTAACCTGGCAAAAGCTCGTTTCTTAATTTTTTTTATTTATGTCTCTAATTCAACTAAAGCAAAGATTCCCAAAGTGGTCTATATGGACCCCCAAGGGTCGATTTCCACTTGCAGGGGGTCTATGTCAGCGAGAAAAGTAAATGGGGGTGCACGAGATGTAAATGGGGGTACACGTGAGCGGATCCCATTTAGGCAGATCATCATCAATATTTAGGCATTCCGTAAATGTTTTATTACACCTAACACAGATTGTGTGTACATATATGTTATGTAAACATTACAAGAAGAACTGATTGGAACAAGTACAAACGAAGAACTTAAGGTGCAGTTCAGAAAGAAGTATCAGCAGTTCTGGCTTCAGGAAGATATTCCTGTTGCTTATCCTGCAAACGTTTTTGTTAGTTTTTCCCTCTTAACCCTTCCCTTACGGTGTTAAAATTGAAACGCGTGCTCCGGTGTTGGGTAGTGAGTACGTGATAAAAAATTAGCGATTTTAAATCGGAAAAATAAAAACATTCATAGATAATCCCCTTAATTAATTATAATTGAAGTTAAAAATTATAATAATTGAGATTTATTTGCTGAAAACATTAAAAAACCATCTGGCAACGCTCACGGAACGGGCGTAGGTCTAACCTATTTGCAAGCCTAGAAGCTACTGTGGCGCGGAACGTCAGTCGCATACCCCGGCGCTTACGCTTATGCTTGCGACGTTGAGACAATTCAGCTCCTCGCAATTCAGTGGAGTATGCAAGAGTGAGATGCGAATATAGTGTCGTGCTTCCCTCATACTATTCACCTATCGTCAAGACGAGGCACTCGCAGCGTTTAAATGCGAATTTGTTTTCGATCTTTACAAAACACCTCGATGTAGTCGATAAATTCTGATTATTATTAATATTATTTTTTAAATCAATGCGTAAATATATTATGGAGGAATACCTAAAATCTTAACCTTGTATTTATTATATTTATAGAGATATTGATGGTTATTAGAAGCAACGTATAGAAGATACCCAACACAAGGAAGGAAAGGTTAATACCTCGTGAAAAAGGTTTTAGGGCGGTTGACAATCTTCTTACGAAAAAAAGAAATTGAGTGCAAATCACTGAACGTGGAGATTTAAGACTATACCTTTCTAATTTGAAGGCAAATATTGAACCATTGCTATCAGAGCATCAGGTTGAATAGATAGAATGCGACTCTGTATCAAAGGAAGCGAGGAAAACTCCATTTCCTTATGAAGCCAAATGGATGAACTATGATTTTTTTAATGATTTTAGTGATTCAATATTGTTGCGACTTAAAAGCATAAGGCCAGGGAGTAGAGTAAGGTTACAGACCTGCAACTGCGAGCACTTCAATATTATGACGGAACGATAAAATACAAATTAGATTTTACAGATGGTTGGCAAGATCTACCTCAGATAATAAAAAATGTACGCCAGGGAATTGAATGGCCAAAACTTAATTCATCTCCGAGGAAAGTGGCTTTACAAAAATCTCCAAGAATTGAATCAGCCATTCCTCCAGATTGTTCCTCTTTCTATGATCGCCTTCCTCACGAATAACACTTTGGAAATTGTAGACTATTTTAGCTTGTTAAAAGATTTTTTCTACAATCTTGTAACCAATAAAACTGATGTACATTTTTTAACTTGATGGATACATAATAATCTATTTCATTTACTTCTTGATGATTTTTTTATATAGTTGGGTATTACTTCACTGGGTCATATGTTGTATAATATTTTAAAAACAATAATCTTGGTCATATTATGTAATATAAATTTTATTTTTGCTTATTTCTGTTTTATATAGTGATTTTTAAATAAATTATCATGTATCAAGTGTGTTTTTATTGTAACAGTAGACATTATTATTAGTGCATTTGTTAGAAGCAATTACTTGTAAGCCACAATATTGTTACTTTAGTGCATACATGTTCAAATCGTGGCCCGCGGGCCACATGTGGCCCAATTTAAGATTTTGTGTGGCCCTTTCGAGGTTTGCAATTTTCTATAAATTTTGTTATTGATAAAATAAAAAACAAATTCCGTGCACGTTAATTATAATAATTTTGTGAGTGACGAATTTATTACCTGGGCGTCACATCTGTAGGCCGGCGCCAGACACTCCTTTGCAGTAATATAAGTGTTATGCAGAACAGCGCTAGCACTGAACAATATTAAGGCAACTGACAATGTGCATTACAACTGCATTTGGCATCACATATCGCTGCAAATCTCGTTTTTCAAAATTAAAAATTATAAAATCAAAGTGTCGAAGCAGGTTGACTGATGAAAATTTGGCCAATCAACTGCGTTGCGCGACGTCCAAATTACCAGTCGATATTAAAAAAATATTAAATAATAAAAAACAAATGTTTCATTAATTTTCTAAAGTAATAGAATATTACGATTGTAACTTGTTTGTTTATTTTTAAAATAAAAAAATACGTCATATTATTATTAAATTATAAAATATTTATATGTGTATCCCATCAAAGGCTTGCAATGATTTATTTGGCCCACCAAATGATTTCAGTTGGACACCCCTGCTTTAGTAGAAGCAATACCTCGTATCCCACATAAGTAAAGGAAAAAAAATGTTTAAAAAAAAGTAGTTAACTAATATTCAAAGTATTTATATGAAATGTACAAAAAACCTAATTATACCAAATATAATTAAAAAAGGTAGATATTATGAAGTTTTTTGCGTCCCCTGTGAAATTTGTATTAAGTGGCTTACGAGGTATTGCTTTGTCATGAGCGATATGTTCATGAAGAGAATGTATTGGGTGTACAAATAAGTCACCGCCGTTTGACAAAAGTTGGCGCCACCAGTAAGTTATGGTTAAAATTGTCAGATGTAAAATGTCATTATCGTAAGGTTGGACATCTGTCAACAACATGACCTTGAAATATTAGTGAATTTTTATCAGTATAACATATTTTTTTGTGTTCGAAAATGTCAAGTTTCGAGCCGAATAAGCGTCATTTGCGGGAACTTTTGATTTACTTCTTCAATTTGAAGAAATCTGCAGCTGAGGCGCATCGATTGCTTGTAGAAGCATATGGTGAGGCTGCGTTAAGTGAGAGAAGTTGTCGTGAGTGGTTTCAAAAGTTTAAGAACGGTGAATTTGACATCGAAGACAAAGAACGTAGCGGAAGGCCGAAAGTGTACGAAGACGCGGAATTGGAAGTATTATTGGATCAAGATTCGTGCCAAACGCAAGAAGAACTTGCACTTACATTAGGAGTGACTCAACAAGCAATTTCACATAGGTTGAAATCATTGGGAATGATTCAAAAACAAGGAAATTGGGTTCCATATGAACTGACACCGAGAAACGTTGAACGCCGATTTTCCACATGTGAAATGCTGCTTGCCAGGCATAAACGAAAGGGTTTTCTGCACCGTATAGTCACTGGTGATGAAAAATGGATCCACTATGATAATCCAAAAAGGAAGAAATCATGGGGAACCCCTGGCCATGCTTCAACATCTACAGCTAAGCCAAATATTCATGGAAAAAAACTTTTGTTGTGTATTTGGTGGGATCAGCTTGGTGTCGTGTATTATGAGTTGCTCAAACCGAACGAAACCATTGCTGGGGCTGTCTACCGAGCACAATTGATGAGATTGAGTCGAGCACTCGAGGAAAAGCGCACCCACTGCTACTCCAGACACGACAAAATTATTCTCCTGCATGATAATGCTCGTCCACATGTTGCGGCGCCGGTCAAAACCTTTTTGGAAACAATCAATTGGGAAGTTTTACCCCACCCGCTGTATTCACCAGACATTGCTCCTTCTGATTTTCACTTGTTTCGATCGATGACGCATGACCTGTCTGAGCAGCACTTCACATCATATGAAGATACCAAAAATTGGGTCGATTCGTGGATAGCCTCAAAAGATGAAGCATTCTTCCGACGCTGTATCCGTATGCTGCCAGAAAGATGGGAAAAGGTAGTGGCAAGCGATGGGCAATACTTCGAATAAAACATGAGATTCCGTTCTTTCACAATAAATGCCCAATTTTTGATAAAAAACGGCGGAAACTTATTTGTACACCTAATAAAGAACAATTCATACATATCATCATGCCATTTCCCTGTTAGGGTAGGCAGAGAAGTACTGTTCACGCTTTCTCTCCATACACGCAGCTCTCATCTCGTCTACATCCATACATGTTCTCCTGTTTCTCATACTCCTTACCTTTGTTAAAATTTCTCTATCTCCAAGCAGTTTTCCCTCGATCTTCTACCTTTTCCTCACTCTCCATTCATTTCAGATATATCATATATATTTGTTTCGTAAGTCTTCCTTAGCTCATTCTCTCAATGTGACCGATCCATCTCTTGATTCCTTTCTTAATTCTACTAACAACATCTATCACAACAAACTACATATCCTACTCCTTCCTTTAATTATTTTGAAATTTTGTTCTCTTGGTCCTTTCAAACTTTTCTTGGTCGTCCTCTACAACTACTCCCATTTATGCTTACATTATACATTTGTTTAGTGCGTGAGCTGAAATAATCAAATTTTCATCGCCATTGATGATTTGTTTTGAGTAAAAAATTATTTTCATTGCATTTTAGTAGTGAGTCGCAGAATAAATCAGTCCCATTACTTTTTTTTACTCAATTAACGCAGCACCCAAGCTGTGAACCTGTTGATAATGTAAATATCGTGAAACAGTAGTGACAGTAATATTTAGCGTGTGTCATCAAATGGTGGTCACTATCAATGATTGATAGTTTGATTTTATCCACATTGTGCTGACAGGCCACCTGGTGCGAGATGCATCTTTAAAAGAGCCAAAGTTTAAGTGATTTTTAGTATAAAAACACATTCTAAAGTCTTTATTGGAAAACCCTTTGTACAGCACAGCTAAGTTCTATACTGCCTTCATAAGCAAAAACGCAGCTAATGGTAAAAGTTAAGTTTTGAGAAAACTGCACTTTTATGTTTTTCATCGCTGCTTAAAAATGTCGTGATTCATAAACAAAAAAAACAGTAAAATGTGATTCATAAGCAAAAACGCAGCAAATGCATAGGCACTTGCTGTCTTTTTGCTTATGAATCACATTTTATTGTGTTTTTTGCTTAGAAAAACCTAGTATTTGTAAAATTAAATGTCGATTTAAAGACCGATAAATTAGTCGATAAATTAAGACATGTCGATTTTTGTGTTAATTCTAATTAATTTCTGTTTTTTTTTTTTATGGATTATGTATGGTTCAGAATTTGATATGGAATATTGCCTCATACTTAGTTAAATTTCTGATTTTTTCCCGTTTGCTGCGTTTTTGCTTATGACTGCAGTATACTCTCAGAACACTTAGAATAGTGAAACTTCTACTATGGTCTTATTCGGCTGAATCTGCCAGCGTCAAAAATCTTTCGTGCCAGTGAATTGACTCAGCATCCTTCAATCTGCTTCTTTTTATATGTGCCTTGAACATTACTTTGTTATATTGCCTTGTTTTTCCATTCATCTTTTCCATCTGTTTCACAATTACAAACACAACAATTGTGTATCCCTCAGAGGAATAACATTTTACCGTCAACTGAGGTCAGCTGCTCTTGCTAATAGATCAGCCCACGGTGTGCTAATCGGTGCTCACGCCCACGTGTTATGCGTTCGTGTCTTCACCTGAAAGTGCATAATACAGTTAATAATAAATGAACATTATAAATTTGTTTCTGAAGGTCAGGAAAGTGTATTAAAGCAGTATGTTTTGTGTCAGAATTTTTATTTGTAAATATTTACAAAAAGTGTCAGGTTAACTAATCTTTTTCATTGTTTTGGATGAGATTTTAGATATTTAGTTATTGAAAAGATAAACCAACACTAAAGCCGAGGCCACACCAAAGTGCTTCGTTAGGTGCTAAGCTAGGTTTAACGTGACTCATATACTAGGTGACTTCATGCCTGGCCACACCAAAGTGCTACGCACAAATTCATTTGACAGTTGGGAGCGGTTGAGTCAACAAACGATGTCACTCTCAAAACTAACCAATTTCATTACAACTTACCTTATCTTTATTTACTTCCTGTGCAACTTCATTCCAAAGTTGTTTTATTACAGGTACATTTTTGTATAATTTGCTCGATGGGTTCCGCAAAGGCTCCCTTTTATACACAGCTGTCATTAAAACTTCCGCCATCTTGTAAATTAACCAACACGTCTGTTCGCTAGGAGATTCACTCAATGACTAATCATCATGCAATGTGGCGCGAAGCGTGCAGTGTGGCCACTGCGATAGTATGCAGTACGTTGGTTTGCTAGGATATGTCGCCTAACTCGCAGTATAGCTCTAAGTATCAAGCGAGACTCCTACCTGTGCGGCCGAGGCCTTACATATCCAAATGCGATGTCAAAGCTGGAAAAGATATAGAAGAGCAGAACTAACTAAGTCTCTCGTCTTCGCAATATATGCATTTTAAATGTGGTGCTAGAATTTGGATGTTACGAATTCCATGGACAGCAAGGCAAACTAACGCTTCCATTCTCGAAGAACTGAGAATCACCGACAGATTGTCAACAATATGCCTTGTGGCTAAGGAGACAATTTGGAGTGGTTTGTGGTTACTGGAAGTGTGAAAAGACAACGCACAAGGGGTAGAATCCTCAAGCATTGGGCTGACCAAGTGATAGATGCAACTGGACTACCGTTAACAAGTGCCCTTCGAGTTGCGGAGTGCAGAGATCGACGAGGAGAAGTCGCCAGATGCTATCATAAGAGGCACGATGCGCGCGCAATCATGAGCTTCATGACAGAATGATGATGACATGTCCTTTACAAACCATAGCAACAGTTACTAAACACATACATACCATAATGCCATCTTCCTTTCGGGTTAAGCAGAGAGGATAGAATACCAGACATTCCTCTCGGGACATATCTTTCACCTCTTCTATTTCCATGTACCTTCGTATACATACAACTGTGATTTCTCTGAATTTACATTTCCTTCTCTCAAAATATAATTTACTTGATCCAACTACACTTGAATAATAAAAATAAAAGAATAATTTTTACAGCACCGTTTACAGGACAGATTCTCTTCACGGGCACTCAAGGGCTTTCGTTGGTCTTCCTCTATTATGCCTTTTAATTACATTTGCACTATGTATTCATTTTGTTAGTCTTTCTTCATTAATTCTACGTGCCCAAACCATCTCCGAGTACTCTTCTTCATCTTACTTAATACAACAACCTTAATTCACCTCTTATCACTTCATTCCGTCTTTCACTGACCATTCACTTCCAAAGTAACATATATAGGGTCTTTCAAAATGAGCGCTTTTTTTAATTCTTGGATAAAATACAGATGGCGCCGCGAACTTGCCTGGGTCTTGTGACACTTGAGAAGTGTAATGTATAGTATTTATAAAAATGGAGTCGTATGCAATCCAGCAACGTGTTCAAATTGTTAAATTATTTTATGATAATGGGAGTTCAGTGAAAAATGTTTTTAGAAAATATTCACGGGTTGCGTAATCGTCCATCTGAAATTGTTAAAACATTTCAAGGAACTGGTTCGGTGGAAGATAAAAGAAGAGAAATATATAGCCGTAGCGGTCGTTCACAAGATCATATCGAATTGGTTCGTGAAAGTTTTGCTGAAGACTCAGAAATGTCCATTAGTTGACGTTCACAACAAATTGGACTCAGTGAATCCACAACATGGCGTATTTTACGAAAAGATTTAGCTCTGAAGGCACATAAGGTTCAAATAACACAGGAACTAAAGCCATTGGATCATGCAAAACGTCGTGTATTTGTCAATTGGGTCAAAGAATAACCAGATGAATTACAAAAAGCGCTCAATTTGAAAGACCCTATACAATTATTTCTTCTGAAACAATAGAACTATTGAATATATATTTCAGAACAAATCTCTACTGAGAAATCGGTTTCTAGACTCGCAATAGTTTCCTGTAGCAAGAAATGAGTGGTGTTGTGCCTATACTTATTCCAGGAATATTCCTTTGTAATCAGAATCTATTTTGGGTTATGCTGATAATAATAGATACATACACTCTTAAGACTGTTTTCCTGTGTCCATTCAACAAATTGTCAAGAATCATGAATCACTCGATACATCTATACTTGATGGCTACATAAAATATGAGCTACGGATACAGGGGTGTGTAATAATTTATTTTTGTGTTATTTAATTTTTTTTATCCACAAAACAACATACTCTTCTATCTCAACACACATACTTCACCTCTTACAAACTCATACACCTTCTCCTACAATCCTACAATATCTCTACTGTTCTACATTTCCTTTCAAAATATTACATTTACTTTATCCAACCATACTTTTCTTGGTCTTTCTCTACCACACCTGTCTCATATTTGTACTGCATATTTTTTTTTTGTTTATTCTTTTGTTTTACATGCCTTTTATTCATTTGTTTTACGGGCCGTTTATTCATTTGTTTTATATGCCCTTTTGTTTATTCATTTGTTTTACATGCCGTTTATTAATTTGTTTTACATAAAAAAGTTTTTCTTTACTCATTCATTCATTCTTCATGCCTAAACCATATCTGGATGCTCTTCTTTATCCTACTCAACACATATCCCTTAAGTTCACATCCGTCACTAACATTTCATTCCGTATTCTGCTGTACATTGACGTTCCGTGTATTTTTATCGGTGCACGCATTTCTACAGCATTTATTCAGTTCATTTAAGTATTTTTCAACCTTTCACTTCTATACATGAAATTTGGTACTAAAATACTGTTGTGGATTATCATCTTAGCACATTTTGACACTGTCCGGTTCATGTATATATTTTTTAGTGTTCTATCGACTTTGTTTCCTATCGCACGTGTACACAAAAAGATTTAGAATATTATTTTGAAGTTGGCATAGACTATAGATTAATTAAATAAAAAAATACACTGAATGTAACAAACAACAAAAATAGATCTAGATTATTGTCACGGTGCCAAATAATATACGTGTTTTTTGTTTTTTTTTGTTTTTCTAATAAAATTCCTACCTTTCGACAATTTTAACCTAAAACTTTTCGTTAAAAAAGGTTGACTATATATGAAAGTTGAATGATAACATTCTGCTGTGAATTGCATTCGGACTTGTTTGACAAAATATTTTGATAAATAACTCATAAAAAAATTATAATAAAGGAACTTCTATGCTTTTTATATTTATATATTATTTATAGTTAAGGCATTGACATTGTGGAGGTTTAAAGACATTGTAATTTGTTTTATCAAACACTGTTTATTCCACTTCATATAACGGTATAACCTTACCGGTTTCAAGATTTTCACCTCATCATCAGGGGAGCACAAACAAGACTGAAATTCTGTTCGAACTGGTATCGACATACACACTTCTAACGGTAAACATTGGGGTTGTCGATTGTGCGTAGAGGGAGGCAAGAGACAACTTCAGCGAGCAGCGGTGAGATCCTGGGAATATATGGTATGCCAGATGTTCACCCCGACTTAGATATTTCAAGGGCTTCTAATCTGTCCTATTTATTTTCGTTACTACTGATATCTAAGAATTTGGCATCATCGATAGAAAATTAATGATTTTCACGGTGACAATGATTAGCCATTTCAGAAAAAAATAGAGGATTTTTTAAGCCGGTTGTGTGTTAACGAAATGTCTTTTCAAATGATCTTTTTATATTTATTTAAAATCATGATAAAATTTCAACAAATTCGCACCAGAAAAACAAGTGATGGTTTGAATTATTGTCATGTTCATACGCAAGATGAAATATGAAAAATATTGACTGATCAATGGTCTGTAGAAGTCAATGTGAACTATGTCTTATTAATTTTTAATGGCAACACGTCAGTACTTACTTGTTTCCTTTGTCTGTGGTACATAACATGTTCTCAATTCAAATTTTAATTTAAAAACAAAAGAAGGTACACGTGGATTTGGTTTTACATTGAGGAATATTTTTAATATGATTTTTTGGAAGTTACATTTGTTTGTTATAAATATTCAAATAATTTATATGGAAAACCATGACTAGATAATTGTGTTTTTACGTATTCTACAGTCGTTCATCTTCACCAATCCACCATCAATATATAATACAGGCAGAAATACTTTATCGAGTAACAGAGTTCAAGGTAACTTTTGATGCCAATCTCACATTTGTAAACCATGTCTTGCAACTGGTATCAGACTTCTAGATTTTATTATTAGAACATTTCGAGACTTTGATAGCACCAGATATCTTGCAAAATTTGTATAATTATTTAATTCCATTGGATAAGGTTTTTCAGAATTTTACCACGTTGTTATGCTGCCGATGTTTCGTGTAGTTTTCATATTCAGGGCTTGTTCATAGTTAACTTCACCATAAAAGGAAACGCGCCAGATACCGCTGGCCGACAGCAGAGTTTCAACTGCAACATGATGGCATGGGCCCGTCCCAGTTTCCGATCGTAACGTGAGCGCATGAGTCTGTCCCGGTTTCCGACCTTAACGCGAGTGCATAGATTCGACCCAGATTCCGACTGTAACATGAGCGTGTGGGTCCATCCTGGTTTCCGACCTTAATTTGAGCGCATGGATCTGTTTCAGTTTCCGACCGTAACATTAACGTATGGGTCCATGGGTCTGTCCCGGTTTCCAACCTTAACGTGAGTGCATGGATCTGTCCCAGGTTCCGACCGTAACATGAGCGCATGGGTCCATCCTGGGTTTCAACCTTAATATGAGCGCATGGATCTGTTCCAGTTTCCAGCCGTAACATTAACACATGGGTATATCCCGGGTTCCGACCTTAACTTGAGCGCATGGGTCCGTCCCGGTTTCTGATCTTAACGTGAGTGCATGGATCCGTCCCAGGTTCCGACCGTAACATGGGTCAATCTCGGTTTCCGTCCGTAAACTGAACGCATGGGTCTGTCCCAGTTTCTGACCGTAATGTGAGCGCGCATGGGTCCGTCCCGGTTTCCGATCTTAACGTGAGTGCATGGATCCGTCCCAGGTTCCGACCGTAACATGGGTCAATCTCGGTTTCCGTCCGTGAACTGAACGCATGGATCTGTCCCAGTTTCTGACCGTAATGTGAGCGCGCATGGGTCCGTCACCGGTTTCCAACCTTAATGTGAACGCATGGATCCGTCCCAATTTCCGACCGTAACATAAACGGATGGGTCCATCCAGGTTTCCGACCTTAACGTTAGCGAATGGATCTGTCCCAGTTTCCTACCTTAACGTGAGCGCATGGGTCGGTCCCGGTTTCCGAATATAACGTGAGTGCATAACTAATATAACAACGTGAGTGGGTAACCCTTGAACTCACAAACTGGAATTAAAACATTTTCATAAAATAACAAATGTTTATATATTTACGATTTCAATAAACAATAATGCTCTAAAGCAGGTCATAGGGTTGAGAAACCCTGCTTTTGAGCATCATTTTATTATTTTTTTGGTTTCGTTTATGGCGATCTCAATTTGTCTATCACATGAGGAGTTACTTTAGACTGGAGCTGCATATTTCGTTGCTGATCAGCAAAGTGCCAGCAATGTTTTTTATTGATATTGTTTGTGTTGATAGTATTTTCCTCCATTTTAGAACCAGACGATGGTGGCGACCGAAAGAAGAAGACTCTAAAGGTGAAGATGAAGGGATCCAAGAGCGCGGCGTCGCACAACGACAGCAAACCCAACATCAGCTACCCCACCAATTTCGAGCACACTGTGCATGTCGGCTTCGATGCAGTCACCGGAGAGTTCACAGTGAGTTGCCCGTTACACGTTATTTCATTTTTTTCTTTTTCTTTCATCTACAGATATATTTGATTTGTACGCTTAGTAATTTATTTTCTTTAGTTTAAAGAAAAAATGTATCTGTGTAGAAGATTTAGTGTGTTTGCGTATCCTACAGATGATCATGTTGACTAATCCACACCATACAGGCAGAAATAATTCATCGAATAACCTAATTCAAGAATTTGACGGTAACTTTTGATGCTGGTCTCGCGTTTGTTAACCATGTTTCGCAACTGGTATTAGATTGTTACAAAATGTTTGGGTTTTGTAATTAGAATATCTCGAAACTTTGATAGTACTGATATGCTGCAAAATTTGTATAATTATTTAATTTGTTCTAAACTAGAATATGTCTCGAAAGTTTGCGCTTTCCATCAAGTAAAATTAAAAAATATACCAGAACAGATACAGAAAAAATTTTCTGAGATATTTCTGTGGTGTTATGGCAAAAGTTGATATGTCTGTTTTACCTTAGTTTACAGGAGAAGCAATATTAACTTTGATAAGCTGTTAAAATCAGTACAAATAAGCATTTTTTAAGTTTTTCCAAATGATATATCTTTTGTTTGGATAATGACTGACACACCAAGTTTTGCCACAACATGCTGAGAAATATTTTCTATAAATTAGGAGAAAAAAACACAAAATGACAAAAAATGGACATATCAACTTCTGCCATAACGCTACATTTATGGGATACAACAGAGGAGGGTTGTTAAAAATATGCACACCATAAGGGATAAATGTGAGCTTAATGCTGATGTGGGCATGTAGAACGAATGAATGAAGAAAGACTAACAAAACAGATATATGTATAGTGCAAATGTAAGTGGAAGGAAAGTATGGATGGATCAAATGAATGATATTCTGAAAGAAAGAAATGTAGAAAGTCAGATAAATTGTAGAATTTGTATGAGAAGGTGTGAATGTAGAAGAGGCTACGGATTTGTGTCGAGATAGGAAAGTCTGGTGCTCTGTCCTCTCTGCCTAACCTAACGGAGATAGTGTGATATGTATTCAAACCATATCGAACTTTTGATGGTATTCAATTATAGAAGCCTTGAAACAAGAAGGCCATCGCGATATTCATATCAAAAGTACTGTATTGTAAATTCAATATTAGAGTTTAGTTTCTATGTTCCCTACAATTACAACAGTGCAAGAAATCATCCTCTATTCTATGTACCAACCAATGTGATGGCTAAACACTGGAGTGACGCGAAATTTAGAGATATTGAATCGATTGAGGGACACAGTGGATATATTCTCGGCACCACCTAGTTCTATGAGAAGAATCCTCTAGTGTTTTTCCATGAATAATAAAAATTAGACCCACATTATATAATAGGAGAAATTCGTATAATGTGGAGAATTAAAAAAAGCAGTGCGTCATCGATATATGGGTGGATGTTGCGTCTCATATAACTCCCATCACAGAAGGTTTAATTATGAACAAGAATTGTGGAGAGATAAAATGTATGAAGATATAGGAATGAAAGACAAGTCAAATTGTTACCATTTATGAAATGAACTCAGTGAGATTCAATTATCTTATTTAGCTAACTTCCGTGGCCTAGTTGGTACGCTGCTTGACTTCCACTCGATGGTTTCGGGTTCGATTCCCACTACTACCTAAAAAAATATTGAATTTAAAAAAGTCCCAGTCTCGTAAAAGAGTTTGTCTTGTAACAATATTCACACTAGCCGTGTGCTAGTTGCTGTTGCCTTTTAATGTGCAGGGGTAGTATTACTAACACATACATTGACAAACAGGAAGTTCCATTCCTTTTCAAGTGGTTTTAAGCCCGAAGAGTCGACAAATGGGGCCAAAGACAATGTTGTCTCTTAATCATGCTCTTCGGTTGACTGAATTACCAATTTGGATATGTTGAAGGGGTGGGGTACCATACAAATAAGTAAACCCAATAGCTGGCCAATAATTAGAGCTCAAGACACTAATACGTGACTTTTTAGAAATTGTTTTGTTGGAAACATAAGCTACCGAGCTATGCTGATTTTATAATAACGATGTTAGAATCTGTCTGCTCTGCTCAGTCAAGGACTGTGGTCAGAGCCGCACAAGTACAAAAACATCCATCGATGTTCCGTAGTGGGATAAGATTTTATAGGTACCATCACATCGCACAAAAATCATAATTTTATAGGAATCTTCTGATTTTTTTAGCATTTCTGTAGCCAAATCATGATATGAATGGTTGAAGTAAAATAGGCACTAAGTACCAAAAAAAACTAAGTATGCAGTTTCGTTCTATATGTCATATAGAACGAAACTGCATACTTATTTTTTTTGGTACTTAGTGCCTATTTTACTTCAACCATTTATATTTCAATTTTATATAATCAACTGCAAAATTATCAAAACTGGCAGCGCACAATGGTGTGCTAGTGCCCAACTTCATGTATAAAAGTGAAGTCTGGAGATTGAATAAGTGATAAAGGAAAAAAAATACTTGTCTTCAGATAATATCGTGTGTCAATATATAATAGAGTAAGGAATGAATAGATTTGATAGTTAAGTGTTTGATAGTTAAGTTACAATATATGTAAAAAAATTATACATACAAATTGATGTAACATACAATCAGATCTAAAAATATATCCAATCTGTTTGAAACCAATGTTTTCAAACTAAAATTATCTGTTTTATAAAAATATGTAAAATTCGGTAAATATTATAAGTTTACTTCACATCAACAAAAGACACTTGTTATTTCATAAGAAAAAAATGCATAATTAGTGTAAACAGATATGACTTTGAAAATAATTATGTTATTGTTTGTCATGATGAATATTACGTGTTCAGAGCTGTAGTTAATATATTCTTTTGCAACTTGCACAGATATATTTTTTTTTCACAGAGGCATTTGCAACAATACAATACCATCTTCATCAGAACCATGACCTCGATAGTTGGAAGTTGCATGTCTGGAATGGTTCATTTCGGTGCTGGATATTTTGTTTCAATAGTTAATATGGTGAAACCTCCATCCATCATTCCTCAAATTATCGTTTCCCGTTTGTATTTTTTAGTTTCTCCAGTCCCAAATTAATTCCTTATAAAACACGCAAAAAAATATTGTTTTACCCCAATATTTAGAAGTTTAGAAGAGCGTTTCTCAACCGGAGTTTCCCGGAACCTCCTAGGGTTCCATGA
The DNA here is from genome assembly GCA_949825065.1 of Odontocerum albicorne. NCBI lineage: Eukaryota > Metazoa > Arthropoda > Insecta > Trichoptera > Odontoceridae > Odontocerum > Odontocerum albicorne. The sequence continues at coordinate 29,421,769 of OX463860.1, forward strand.
GAAATTGCTAGGGGTTCTGTGAAAAAAAGCGATGAATAGGCTAGTCCAGGGGTCGGCAAACCGCGGCTCTTTTTATAGACATTTGCGGCCCTTCAACTACAGCTTCACCAATTATATTTGATGCATGGAATAGTTTGCCTGAAACATGCGACACAATAAAAGAACTAGCATTTGCTATTCTCACAATCTTCGGCTCTACCTATTTATGCGAACAAACATTCTCTTCTAAGAAAAAATAAGTTAAGAAGTAAATTAACCAACGATAATTTACAATAATGTCTAAAATTGAAAACAAGTAGTTACTTGCCAGACATAGCAAAGCTTTTGAAAGCGATGCGAGCCCACCGTTCTAACTAGTAAACTTTACAAAGCCCAAAAAGTATTTTACTAGTGTTTAATTATTTCGATTTTCTTGTTTTATAAGTGGCGCACTGAGCTACTGAAGCTTATAGCTCCCATATATTATATCATATTCTATTCTTCTAAGTAGCCTACTACTGTATTGTGAATTTAAGTTATAAATAAAAATGTTGATTTTATCTCATTTTCTTTTTGTCATTAAAATATAGCTATAGTGAAAGTTTATGCTGCAGCTCTATGAAAATTTTGAGATTCTGTTTACTTGATATTTGGCTCTTCTCACTAGAAAGTCTGCCGACCCCCGGGCTAGTCATATGTAAATGTTTTTTTGAGTAATTTTTGTGTTTAATTTCATATAATGAGACATAATTTTTAGATAGAGACTCCCCGAGGCAGGAATATTATTTCAAGGGTTCCGCAAGAGTTAAAAGGTTGAGAAACGCCGGTTTAGAATATCGCACCATTTTTACTCAATTGTTTTTCAAAAGTTCAAAACCATATTTCGTAGCAAAATATGCTCGGTTTAAATTTGACTAATGGTACTATAATATAACAAAGTCAGTCACTGCAGCCGCTTCCCCACCATCCAGTCCGAATAGGATAGTGAGGGGACTAAAGGTTGAAGGAAACTACATTTGAGAAAGGTTGAAAATGTTGATGAATAAGATTTGCCATGCCACCTGTACCTTAGTTTTTGAAAGCATGCATGACTTTTTTATTCACAAACAATAACTGAAGCTGAAAAGAATGCCATTTGCGCCAAAATAATGTGGTTTATTATGGATATAAAACCACCAAAAAACAAATGACTATGAAAGAGTATTTTATTTACAACAAAATCTCTTTTTATTTTTATTATCTTATCGGTGCAACTTAATTTTATTTAAAACAAAATCTCTTTTTATTTTTATTATCCGTGCAACTTAATTTTATTTAAAACAAAATCTCTTTTTAATTTTTATTATCTTATCGGTGCAACTTAATTTTATTTAAAACATATACTTTTTTATTTTTATTATCGGTGCAACTTTACAATCTTATATTATTATTATTTATAGTTAAGGCAATAACATTGTGGAGGTTTAAAGACTAATTTTTTGTAATTTGTTTTATCAAACACTGTTTATTCCACTTTTCGTAACGGTATAACCCTACCGGTTTCAAGGTTTTTATCTCATGTTCAGGAGAGCACAAACAAGACTGAATTCAGTTGGAACTGGTACCGATATACACACTTTTAATGGTTGGGGGCTGAGGGTTGGGGACTGGGGCCAGTCCCCAACCATTAAAAAAAAAATTACAATGTCTTGAAACCTCCACAACGTTAATGCCTTAACTATAAACAATACATTGTAATTTGTTTTATCAAACACTGTTTATTCCACTTTTTTGTAACAGTATAACCCTACCGGTTTCAAGGCTTTCACCTCATCATCAGGGGAGCACAATTTGTGCTCCCCTGAAACAGTGTTTGATAAAACAAATTACAAAATTTATAATCTTATTTTATTTACACCCGTGCAAATATTTTGTTTAGGATTTTAAACATTGAGGCATCTTTTTTTTTATATACACCCACATTTATCATTTAATTGAACAAGTCCCTTTAAAAACGATAGATAGAGGTTTCACTGTGCATCCACATGGAATTATGCTGCATTTAAACATTTGTGACTTAGTGCATTATTATATTGTAGCTGGAAAAGTATTTTCAGAGATCTGTGGAAGCACTTTCAATCAATAGTACTATTCATTCATTCTTATGGTACTTTTCGATACTTCCGAATCGGTAATGTCGACATGCTGAGCAGCGTGGCTGGGAAACAGCACCGTCTTGACTTCTTTAATTTCTTTAATTGAGTTTTAGGGCTCAGAACCATTGTTGGGAGGTACAGTTACAAAACAATAGCACTCGGAGACTCAACAATGCGAGTATTGTTATTAGATGAATTTTTAAACCAGACTGCAACTTGTTTTTCATCAGGAATCGAACCCGAAACCCCTGGATGAAAGATAAACATCGTACCACGATCACCATGGTCACAATGGTACTGATGAAGGTGGACAAAAATATTTTATTTTTTAAAGATTATATTTATAAATGAATTATTATTCAAGTATATATAATAGTTTGTATCTTACAGATTCTTGGACATGTTCCTTTTATTATTTTCCTATTGTCTATTAAAACTTACTAGATATACTACCTTGATCAAAAAGTTTAAGGACCGGCCACCGTGTAGCGCTGTCAGTCACCCGATTGGAATTCTTTTTTTTTTGTTAGGTTACCACATCTATCATTGACACTTCCCTCCAAATTTCAGCGTCATAGCTTGACATTTGTAAAAGTTACGCTGTACTGAGTACATCTACCTTTGTGCGTGTTTTCGATTTTTTACAAGTTTAAAAATGGCATCAACGAGTTTGCATTAAATTTTGTGTGAAAAATGGATTTAACGGTCAACGATCCGCAGACCTTGGAAATGTTGGGGAAGTGTTTTTTGGTGGCACGAAGTGGTCGTGAGTCGGTCGAGGATGACGAACGCAGTGGCAGTCGAAAATCGATGAAAACATAAAATCAAAGAAATGTTGGCCGAAAACAGCAAATTGACCATCAGAGAGCTGGCAGAGGACTTGAACATCGCTTATGGATCCGCTCAAGACATTTTGGTTATTGATTTGGGCCTCAGACGTGTCGCTGCAAAACTGGTGCCGAAACACCTCAATTTCATGCAAAAAAAGGACCACGTTGAAATCGCGAAAGACATGATTTCCAGGAGTTTTCGACCAAAAATAACAGGATTACTATCCAGCAGCCTTCGAATTCACTTGATCTGGCTCCCTGCGACTTTTTCCTGTTCAACCAACTTAAAAAACCGCTTCGCGGAACGCGTTACAGCACCCGAGAGGATGTCATGAAAAAATCGAAGACGGCTCTGATGGACATACCGAAAATTGAGTACCAGCGGTGTTTCGAGGATTGGATCAAGCGCTGGCGTAAGTGCGTTGCAGTCGATGGGGAGTACTTTGAAGGGGACCATATCGATTTTGATGAATAAACTTGTATTTTCGATTTTATGAATAAAGTCCTAAAACTTTTTGATCAAGGTAGTATATCGCATAATTATTACTTGTTTCTCCACTTATTTCTCGCGATCCAAAGGGATCGTGGTGAAATATTAGGTGTACCGGAAAAGAATGTCGTTTTTTTTGTTATCGCTTTTGAGTGGTCAGTTGTGCTTCGGCAGTCGAACTTTTACAACCTGTTCTGTGTTGTTTCTCTGACTACGTCTACCTGGAGTGTATTAGAACTTTTAAACAAAAACATTTACAACCCTATATACAATGGTGAGCTTTGTACCGAATGAGGAATTTATTCGAAATATTATGCTTTACCATTTCATGAAGAAAGAAAGTGCAACATGTGCTTTAAAAAATATTTATGATTTACTGGGAGATATTTTGAATGTTTGTAAATGCCAGAGGTGGTTTAAACAATTTAAATCCGGCAATTTTGATCTAAAAAAATACCCTGGAAGTAGTCGACCTGTTAAAGTGGATAGCGATGTTTAAACTGAGCTGATTCAGCAAAATCCAACTTCAACGATTCAAAAACTCGCGGAGCAACCCGGATGTTCATGATCAAGCGTGCAAGAGCATATAAAAAAATCGGCAAGACATGGAAACAAGGAAAATGGATACGTCATGAATTAAGTGAAGAGAATCTCGGTGAGCGTATAAACGCGTGCACTGAGTATTCGGAATTAAATACCAAAACTCCATTTCTACAACATCTTGTAACTGGTGACGAAAAATAGGTGTTGTATTCAAACCAAAGACGCAAGAAACAATGGCTTTCAAATGGCCAGGTACCATAACCCACCCCTAAGCCCGGGCTCACTGCAAAAAAAGTTCTTTTGTCTGTTTGGTGGGACTGCAAGGGAATAATTTATTTCGAAACATTAAAACCCGGATAGACAATTAACGCCCAAGTGTATTGTGATCAACTAGAGCATTTAGATGCAGAAATAATAAAAAAAAGACCTGCACTGGCTAATTGTGGACAAGTGTTTTTACAGCACGATAATGCACGACCGCATACCTCAGAAAATTACGAAAGAAAAAATAAAAGCCCTAGGTTGAACAACTGTACGTCACCCACCATATTCACCGGATCTTACTCCATCAGATTACCATTTGTTCCGGTCAATGCAACACTTTTTAAACGGAAAAAAATACAAAAATTGTAAGGATGTCAAAAAAGGCATATCTGAGTATTTTGCATTGAAACCAGCTGAATTTTACGAACGCGGTATTAAAAAATTGACTAAGAGGTGGAAGGAGGTTATATCAAACGATGGCAATTATATTTTGAACTAAGTTTTAATAAATAAATACATGAAATTCACCAAATTGTTTCATTGAAAAAACGACATTCTTTTCCGGTACACCTAATATAAAGAGGGTCTCAGAAATGAGTTTAATTTTAATGTTTAAAAGGAAAATAACACATTTTCTGAAGAAAAAAACACATACTTAATATTTTTTTCGGGGCGTTTGCAAGGTTAAAATTATTTAAAAAAACCGCATCATAATATAACACTAATCAAGTGGCAGATGCATATCTATACTATTATATATTCAAATTTTGAAAGCATTTGAAAATATTTTATATCATTTATTATTTGTTTACTATGGAATTTTCCTTTAATATGAAACACTAAAAATGGTAATAATATCAATTTATTGTAATTGCATCTGCCTCATAGAGTGTTTACTTAAATAAAAAGAAAATAAGTATTCTATTTAATAGTGCTGTTACACTTCTATGCATTCATAAAAGCTTTTGCTGAATACTGAAACTAGGAATTTCTGTTTTAGTCCTAATTTCTTTAGATAGATTAAAAAACAGGTGAGCCCGGAGTGGCCTTATGGTACTGATAGGGTCTGTAAGGGTAGGGTGTGTGACAATGAAGTATGGTCGCTCTCATCTTTTTACTATTTTTTTAAGAATCTTAAATATAAATTTGTTTTAGTACTGCCGTGATGTGTGCTAATTGTATTAATTTACTAACATTACGTGGAATATTGAATATTCTGGTGGGTTCTGTTTATTGTCAGTTGAAATTAAATTTAATAATTTTTTACCTGTTATTTTTTATTAATATATTGGGTGTTAACATAAGTTGTGCCCTTTTTTTCCAATTTAAAAACGAGCACCAAAAGTAAAACAAAATGATAAATGTTATACAGGCGAACCTCGACTTTCGCACATAATTGGTTCCTGAAAATGTGTGCGAAAGTTAAATGTTCGAAAGTAGAGGGAAGAAAAAAAAACACCAAAGATTGTATATACTTCAAAAATTTTATTTGTCAAAAATTACTCAGTACATATTAAATTGAAATTATATTTTTTTAACGAAATTGTCAAGAGTTTTTTGTATTTTATTATTTTTTTTCTTTTCTTCATAGAGAGTTCTGTAACACGCAGTGCTATTATGGATCTCCCTACGCACTTTAGATATGCGTTCTCCATTTGGGTCACATTCTTCTATAATATTTAAAAATTTCTCAATATGTGTTAAAGCTTCGTTCAAGTTTTTTAATGTTAAGGTATTGGGTATTTCTTCTGGTTCTTCTTCCTCACTTTCGTTTTGATTCGCTCGCTCTCGTATGTTAATGCATATGTGCGAACATATGTGTGAACAGGACATAACACTTTTCACAGTGCGGACTGGGCTCATAAGCGATTCATGGTGCAACAGGGAAACAAAACATTTTTGCATTATTTCGGGAAAAAAATAATTAAAAAACTATTTTTAAAAAATGTGCGAAATAGCGAATTGTGCGAAAGTCGAATGTGCGAAAGTCGAGGTTCGCCTGTACGTCATTCGAAAGAAAATTTTCTGCTCTACAAGATATTGTGTTTGCTTTTATGTTACATATATTATTTTATTTGATTACAAGCTTTCAAAATGGAATGTCAAGTAGACGAAAGTGAGCATTTTCGACACCTCCTTCTGTTCACGTTCAATCGAGGAAATAAAACTGCCAAAGGTGCTATGAATGAAAGGACAGCTCGTCGATGGTTTTTGCGTTTCAAAGATGATAATTTCGTCCTGAAAGACATGGAGTGTTTCGGACGACCAGTGGACTTCGATGAGGACCGCTTAAACCATATTATTCATGAAGATCCCCTTCAAACCACCATAAAATTGGCTGAGCAGATAAATTGTCGTCACATAACTGTATACCGCCATCTTAAATCAATGGGAAAAGTCCAGAAGTTCAGCGCTTGGGTTTCACATGTTTTGAGTATAAACAACAAAATTCGACAATTTCTGCTGGTTGGCTCGCGCATCACCACAAGCAAAGGTTCATTTACCGCATCGTTACTGGTGATGAATTATTATGAAAAATGTTTGAAGGGGGATCTTCATGAATAATATGGTTCAAGCAGTCTTCATCGAAGTTTACTGGTCGTCCGGAACGCTCCATGTCTTTCAGGTCGAAATTACCGTCTTTGAAACGCAAAAATCATCGACGAGCTGTCCTTTTATTCATAACATCTTCTCCATACACTTCGCAAATATCGCGAGCAGCTTTGGTAGCTTCGTTCCCTCGAAAATGCTCACTTTCGTCTACTTGACATTCCATTTTGAAGGCTTGTAATCAAATAAAATAATATATGTAACGTACTATAAAAGCAAACACAATATCTTGTAGAGCAGAACATTTTCTTTCGAATGACATATAACATTTACCATTTTGTTTTACTTTTGGTGCTCATTTTTAAATTGGAAAAAAACGGACACAACTTATGTTAACACCTATTACATTAAAAATAATTTTAAAATATATATGGATACGTATATTAATAGTTTTTTTTTTTTTTTTTTTTTTTTTTTTTTTATCCACTTTGCACGGATTTCTCCTGTTACACAAAGAGGGTTTGCTTCTAGCGTTAGCTTATTCGTTAGGAATAATATCAGCCAGGATTCTTCTCATACTGCTAGACGGTACCGAGAATATATCAACCGTGTCATTCAGTTGGTTCAATATCTCTATACCTCGCGTGACTGAGTGTTTAGCCATGATATTCGTCCTGTAAGTTGGTATGTAGAACAGAGGGTGATTTCTTGCACGGATATATTTATTGGGTACATATAAACTTAGTGCTTCTAGAATCGCGGGACAGTTAAAGGAACCTTGGAAAACCTTTATTAGGAATATCGCAATGGATTCTTGCCTTCTTGTTTCGAGGCTTCTATAGTTACACACCGTGAGAAGTTCGGCATGGTGAGCATATTTTGGGTAATCGCCCTTTGTTCTGTACCATAGATATCTGAGGAATTTTTTTTGTATTTGTTCTATATTGTTTTTATATTTGAGCTGGTGAGGAGCCCAAACCGTAGATGCATATTCTAATTTGGTTCTAATTAGATAATTATATAAGTTTCGGAGGATATCGGTGCTGTTAAATTCTCTTGATATTCTCATTACAAAACCTAGTAGTTTGTAACAGTCCGATATCAAACGTGAGACATGGTTAACGAACGTGAGTCCGACATCGAAGGTTACGCCCAAATCCTTGAATTCAGAAACTCTGTTTAGTGCCACTCCCTGTATAGTATACTGATGGTGGATTGGTGAAAACGATCGACTATAAGATACACAGACACATTTGTTAATGTTGAACAGAAGATGATTTTGCTCACTCCAGGAGACTAGGGAGTCTAGGTCCTGTTGTAACTGTGCACAGTCGTGAGGTGAATTGATCTTTTTGAATATTTTCAAGTCGTCAGCGAACAATAAACATGTCGAGTGACTTATGGAATTCTGAATGTCGTCTATTAATATGAGGAATAGTAGGGGACCTAAATTGGATCCTTGTGGTATACCAGATCTTGCGATAAATTCCACAGAAGACTTGTTACGGATTGTTACGTATTGAGATCTTTCTTTTAGGTAAGATGCAAATAATCCAATTAGATTATCGCTGAAGCCAAGTTTGTGCATTTTCTTAAGTAATATATCGTGATCAACTTTGTCGAAAGCTTTCTGAAAGTCTGTTATCACCAATTTTTTATCTTATCTCAGAAGATCTACGGACTTCACCCATATCTTGTTTTACCGCTTTTATTGGAATTTCATTTTAATCGGAATTGAAAAAACATACAATAAATTCTTGCTTTTCGCCAAATTATTCAGTATATGGATTATTTTGTCAAGGGCTTTTAAAGGAATTGATCAATTTGAATTGCCCTTAATTTAGAGGTCAAATAAGGAGTCCTGGATGATGAAGGTTATATTTGATCAAAAAATTACTTCATTCGAAAAAATATGCGAAGCAGCAAACTTGGGATGGATACGAGTATTTCTGCCCAGTTCCTGCTTCCCGATATATTTTATAAGTTTTCATTATAAATGCTGTAATTTTATATATTTGTATTTCTTGTGTATTTGTTTTCTCTGTTCTATTTTTTTCTGAATACACTCGAAACTTTTCTCAAATATTTCATTGATTCTTTTGTCCGTGGTAACACATCATGAACATATAAAATGTGTTTTCTCTGTTTGTGGAAAAAAAATAATTCAATAAAAGGAATTTTGATTCTCGGATAACTTTTCAGGATCCTATCTCTTCCATAAAACGAGGTATGGGTGTACTGTTTAGCAATGTTGTTAAGTAACGAGCTACAAAAAATACACTTTTTCTTAAGAATAGCTGTCTTTACAGTTACTCTTAGGGTACGTTACTTTTAGCACCGTTACTACTTTTTACTCTGCTGCCCGAGTAGCAAGCTACTTTAAATTGAAAATAAGCTGTATCAGTGCGACATATTTTGCCAGTAGCTTTAACAACATTGCTTTTTAGTATTATTTTACACTATTGAAATATTTAAAAAATATGTATCGATACGTTTATCAATATTTTTACTTATATAATAATTTAAAATATTTAAATTGGCTTTGCTTTGTGCGCGCCTGTCGCCTGTCTTGTAGGTGATAATTAATTGTAGTGGAATGGCCCAAGTATTTTAATCAAAATAAGAACTGCTTTTATTAATGTTTTATGAATGCCTTGTGTTATATTATGTTCCATGACACATTTATTATAGAAATATTGGTATCAAAATACATATTTTCTCCTTCAGCGTTAAATATGGCTACATTTATTTAACATCCATGGATCGGTATAACGTCATAAGAGAACATAATTAAATAGAAAATTGCCATGTTGAGCCATTTGCAGTTTGATGGGAAGATATTTTTAGAATGCAAAGTTTTCCATATAAAAATGTTATGTTATGGGTTGACTTTTTTTTATTTTAATTATTTTCATTCAGATTCTTGTCCTAAAGTGAGCTTTTAAAAATATATTGCCAATATATACACAATTCTTAGCAAATTTCCCGAACATATCTATAATTTCTTGAAATTTCGGAACATGTCTGCAATTTCTCGGAAATAATTGTGAATAATCTATGATAAACTAGTTGCGACCCGTGAAATATTCACGGAAGTAAAACAAATTCTACATTTATGAAAATATGTATTCATAAATGTAAAATTTGTTTGTATATATCATTTATATATCGTCCCCTTTTACACCGGTTCAAAAATTGTTAGCTAGGTATTTAAAATTCGTTCAGTATCACGGACCCACCGAGATTCAAATTTATACACAATGCAGCAAAAAATCTGATGCAAGGTGGGGATTTTACGAAATTTTACTAAACTCCGAATAATTTAAAAACTGTAAGGTTTTTACTGAGATCAAGTTTTGATATTCTGGTAAGTGTTGACCCAATCTATCATCGCCCTAAGTATGATTCACTATTTACGGGACACCTGTATATTGAATTTTTATTGATGTGGAATTTCATTGACTAAATGATTTGCAACCGAATTGTGGAATATTCTTTATGGTCAATTTAGTATAGTCAACAGACCGGCTTTGCTCTTTTAAAGACAGTTTGAAAATGCTTCAGTAGAGAAAAACACCACTGGGACTTATTTTAAGTTTATTGTGTAGAATATTTTCACACTTTGGTTGGAAACCATTTAGTAATCATTAGATGTGGATGAGGCGAATTACGTTTGATGAGATAGTAAACTCTGGTTCTCTGTCCATTCTGACCATCTCCGTGGCCTAGTTGGTTAGCCACCTGTCTCATAACCCAGGGGTTGAGGGTTCGTGTCCCGTTAGAACACATATTAAAAAAAACAAAAAGATTTGTCTAGTTTTCACTTAAAGCATCTTAAACATCTATCTGGTCGGTTGGAAGAGATTGCCACGTGTCATTAAGCCCACCAGGTTTTACTGTAATATAACGTATGTTGTCTTCAGCTATTATCATATCTAAGTACTTAAAAGATGGGGTCATTTTAAAATCTTGTTAACGACCATTTTTGGGTTTTCTTTTCATACGCAGTCCCCAGTGTCACACTGGAAAGGAATCAATATGTTTTTAAATTCTTGCCTATTGTCTTTGGGATCGCAAGACCATATAGATATCCAAGGATTACTCGCTAAAATACTGAGGTCTGATTATCATATTAAAAAATGGATTGGAAAATTTAAATCTTTTTTTATTCAATGATATAGTAAAAAAATGTAACTTTTTTCTGATTGTTCTACTTTGTTGGTAATTTTTCATCTCATCGGATAGCTTTATTTCATCAGACAGAACATCTATCCATTGTTAACAACACGGCTAATTACTTGTTGAAATTCATTAATGCGTGAACATAATACACCACTGTAGTTTCTCTACACATTGTCTTGTCACTCTACTGTTCAGTATATCGTTAAGGTGCAAACATTTAATTGGTGATGTGATGCCTGGTTGTTTATGATGTTTCATTTTTATTCCACTGAAATGTTTCATTTTTATTCCAAGGAAACCGTGACTCTGTTTGGAATACTAAATATTTCTTCTAAACCTTTTCCTCGAGATCGTACGATGGACAAAGTATAGTATAGGTAGGCATTGAATAATTCAAGGGGATTGTTAAGTTAACACTACTTGAGAGATCTTACATTGCAGTACTCTTTTGTCACTGAATAGGGCATGAAAAATATATTGAAGAAGTGTGCAAGAGCTGAAGAAGATGGGCTGATTTGTTTTAAAATGTATGACTTTTGATTTGTTTATTGTGTGTTGTATTGTATTACACTTTCGTTGTATACACTACAACCTGGTCGACTTATTGCCATGTGGCAATCTCTTTCAACCAATCAGAAAAATGCTCATGTGAAATTCAGACTGGAATCCTTTTTTAACACATTGATCGCCAATAGGATTTTCGTAAAATGTCTAAAAAATGTGTGTACGTTTTTAGGTTTTTAATTTAATATAACCTACCTATCACATTCATGAGTATATCTTTTAGAACCATGAAGATATCTTAAGGCCATATCGTCGTTAATAGTAGTTTAATACAGAGCGCGTAGCCAACGGACAGAATGACACTCTGAAGTTAGGTATGCCATGTCAGCCACCGGTGGCCGACACTGCCCAATTGGAATACCTCGGTGTCGGCCACCGGTGGCTGACACGGCGATCAACGTGTTAAAAAATCTGGGTTTCAACGGAATTTGAACCAGCCACGTCTAGGCTGGGAGACGAGCTTCTTACCAACTAGACTATGGAGGTCGTCTCTTGCTTTGTCACTTTTAGAAAAATTTCAATGATAGTTATAATAAACTACATAAGTCACATAAAATGATTTAAAACAATGAATTTAGAAACATTAGAGATACACAAAGCCATAAGCAAATACAAAAAGTAATAAGTAACCAAAGAATACAAAATGTTTCATCACACACACTTCCGATGTAACGTGACACGACTCTGATCTAAGCACTGCTCTCATAACAAACCGGGATCATACCGCTTGAAGAGATCCTCAGGATAGGAGGTAGAAACACGTGTAGCAGGGATTAATGGAATTAGTGGAATAACAAAGTCATTTATTGTTAAATATTCAACTTTTATGTCATTTGCTATTGGAACTGCTTTTTTTCTATAATGTGTATCGATAGACAGATAACTTGAAATGAGGTTTCGTTATGTGAGCAAGCAATTAACATGGGGGATAGAGGATACGATCACTCGGAATTGAGTCTGTTCAAAGATTCTTCTTTTGGACTATATATACTCGTATATATCATTATCATCATTATATGTCGCATCAGGAACACAGTGTGATGTCCACGTCCTCCCATTATAGACTGAGATCTCTGGATCACAACACTTGTTACGGTGTAGGATGGGATCTGATCTGTCTGCACAGCTCCTGACCAGCCACCAGGTGGCATCCTCAATGAGTGATTCTACCACTTCTTCCTTTAGACTGTTGATTATATGTCGCTATCAAAGAATCCGAAGGTGGATAGTCTCGTTTGTCACGTGGTCGTACCAATTAATACTCATAGTCCTAAGGCAAAAAACTGAGAAGCCTCGGTAACATGCTAAGATTCATAAACGTACAGCAAAATAGGCTGTAAATAGCCGACACTTCATATTCAAACTAAACCGCTGGCAGCATGCACCTATCGTAATTTCTGAGACCATTCTCAGCAACTGTGGCATCCAAATACTTGAATTTATGAACTCTTTTAATAGGGACAGCATGACTGATTTTTTTTTTTTCAAATGTCAAATTTTGTTCAATATTTGTCTTTAATGTAATTAAAATGGATTTACATTTTACCATTTTATTTATATGTATAACATGTTTGTCATCAGCAACATTTGTAGTGTTATGTTTCAGTGTCCTTAATTTCCAGTTAATGAACTACGGATGTTGAAAAATTATTGGCAACATATCGCACATTCGTCATTACTACATTTTTTTGGTATAGACTATTTTTAATGTTATAAAAATAGACAGGAAAGGGAAAAAAATATGATTTTTACTAATACTGAGTTTGTTGACGGGGCGGGGCTATAAAGAGATCTTTGCTTACTATCACTACATTATATAAAATTTGTTTTCATTTCTGGCACTCGGAACTTGTTTATGTGCGGCAGTTGTCACGTGTTGAAAGAACTTTCATACGGTGGATGAAGTATAGGTATATACACTCCATGTGGAATCCTCACTTTCCAGACTTCACTATTCACCGCTCTCTTGAGGAAAATTTCCATTTTTATTAGAATAATAATATATCTCCAGTCCAGATAAGGACTCTCAATTTCTTCCATAGTTATAAGATTGAATATTTGTATAAAATGTGGTATGTCATAGATTTCTTGTCACGTTTTTATGGTTGATTTTAACCAACAATTTCAAAGAATTCAGAGTGTACGTAAATATGGAAATACAAGATAAGCAAAATAAAAATATCATGATTTATATAATTTGCATTTTAAACAGTTGCCAGGATTATTGCAATGCATACATTTAAATAAGCAATTTAAGTTTAGATTCAATAGTCTATGAAAAGAAGTGATGAATCCTTTTTATTATAACTGTTTTTCCACTCAATGTGTGAAGTGTAACCTGAAAGTTATAGTCACATTACGGATGTATGTGTATATCAAATTATATGTCGAACGTAACAAGCAAATCATTTAGTGATTTTCTCCAAAGTATGGCAATAGCCCAAACTGTATCCGTGCAGTTATAATCTAGATCAGGGGTCTCCAAACTTTTTAGCCATACTGACTCCTCCACTAAGTCGCAAAGGCCAAGACCTAGCTAGCTTATCATACCAACATACTGTAGTTTTGAATTACGGGCACCACTGGTGCTCGTGGGCCCATGTTGGCCCGCGGGCCGTAGTTTAGGAGACCCCTGATCTAGATAATTGCCCAAACATCAGAAGTCAAGTCTGGTGAATAGTTGACTATTTATTATTGATATCCCAGTATTAAACGTTCATTCCTTTAGTGGCGCTTATGACCTGCCTTTTATATATTAAAAAAATAAAGCATTCTTGAGATATTCATTTATAAGGTCAATCGAGAAATTCACGCTCTTCATGGAGCCCTCGGATAAATTCGTCATTTTTAGCCAATTGTCGTGTTTATCTGTGATTTCTTTATTCTTTATTCTCAGTTGTCAAAGTGATGTTGAAAAGGCGAATTTTATTTGAATTAAAAAAATGGAGAACTTGAAAGTACATTTGCGACACATAATCATTTATGAATTTAAGAAAGGTAACAATGCTGTCACGAGAAACATTTGTGAAGTTTATGGAATGAACGTGATAGCTGGAAATAGTTTTCTAGGTTTAAAAGTTTAGATATTGATGACATAATATTCATGCACTATGAAGTTTAGATATTGATGACATAATACTCGTGCAATATGAAGTTTAGATATTGATGACATAATATTCATGCACTATGAAGTTTAGATATTGATGACATAATACTCGTGCAATATGAAGTTTAGATATTGATGACATAATATTCATGCACTATGAAGTTTAGATATTGATGACATAATATTCATGCACTATGAAGTTTAGATATTGATGACATAATACTCGTGCAATATGAAGTTTAGATATTGAAGACATAATATTCATGCACTATGAAGTTTAGATATTGATGACATAATACTCGTGCACTATGAAGTTTACATATTGATGATATAATATTCATGCAGAAATTGAAAAAAATCCAAACCGACAAGTAAGGATATTGCTGAAACGATGAGAATCTCCAAATCAACTGTTTTGGACCACGTAAAATTATCAGTTATATTTGTGGGTACCTTGTAAACTGAAAATACATTTTTGGTCTAGGTATCCGTGTGTTTATCTGTTTATCTGGTCCACTGTCCTTTTACAAATCTGTCAAAATATCCATTTCTTGACAGATTAGTAACATGAGACAAAAAATAAATCTCTTATGACAATGTGAAAAGAAGAAGACATTGGGCTCTGCAGGATAACCACCTTAAACTACTCAAACCCAGAATTGCACCCGAAGAAAGTAATGCTCTCTGTATAGTGGGACTGCAAAGGGATACTCTATTTTGAGATCTTCAAAGCTGGCAAAATCATAAATGCAGAGAAGTAATGCCAACAGCTGGCAAATTCAATCAAAACATCCAGCAATTGCAAATGGGTGCAGCAAAGTCTTTCACCATGAAAACGCAAGGCCACACGCTGCAACGTTAACCCAACATAAATTGTGAGTGTTTCATTGGATCATAATTCATTCACTGTGTTCACCAGATTTTTTACTATCAGATTTTTTACCCTTATCGAATACGTCAAAACATCACTTGCGGGAAAAGATTGAATTGTTTTTTGATAAGAAATCTATTAACTTTTGTAAACAAGTTATAAATTAAATAGTAGAAAGCTGTTGAACAAAATGGTTAACATATACAGGCGGCCCTCCACTTTCACAAATAATTGGCTACTGAAAATGTGTGCGAATGTTTGAAAGTAGAGGGATGTAAAAAAAACATCGAAAATTGTATTTTAAAATCTTTATTTATCAATAATATATTAGGTCCTTACATATGAAATTGGCGTTTTGCCATACTGGCAACTTTGATCTCAAATATCTTCTCTTTGGTTAGGAATTCCAAATTAAAATTTATACAGCTATTTACTCAAGTATTTGTGTTTCGAAAATTATAATTCATTTGTTTTTTCCTCAATTGTTTTTTTTCTTTGCGTCACTCAGTTTACAAAATGGAAAACTTGAAATATCGCGTTATTTACGAGTACGAGTTCCACCGTGGCACCAGTGCTGCAGAAACGGCTCGAAGGATTAATGATGTGTATGGCGACGGTGCCGCAAAAGAAAACACAGTGCGTTTTTGGTTCTAACGTTTTCGTTCTGGAAATTTCGACCTGCAGAAAAAGCCCCGTGGACGGCCGGAGACCAAAGTTGATAATGAAGAATTGAAGGCTATTGTGGAAGCGGATCCATCGCAAACCACGTCCGAGTTAGCTGCAGGCTGCGGTGTTAGTGATAAAACTGTTTTAATCCACTTGAAGCAAATTGGGAAGGTGAAAAAGCTTGAAAGGTGGGTACCTCACGAATTGAGTGAAGCAAATCAACAAACGCGCGTTGACTGCTGCGTTGCATTACTCAACCGGCACAATAATGAAGGGATTTTGAATCGAATCATTACCTGTGATGAAAAGTGGATCCTGTATGATAATCGGAAGCGCTCATCGCAATGGCTGAACCCTGCCGAACCAGCCAAACCATGCCCCAAGCGAAAATTGACTCCAAAAAAGTTACTTGTGAGCGTTTGGTGGACTAGTGCTGGTGTCGTTCACTACAGCTTTCTTAAATCTGGCCAGACGATTACGGCAGATGTCTATTGTCAACAACTGCAAACCATGATGGAAAAGCTAGCTGCTAAACAACCGAGGCTGGTTAATCGCTCTAGGCCACTGCTGCTTCATGATAACGCTAGACCACACACTGCACAACAGACGGCTACCAAATTAGAAGAGCTTCAATTGGAATGTCTAAGACATCCACCGTACTCTCCGGACCTTGCCCCAACAGATTACTATTTTTTTCGAAATTTGGATAACTTCTTGCAAGGGAAAAAATTCAACTCCGATGGGGCAGTCCAAACCGACTTCAAAGATTTTATTGATTCCCGTCCGAATGGTTTTTTTAGTAAAGGGATCGATGAACTACCTATGAGATGGCAAAAGTGCATAGATAGCAATGGTACATACTTTGATTAAATAAATATATTATATTAAAAAAAAATCAACTTTATGTTCCTCCCAAACAAAACGCCAATTTCATATGTAAGGACCTAATATTTAAAATATTTACAATATACATAATAATGTTGACGAGGCGTGTTTAAGTGCTTTCAGGTGGTTTCTTTATAAACTTGTCAAGAGTTAGTTGAATTACCAGCCTTTTTTTATTTTCTTGATAGAGTTCTATAACATGCTGTGTCTTTCTCAATCGCCCTACGTACTTGAGATATACGTTCTCCATTGGGATCACATTCTTCCATGATGGTCACAAATTTGTCAAGATGCATGAAGGTTTCATTCATATTTTTGATTGTCAAAGTCTTGACGATTTTATCAGCTTCTCCTTCCTCACTTTCATTGTGTATTTCATTTAACTCTTGTTGCTCAATTAAGTATTCATTTGACAGAGGTACTGAGTGAGATTCAATCAACTCATTAACATCTTCGTTGTTGACGTCCAAGTTTAGTTCATTCATTAGGCTAACTATTTCATCTGTGATAGTTTCCGGAGTTTCTTTAGAATTTATAAAATCACTCGTCATTTGTGGGCATAATTGTTTCCAGAAAACTTTCATTGTTGATTCTTTTATTTCAGCCCACGAGTCTCCAATATTGTTTATTGCGTTCCATATATTAGGGGGACCGGAAAGAAATCAAAATTTTCGGGAGTACCACTTTAAGGTCAGTCTGCGTCGAGACACAAAAGAGAAAACACGTGCTTTTTGGTGCTAGTAGTTTGTGAGGGTTGTAAATTCATTATTTTTGCAAAGATTATTTTTTCCGTCGTTTGTGAAGAATGTCAAGGCCGACTATTGACGAAGAACATTTACGCCACTGTATGTTGTTTTTATTTGACCGGGGATTGAAGGCGAAAGAAGTGACAGAAACAATTACTGCTACATATGGAGACGTATTAAGACTCAATAAATGTCATAGATGGATAAAAAAATTTAAAAATAATGATAGGGACCTGAAGAACGCCCCTAAAACTGGAAGACCAACAAAATTGGATGATGATGCGCTGACGTCATTGGTTGAATCTGACCCTCGTCAAACAATAGCTGAATTATCAATTAAACTCGATTGTCCATGGTCAACAGTGCAGGAACATCTTAGTCGCATTGGAAAAATTCATAAACAAGGAGTTTGGGTTCCGCACGTGTTGACGCCAGCTGCGCTCGAGCAGCGAATAACGATATGCACGTCCCTTTTGTCCAGGTATAAAGTGGACCCATTTCTTCGAAGAATAATAACTTGCGACGAGAAATGGGTCTTGTACAATAATCCCACACGAAAAAAACAATGGCTTTCTCGGGGCCAGTCGGCTGTTCCTACACCAAAACCAACGTTGACTCTAAAAAAGGTTCTCCTCTGTGTATAGTGGGATATCGAAGGTGTTGTTCACTATGAACTATTGAAACCAGGAGAAACAATTAATGCAGCTCTTTATTGTCAACAACTGGAGAGAATGAAAGAGGAACTAAGAAAAAAACGTCCACTTTTGGTCAATAACCAACCCAGGATGCTTCAACAGGATAACGCGCGGCCACATACTGCGATAATCACCCAGAATAAAATAATGCAACTTGGACTGGAACTTTTACCTCACCCCCCCTATTCCCCTGACATAGCCCCCTCAGATTATCACCTTTTCAGATCATTGGAACACTCCCTCCGCGATAAAACATTCAAAAATATTGATGAAGTAAAAAATCATATCGAAAAGTTTTTTAAGGAAAAACCATTTTTTTTTTACAAAAATGGAATTGAAAAGCTGCCTGATAGATGGAGAAAGGTCTTGGAAAACGATGGAAACTATTTCATTGATTAATTTCTTTTTGTATTTTTTTTAAATAAAATTTTTAAATGTATTACTTTTTTTTTGATTTCTTTCCGGTCCCCCTAATATTATAGTTCTTCCAAAAAAGTGGGAGCGACTGCATGGAAGCGAACAATGTTTGCATTATCGACAAAAATCTTTAAAAAAATTGAATTTTTTAAAAGGTGCGAAATAGCGAATTGTGCGAAAGTCGAGGGCCGCTTGTAATTAGTTAAAATAAAATTGAAAAAAAAACTGGTTTGATTGAAAAAAATGGCACGAATTTCTCGGATGACCTAAAATGACAAAACTACGCTGTTCGTTTAATAAATGTGAAGACTGTACACATCACTAATCACGTTGTGTATGCCAAATTGTCAAGTGTAACAAATCATTTTGTGATTTTGTCAATCGCCCAAATGATGGTTGCATCTTAAACTGCATCTAAATTAAAAATTGAAGGCTATTGTCATTTAGAAGTTTGTTGAACTTTGCTATATGTACATTCAATTGAACTCAAATTAATTTGAACTTGGAAAGTTTTTAATGGTTTTAACATATCTCCCGCCCAAACTTGAAAATTCCTGCAAAAAAAGATTAAGCCTTATCACACTGGAACCATTCCCAAAAAGGATTGTTTTCAAGTGCTTCCCGAAGTTGGATTCACCAACCATATCTCTAATACTTTGAAATAGACAAATATGACCATCCAATTGAAACATTACTCGAGATAATTAATGTTAACCAAAAATAATGATTCATTAAATATTTCACATTATTAATATGACTGTTGCAATAATAAAATAAACACATTAAAATTATAATAAAATACTCTTGTCCACTAAAATTAATCAAGAAATAGGTTATAAATTTCAAGGAATATTTTGTGCACAGCTTGAGAAATTTCCTAATAGCAAAAATCTAATAAATCACTATTTACTTTAAAAATATAGATCTAGTCATATTATATACGTGGATCATCCAGAAAGTTAAGAACGTTTTGGAATAACTAAATAAAAACAAAAGATATCAACACAAAATTTTATTTACAAAGTCACAGTACCTTACTCTATTTTTCAATGTAGTCGCCATAGCTGTCAAGGCACTTATTGTAATGTGGAACCTATTTTTCAATCCCGATGTTATACTCTTCTACCGCCAAAGATTTGAGCCAGGATGTCACTTCTTGTTTGAGGTCTTCATCGTTTGCAAACTGTTTTCCACTCAAAAATTCCTTTAGTTTCGGGAATAAGTGAAAATCACTTACTGCCAAGTTTCAATCCCAAAAAACTGTTGCCATCATTTTTCTGGTGTTGAGATTCGGTTTTTCTTTTCCGACCACACATTTTTTTGTAGCAGAGCTCTCTGTCACTATTTCATGTAGGAGTGATCGTGAAATTTGTGGGAAAGATTAATGTACTGTGACTAAAATTGTCTATAAATTTCGATAGGCTGAACATTTTGTGCATTCAGAAAACGAATGACACAATGGGATTTTCGATGGGCGTAGCCATTTTGAAAGGTTACAGAACAAAGACACACGACCGTTCACCAACAAAACTTGGCTCACACTGAAATGAGGGAAGAAGCTAACTGGCGCGCATACGATCGCGGTGGTGGGGGATCGGCGTAGGGCGTGGTGCGCAATCGTTCTTTACTTTTTGGACGCGCCTAGCACATACTTAGAGACAAAAAAAATTACTTATCTCTGAAGGCCATACAAGTCATAAAGCCTCCCAAACATTTTCTTTCAAGCTGATCACAGCCTTTACGTTTGCCTTCACTTCCAGTCACCTAAGATCTGCTGCATTCAGTTTTCTAAGTAGCCTTGTTCTTGCTTTAAAATTCTGTATATTACATATAAAAGAAATTTAAACGGAATTTTAAAATATACACTTCTGAAAATAATGTGAACTTAACCATATATTTATTAGTGCTCATAATTTTTTATTACTTAGTTCTTCTTTACTTTCACCTTATCCCAACCACGTGGGGTCCTCTGCGTCTGCTACCTTCTTCCTCCATCTCTCTATCTTGATAATTACTCAGGGATAGTCCCATTTCATGTCCGTCTTCACTTTCGAATGTAGGGTCTTTTTGGGTCTCTGCGTCTGTTTGGGAGATTTCAATTTGTGCCTGTTTTTAGCATAGACCTTTCATCTCAACATTGGACGTGCCCATACCAGGATAGTCATGCTTCCCTGGCTTTATCGATTTAAACAAAAAAAAAACAAAATTTATTATAAAACACAAAATAAAACTCAACAGTGATTCAAATTTATTAAAATTTCAAATTATAGCTTAGATATCTAATTTGTTTATCTTTATTTGAGACTTTTGCGGTTTTTCGTATCAGTTGTATCGAAGTTCTTTCCAAGTGTTCCGCATGGTTTGGTTTATGATGTCGATGTTTCGAAAGTGTAATGACGAAATTGACAAAACAAACCCTGAAGATAAAAACGGCAAGGTTTTCGTAATGTCGGCATAAAAGCCAAACCACGCAGTACAACATTCCGATAGACCCTATATACTTGTTCATCTTTGTTTGACAATTGAGTACTTACTTGATGATGCGAGAAAGAGACAATTTTAATTACACATGCTAATCATGACTAATATAATACTCGTAGTGCCTTGGTGGTGTTCTGAATTGTTTGAATAAAAATACAAGTGACAGAGTTTTAGATTACAATCTTGGATGTGTGATTAGGAGGGCAACTATTATTCTTATCTACGATCTACTCGTATTTGAAATTGAATCTAAAAATTAAATGATTATGATTATTTTTTAAAACTATTTTAAATATCCTTACAAATATAATATATAGAGCTTGGTTACTCCAGAATATATCGTTTATGTTTTATCACCAACACAATCACGGTTTTTGCAACAACTCTTGTTATGATTGTAAAAAATGGAAAACTGAATTTTTTATTTGGTTAATACAATTCATTTTAACTTAGATAACTTCCGCGGTCTAGTCAGTAAGATTAAATTGCTTACTTACCAGACGGACAAAGGCTCGGGAGCTGTCTGGTAACAATGAGGGCACTGCTTGTAGGAATATTTATGTTACAATACCCACCAGGTCTGGGTTCCACAAAAAAAAACCTGTCCAAACCAATTGCGTCTGTCATATGCAGGATAAGAATAGTTCATTGTATTTTAGTAAGCCATCTTTATAAAATCCATATAAAAAATATACGTGTAAGATTGATGAGGAAACCCTCGACCATTTCCTCTACACGCCACATATAATCTTGACTTTATTATTGGGTGTACAAATAAGTCACCGCCGTTTGAGAAAAGTTGGCGCCACCAGTAAGTTATGGTTAAAATTGTCAGATGTAAAATGTCATTATCGTAAGGTTGGACATCTGTCAACAACATGACCTTGAAATATTAGTGAATTTTTATCAGTATAACATATTTTTTTGTGTTCGAAAATGTCAAGTTTTGAGCCGAATAAGCGTCATTTGCGGGAACTTTTGATTTACTTCTTCAATTTGAAGAAATCTGCAGCTGAGGCGCATCGATTGCTTGTAGAAGCATATGGTGAGGCTGCCTTAAGTGAGAGAAGTTGTCGTGAGTGGTTTCAAAAGTTTAAGAACGGTGAATTTGACATCGAAGACAAAGAACGTAGCGGAAGGCCGAAAGTGTACGAAGACGCGGAATTGGAAGTATTATTGGATCAAGATTCGTGCCAAACGCAAGAAGAACTTGCACTTACATTAGGAGTGACTCAACAAGCAATTTCACATCCGTTGAAATCATTGGGAATGATTCAAAAACAAAGAAATTGGGATTCATATGAACTGACACGGAGAAACTTTGAATGCCAATTTTCCACATGTGAAATGCTGCTTGCCAGGCATAAACGAAAGGGTTTTCTGCACCATATAGTCACTGGTGATGAAAAATGCATCCATTATGATAATCCAAAAAGGAAGAAATCATGGGGATCCCCTGGTCATGCTTCAACATCTACGGCTAAGCCAAATATTCATGGAAAAAAACTCTTGTTGTGTATTTGGTGGGATCAGCTTGGTGTCGTGTATTATGAGTTGCTCAAACCGAATGAAACCATTGCTGGGGCTGTCTACCGAACATAATTGATGAGATTGAGTCGAGCACTCGAGGAAAAGCGCGCCCACTACTACGCCAGACACGACAAAATTATTCTCCTGCATGATAATGCTAGTCCACATGTTGCGGCACCGGTCAAAACCTATTTGGAAACACTCAATTGAGAAGTTTTACCCCACCCGCTGTATTCACCAGACATTGCTCCTTCTGATTACCACTTGTTTTGATCGATGACGCATGGCCTGTCTGAGCAGCACTTCACATCATATGAAGATACCAAAAATTGAGTCGATAGCCTCAAAAGATGATGATGATGACTGACGCGGTATTCGTATGCTGACAGAAAGATGGGGAAAAGTAGTGGCAAGCGATGGGTACTACTTCGAATAAAACATGAGGTTCCGTTCTTTCACAATAAATGCCCATTTTTTTATAAAAAACGGCGGAAACTTATTTGTACACCTAATACAAAGGACCCCCGTCCATTCAACATGTGGCATCTACTCGTACTTAATTCTCCATTAATTTATAGTCACATATCTTTCAATAAGAAGGCTCGATTTTTAAATGTAAATAAAACAAGTTGTGTGTGAGATATCCATTCATTTTTTATTTATTTGAAAGTATATTTTATGGCATTAAGTATGGAATATAACGTCGTTCAAATGTCCACCACAGCTTTGCTTGGTGGCACGTATTCGGGAGGTCCAATTTTCCACGACTTTGTCGCATAAATCTGGCTGAATTTGCTGGATGGAGTTCGTTATGTTGATTTTGAGGGCATCAATTGTTTGCGGTTTATACGCATAGACCTGCGATTTAAGATAGCCCCAAAGGAAGAAGTCTAAAGGCTATAAATTGCACGATCTCGGTGGCCAGTTCACGTCGCCGCCGCGCGAGATAACCATTTCCTCAAATCGCTCGTGCAGAATGTCCATCGTGGCATGCGCTGTGTGGCACGTAACGTCGTCCTGTTGGAACCACATGTCGTCGGTATCCATATCATCCAGTTTAGGCCACAAGAAGTTGCTTGTCATCGATCTGTAGCGCTCGCCGTTGACGGTTATGGCAATGCCAGTTTCGTTTTGGAAGAAGTACAGACCGATGATTCCGACAGACCAAAATCCGCACCGAACAGTGACTTTCTCGGGATGCATTTGGTGCTGGTGTATCTCGTGTGGATTGGTATTGTCCCAAATCTAACAATTTTGCTTGTTCACACATCCATTCATCCAAAAATGGGCCTCGTCGCTAAAGATTATTTTTTTGGCGAAATTTGGGTCAATTTTCAACTGCTCCAGAGTCCAATTAGCGAACACACGGCATTGTCTATGGTCATCAAGGATAAAAATCACGTAATTCGCGGAACATTTCTCGAACGAAGCACTGATTTTGAAAATAAAATTTGATAATTTGCACACGTTGTTCAACGCTATAACCTTCCATGGTAATTTGCCATACACTACTGAACAATTCACAATAAATTTGACAGATGTTGCTTTAACAACATGGCCGCTATAACCTAACAAATTTCGAGTGTCCCTATTGAAAGACCCTGTATAAATGCACTGTCCAAAACTCCTTAAATATTAAGTACTACACTAGTTTCTTACATATTCTTCAACTGCCTCATTACCTTTAAATCCTCTGTAGGATGGAATTCCTAATTAACTACTGATATTCAGTAAGATCCAGGGGTTTCGGGATTGATTCAATGTTACTAAAGAAACCTGTGAGTGATGGTATTGCCAGAATGTTTAATGACACACTGAGAGTTGTGCCTGCAAGCGGTTCTAAGACTGAAGATTTGATTAATAGGTTCATTGACAATTGTGTCTTCACAGTGTTGTCTTCTGATAACACTCTTCAAAATCATTGGGTGTAAGAGGCTGCAACACCATCTCAGCAGCCCAAAAGTCAATCTCTTCCACACGCGGTCAACTGACAAGACCCTGATGACTGTGTATCAGTGGGATATCTGTAGGGGGAAACCGACATATTCCCACATATGAGGAGAATGAAGTGACTCCCTATAGGCCAGCTCGAGCTCTGTGAATGCCCTTGTCATCTCAGTCCAATTTAATTATATGTAGCTGGCAAATGCGTTCCTGATGAAATGTATACATTCCTCATAGAATATATAGATGACCTCCGTGATGTTATTGGTAAGATGTCTTTATGACGTTTTTAAAAAAAAATCCAGTTTGGTTTTCACTTAAAGTTTGTTTACACACCCTTTCTGGTTGGTTAGAAGAGATTGTCACATGGTAATAAACCCACCAGGTTTTTTTTTGTTATCTGTAAAATTATGGGTATTTTTGTAATTTGGATACGTCCGAGTTAATTACTTTCAACTGAGAAAACACACAATTTCAAATACAGGCCAATACACCCGCAACACAAATTCTGCTGCCTCTTGACAATGTCGCCCTCGAGCGTTGCTTTGACCGCTTAATGCTTAGGGACGAGCCTGACAGAATTAGCTGATAAGTTTTACATTTTATTTTTAAGCATAATCGATGTCTGTCTAACCAATTTGAAGAATTTATATTTAGCTTTTGTGTCGTTTTCTTTTTTGTTTCAAGCTGCCACTCACAGTAAGTACAGCTTCCACGGAGTGTCTCTCGGCACCACATTAGCCCGGCACTCTGCACCTTTTATTTGTTTGGCACGCTGCTAGATAGCATTTGCTTTTGCACTGTTATTTATTTATTTTCTTGTTTTTATAGCTTATGAATGTTGTTATTTATTTGTAGTCATTTCATATACAAAAAAAAATGCAAACATAAAAAATGTACACTTCATTACACACTTCTAATAAGACTGTCAGTTCTAAAGTGCCCAACTGTTATGCCAACTGGATCGGTTGACAAGCCATAACTGGCAAAATATCACTTGTATAAGGTCTTTCGGAGTATTGTCCATCATGGTTTGACTTATGATGGTATCAAAAGTCAAACTATGCGGTTTAATACTCTGAAAGACCATATACAACTGATATGAAGAACTGCGGAAGCCTCAACACTTAACTTGTCCCAGGAGGCTTATGGGGACCCATTGTCTGGATAAGGTGAGGGAGTCGAGTACCATCCATCTCTTATGCCCCTTCTAGGACATGTGCCCACTCCAGCTGTATCATATCACTATAGAACATTGTCTCTTAACCTTTTTAACCTTGTGACCCCCAAAGAATGAAAAAAAAAAAAATTAAAACTAATATCGTGTTGATGCATGTGAATGTGACTGCTTAAATGTTGTACTTGCACAAAGACGATAAGCCTCAAGTAAATTATGATACTATTGAATTCGGACTGTCATTTTTTTTAATAAATATGTTAGTTTTTCTCATTTCCTTTTGTACTATACACATAATTTTATTTGCACTATCCTCCTGATATTTGACCCATGTTGAGAAATGACGCTGTAGAGCTGTCTACCCCTCCTCAGTCTTCCAACTGGACGCCTTCCATCTGGTTTAGCTAAGAGAATGTGCAGTGACTGCCTAATAACATGTCTCAACCAACTGAATTATGATTTATTACTATATATAGGGTACGTAGGGTTCCATCGTGAATTCCTCTTTTGCAACACCATTTCTTACAAGAGAGGAACTCAGGATAAAAAGTAAATCATCTGATAAATCCTTAAGTAAATCATCTGATAAATTAATTGCTGAAAACATGAAAAATCATCTGATAAATGTCCAATTATCTGATGTCAAATCATCTGATAAATGTCCAATCATCTGATAAATTTTCCAATTAATTGCTGAAAACATGAAAAATCATCTGACAGATGTCCACTCTATTGAAAAATCATCTGATAAAATCATCTGATAAAATCATCTGATAAAAATCATCTGATAAATCCTTAAGTAAATCATCTGATAAATTAATTGCTGAAAACATGAAAAGTAAATCATCTGATAAATCTTTTGCAACACCAATTCTTACAAGAGAGGAACTCAGGATAAAAAGTAAATCATCTGATAAATCCTGCTGTGAGAAATAAGGGCCCGTGTGAATGATAATAGTTTAGGCCAACAACACATACTATACAACGTGATTTGACACACAACTAGTCTAGAGATAATATGATATATTGCCTTTTCTATGGTAACCGACCAGTCCCATTAGAGGGTTAGTTAAAACTTATAAAAACAAATGCCGCATATTTGTTTTCATATATTAAACATTTCAAAATAAATCTTAGTTTTTTTAAATACAATAAATGTCAAAGACATCAGACATTTACACTATACAGGGTGTCCCATAAATAGTGAATCATACTTAAGGCGATGATAGATTGGGCCAAGACCTACCAGAAGAATATCAAAACTTGACCTCAGTAAAAATCTTACCGTTTTTAAGTTATTCGGACTTTTGTAAAATTTCGTAAATTAAGGAAACATTCTGCGTAAAGTGCTGCAGCTGCTCTGGCACAATGACCAGTTTCGGCATGAATTAAATGCATTTCGGCATTTCAAAATTCCGGTTCGCCTGTTTGTAATAGTTACATGTCACCACAGGATGCAAAAAGTCAAAGAGAAAGCCAAGTCATTATGATCACAAAAAAAGTCCAAGTAGATAAGCACAACAAAATCCAGGGGAATGCCAAAATATTAAGTTCACATAAGTCCAAATCGATAGGCAAAACAAAGTCCGGGTCCAAAGTAAGAAAACAGTTGGTATGAAAACAATAACTTGCGAGAAAAGAGATGCGACGCGCACAGCGTAAGGTATCGTACTGATTAAGTCAAGGCTTACACGTTTTGATACGAAAAAGAGCGAGATAGCAAATGGACGTCATTTACTATCTATCTCACCTTTTGTTCGGTTTGAACCGGTCGGTGGGAGGTAGCGGAATCTTGTGCTATTGTTAGACATTGCTAACATGAATAACAGCAGTTAATATGTGACATAAATTTTGCATTAATACCTTTCACTTGAATTTTGGTCAGAATCAGCCCCTTTTGAATAAAAAATAGGATTATTTCGTTTTTTGTAAAAAAAATCTAGTAGTGTTGCACCATTCTGAAATCTCCATTAAATGAGCAACTTTTTAAAGTAGTATTCTTGAACAGCCCACTACAATCTTTTTTTACCACAGAAGGCCAAAGTTAAGCGTAAAAATTTTAAATAAGATTTTTTTATTTTTCAAATATTTTTGTACACCCCTAATAATCTTGGAAATCATTTTGTATGGGATAGATAAGGCTAATTACTATTCAAGAGTATTTCACATTAAAAAAAATTACAAAAAGTTAATTTGTACACAACGCAGCAAAAAATCTGATGCAAGGTGGGGATTTTAAGAAATTTTACAAAAGTCCGAATAACTTAAAAACGGTAAGGTTTTTACTGAGGTCAAGTTTTGATATTCTGGTAGGTTTTAACCTAATCTATCATCACCTTAAGTATGATTCACTATTTATGGGACACCTGTATATTTTTGATTTGTTAGGCTTTCTTCTACTTACCTATACCATCTCAGAGTGCTCTTCTTCATCTTACTCAACACATCAGCCGTAAGCTCACATTCATCCCTAATCATTTCTTTCCTATTGTCAGTAAATGTATTCTTCTCAGTGCACGCATTTCTACACCATTTATTTGGCTCTTTTCACTCTTTTTTTATGTTGACGTTTCAATTCCATACATAAAATTTGGTTAATAATGTTGTGGACTAGCAGATTTTATTACTGTCCAGTTCAAATGTTATATGTTTTAGTGCCCCATTAATTTTATTTCCTATCTCTACACGCCGTTTGATATCCCTCTTTAACTCTTCTATTATCTGAGAAAATACTATCCAAATAGCAGAATTCCTCAACTTGCTTCAATCTTTCATTGTTCACCCATATTTCATGTTTACTTTTCCTTTCACACTTTTCTATCATCAGAAAAACATCTTAAATTTGTCACATTGAATTTTTTATTAAATAACACTATATCCGATCCCCAAGATTATGAATGTGGTTTCTGTTCCTGGCAGATTAAATCTAATTTGGGACTAGTTTCACTTTCTTTTAAATCTTATTTGGTATCCTACATAAATTCTAATATGTATTACTGTAGACTGATTGTAGATAGTAGTGTGAACCCCTGAAGGAGAAAAAATCTACTGATTTACTCAATTTGTATTACAATTTAATGCGCTCAAATATTATAGTCCACAATAGTATTTTAGTGCCAATTTTGATATACGAGGGTGGTCCGATAAGTACTTAGCCTACAAAAGAATAACAAAAATTTTGGAAAAGTGGCGATTTATTTCTCAACATAATCTCCTTTGAGCTCGATACACTTGACCCAGCGATGCTCCAACTTCTTTAACCCGTCTGAAAAATACGTTTTCTGGAAATCTGCAAAGTAGGCCTCCGTGGCGGCGATAACCTCCTCATTCGACTCAAATTTCTGCCCGGCGAGTGACTTTTTCAAATTTGGAAACAAAAAGAAGTCGCACGGGGCCAAATCCGGAGAATACGGTGGATGGGGCGGCAGCAGTTCGTAGCCTAATTCTGCCAATTTGGCCGTGGCGACGGCGGAGGTGTGAGCCGGTGCGTTGTCATGATGGAAGAGCACTTCTTTCTTCGCCAAATGGGGCCATTTTTTCTGCAATTCGGCATCGAATCGGCCCAATAATTCGGCATAGTAGAGCCCTGTGACCGTTTTGCCCTTCTCCAGGAAGTCGATGTAGATCACACCTTTTGAATCCCAGAAAACAGTGGCCATCACCTTTCCGGCCGATAGGACAGTCTTCGCCTTCTTCGGAGCACGTTCGCCGGGTGAAGTCCACTGTTTCGACTGTTCCTTGGTCTCGGGTGTGTACCAGTGTATCCATGTTTCGTCGACGGTCATGAAACGACGCAGAAACTCCTTCGGATTGCGCTTAAACATCGTCAAACACTGCTCTGAAGTGGTCTCACGGTTGCGCTTGTTGTTTGGAGTGAGCAAATGCGGCACCCATCACGCTGACAGCTTTCTCATGCCCAATACTTCATGCAGGATATGACCCACGCGGTCTTTTGAGATGCCTACTGTCTCAGTTATCTCGCGCACCTTCTATCCAAGCGCTCTTTGATTTCGCTGTGCGATTTCCCTTTCAACAAACAAGAATCGAATCACCGACCGATATTGCTCTTTTTCCATTTCTCTCAAATTCGCGGACACGCTCGCTTCCACACGCGGTCAAAACAAAACTACGCGTCCGATTCGGCTGAAATTTTGACAGTAGCTGTCAACGAGAATGTACTACGCGATAAAAAATTGCTCTTGCGATAGTGGTGCTATCGGTCGGTGAGGCTAATTACTTATCGGACCGCCCCCGTATGAGAGTGAAATGCGGCCATGGAGAAATACTGAAAGGAGAAGAATAAATGCTATAAAAATACGTGCACTAATCAGAATGAATGGGTATATTATTAATAATAACAATGTATGACAGAATACAGAGTGAAGTGATCTTCAAGATTGTTCCAGTTGCATTGAGTAAAATGAATGGGAGCACTCGGAGACTGATGGCTATTGGAGCACTCTGACTGGGGATGTAGTATATAATGCAAATGTGGTAGAGAAGACGAAGGAAAGTATGGTTGGTTCAAGTGAATGCTTTTTTGAAATAAGAAAATAAAAAAGCCAGATATATCGTAGAAGCTGTATGAGGTGTATAGATCTAGAGGAGATGATAGATGTGTTTCGTCTAGCACTCTTCTTACCCCGACAGGGAAATGTCGTGATGTGTACCGATATTGGAGAGGCTAGTAATCAAGTTTAAGGTGTACCTACTCGTACATATTCATGAATCTTAGTCATTTGGAAGTTTAGGAAATAGGTTTTATTATTTGAACACACAATAATGATATACGGGTTTTAGTGTTATTTTCTATGGTTCTATTAAATATAATACAGATTTATTATCTTACTAACACTCCATCTCTACAAATATTAGGTGTATTGTAAGAAGAGAGTTATTCAAGACCTAAAATTAGAACTTCTAAGGTAAAGGCTGTTAAATGAACTAAGGTCCGTAGTTGATAACACAAAATACTTTATCTTAAATATTTTTTAATGTATAAATTAGTATTTTAACACATTGACCGCCTTGTCAGTCACGGGTGACTGACACTGGAATACTCCAATGGGGCGGGGCTATGTCTGTCACCAGTGGCTGACACTGAGTACCTACTTTAACTTGCCATTCAGTGCTGTCAGTCACGAGTTCTGTGTTAAACGTTACTGGGATTGCTTGACGCGGCCCTTCCGCATGTTACCGCAACTTGGCCTCAGAGTTATTTTATGACAAAACTTGTTGGCAGAGAACGTGTTAAGTGAAAATTCTTACAAATTGTTCCCAGTTACCTTAACATAAGGGTGCCACATGGTTTTATTACCTCACTTTGAAGTTTGGAGCATATGAGGTCTGTCTCGATACAAATAACATTTTAAGGTTAGAAATGAATATTTAGTATTTAGGCTGAACTATGTATTTGGGCCTAAGAGGACCACACATATAATACGGTGATTTTTGACTACGCTAATTTCACATGGAAAATTTTCTTTCTACATTGATACTCTAGACTACCCAAAGTCTATTGAGGTCAGTTTTTAAATGTGAATTATAAAAGAGGTCTATATCTTGTATTACTAAGCAAGTTTAGATAAAACATTGTTTTTAAAATGTCTAAATGTGTGAGTAATGTGTCGTGTGTATTTTTCTTATAAATTATATTTTTATTGCTGAATCAGTCTAAAAGAAAACACATATGGTGTGACAGTTCTTTTTAACTTAACACTCTCTTTGAGTCGTTTATTGTGCAAATTAGATCATTGAATTGTTAGTTCATTGGGTCGTTAGTTCATTGTGAAAATTAAATCATTGAGTCGTTAGTTAATTGTGAAAATTAGTTCATTGAGTCGTTAAAAAATTTTGAAAATTAGTTCATTGACTTGTTAGTTATTTGCGTAAATTATTTTATTTTTTTTAGAATTTCATAAATGAAATTGTTCATTACGGATGATTCAAATACATACACTAGAATTGATCTACTTAGTGACAGTGTGTGGCAATTGTGACATGGTTGCGGAGGTTTATACATTTAGAGTGAAACCATTTGAGAGAAAATATCGGAATAGGCGATATGCGCAAGTCTATTTGGAGATTGTTCAAGGGGAAATCTTGAAATGAAGTGTTGAAAACACAAAGGAAATGTGATTGCACTGTGGAAGGATATGCTGATCTAGTGGAAGCCTTTTCCGTTTGGTATGGCTGGGCACTCCAAAATACAGGTCAAGATTACTGAATAGTATTTGTATAGCTTGACTAGGCTATGACGAGGCGGTGTATACAATCACAAACTTCCGATTTTAACTAATGACACTATTTCAATCTGTGGATTCCTCCTTCAGTTTTGTTATAGACTACACACAAATGATGGCATTGCAGGTCATGGAACAGTGCCAAGATATTGTAGTACTACAATGCCTCATAGTGATAAAACCTTTCATTGTACATATATGGATTTTAAAACCTTGCATTTAAATAGAAGTTGCGTTTCTAGCGACACTAAATAAGATAATAAACACAATAATGAGAACTCAAAGAACATTGTATAGATGGGAATTAAATATTTGGCAAAAAAGTTTATAAATATTATCATGGGACAATTTCCATCTAAGTCTAAGAGAGGTAATGGGATGTGCAGCAATACAAACCGGGATGATGGAGTTAAAAAATTTTGGAGCGATTTAACAAAACATAAGTGTATTTGGAGGAAATTCAGATTGGTGTGTATTGGTAGTAAAACTTACGATGAGGTAATTAACTTATTCTCAAGTATAATGTACTTTTCTGTAATATCCTCGAAAATAATATTAATATCAACCAAACTAATTTAATGGGCCTCATACGAGGGTTGCTACTTAAGTTTTGAGATATGGCAACACCAGTGTAGATATGTCAAATCTGACATCAGCATTGTAAAGTTTGCCTTGAAAAATTCATCTCGGCGAAAAATGGAATGAAATCGTGAACATTTTCGTGCGATGATTTTTTATGATTTTCGACGTGGACTAACTCAACAGTGTGCCGATCAACTCGCTTTGACTTTTGGTGATGAAGCACCATCCCAAGCCACTGTGTTTCGCTGGTTTTCCGAACTCAATCGTGGTCGTAGTTCGCTCCAGGACGAATTTCGTGAAGGTCGTCTAAAATCGGTTGGTGTGTCAGAAAACATCGATGCTGTGCGTGAACTGATATTGCAATATCGTCATGTGACTTATCGTGAGATTGAGGCATGTTTGGGCATTAGTTCCACTCGCATACATTCAATATTGCATGAACATTTGGCCGTCAAAAAGATTTTTTCGCGTTGGATACCGCATAATTTGACAATCGCTCAAAAACAGGCTCGTGTCTATTGGTTCAAAGAAATGTTGAAAAAATTCTATCACGGTGCTTCAAAAGACGTCTATAAGATCGTGATAGGCGATAAATCATGGATCTATGCATGTGAGCCAGAAATTAAACATCAGTCGACTGTATGGGTCTTTCAAGACGATTCAAATCCAACAAAAGTTGTTCGCCCACGAAGCACTTCGAAGCAAATGGTGGCTTGTTTCTTCGGTATAAATGGTTATGTCGCAACAGTGCCTTTAGTGGAACGTCGTACGGTCAATTCTGAATGGTACACCACCATTTGTTTGCCAGAAGTGTTCGGAGAAATGAGGAAAACCAACCGCCGAAGACGGATCATTCTCCACCACGACAATGCGAGCTCTCACACATCAGCTCAAACAAGTGACTTTTTGAGCACTCAAAACATCGAATTGATGAGTCATCCACTGTACAGTCCTGATTTGGCACCCAATGACTTCTTTTTATTCCCGAACATCAAAACTAAATTGCGAGGTCAACGTTTTTCGACGCCTGAAGAAGCGGTTGATGCGTTCAAAACGCACGTTTTGAAGTTACCTCATTCGGAGTGGAAAAAGTGCTTTGAAATTTGGTTCAAACGCATGCAAAAGTGTATTGATCTTCTTGGAGAGTATTTTGAAAAACAATAAAGCCATTTTCGATAATAAATATTTGTTTTTACTTGTCTGTCTCAAAACTTAAGTAGCAATCCTCGTATCAACCAAACTGTAATTTAATGTGCCTCATATATGTATTATTTTGTCTTTACAGATTTTCTATTCAAAGTATTTCTAAAATTTACTAATATAGTACTTTGATGGCTAATTGGGAAAATCAAAATTAAGCACTTTGATAGATTGTGAACAGCTGTTTCGCTATACAAAGGCATTGTCGAACTGCGGGTGAAGCTTAGCTACGTGGCTATAAAATCAAAATATATTTATATATATAAACCAAAAGCCGACATTAATAAACTATAATGGCTTTTCTGAGATGCAAAATAAATTCAACAAGTAAGAGTACGGTTAAGAAATTGGGTTTGATTCCCAAGTTAGAGACGTCCTCGAGGAGTTTGCTCTCTTAATGGCGCTATATAAATTGTCTTATTATTATTATTATTTAAAATTTCCCATGTCCAGATACATAATCCAACAAATCAATAAAAATGATTCAAACCCTTTTGATGAAGGTAAGAAAACTTAGGTGGGGCTTTAATTCTTACCTGTTTTTATATGGTACTCGTAATATTGTTACTGGAAATATTGTCTATAAACTGGGAAATTATTCATTGACTTACAAATTTACATTCATTATTTCCTAATTCTGCAAAGAAATTATTTAATAACTGCTTTTGACAGTTTGTCAAGTTTTTCATAGTGCAGATATCAGATTGTGTGCCATTTGCTATGGTGTCTTGGAATATTTTCGCAGATTATAGTACTACTATATAAGAAAGTTTAAAAAAAATACTAAGTCGACAGAACTGTTAAACTCGGGTGTGTGCTAAATAATAACTTGAATGTGTCATGATTATGAACATGAACATGAACATGAACAATGGAAAAGCTTTGTTTCAAATGAGTTCAAGTGATAAATGTGATTTTATCAATTTATTATATATTTGTTAGGTGAATAAACTAGATCACTAATCATTGCTATTGCTGTGGAATTGTGGGAATAATAACTTAAGAAATAATTGATTAGTATGTGCAGTGCCGTAACTAGGCAAGTGCACAGGCCCCAAGACAAAGGAAGTCCTGAAATGGAACCGTAAAAAAAAGTCAAATACAATAATTTTTCAAACTTTCAATTTCGCCACCGTGCTCTCTGCTGTGCGGAATGATTATGCAATTTTTTCTTTTTCGTACGGTGGTATCCTTCAACATGTAATAGATGGTCTGGACATATTGCGGAATGTGGCCTGCAAAAAATACTCTTCGGACCATTCTTTTCTCAGTCTTCCTCTATCGCGCAATCCGTTAGTCTTCATTCATTCATTCTACATGTCCAAACCATCTCAGAGTGCTCTTCTTGATCTTAATACATCAGCATTAAGTTCACATTCATCCTTAATTACTTAATTCCATATTTTATCATACATTGTCACTAAATGTATTCTTCCCAGTGCACATATTTCTACAGCATTTATTCGGCTTCTTTCAGTCTTTTTCCACATACACGTTTCACTTCCATACATCAAAGTTGCTACTAGAATACTGTTGTTAACATTCATCTTAGCAAATTTTAATACACTTCTCTTAATTCTAACATTTTCTTTCACAATTTCATTTGATTTGTTCAACTATCCTTTTATTGGTCTTCCCCTACTCTACCTCCCATTCGTATTCGATTTATATATTTGTTTTGTTCTTCTTTCATCGTTCATCCTTTTTCCATGTTCAAGCACTTCAGAGAGTTCCATATTTTGATTTTGTTTGTAAATCTATAATTTATTGAAAATACTCTTTAGCACGTTGTGGTGTTTTTTGCTTTCACGCTATAGTAGAATTTTATTTATTATTTTTATAGGTCATTTTATTAAAGAAAATATCTAATTTTATTCAATGATATATTGTGGTATCTTGTTTTTTTATCCCTTTTAATGCCACGGGGCCGGCCGTGTCTGCCCCAACTGGTGTATGCGAAAAATCCCACACGGCCAATCATCGGCCTCAAAATTTTATGATGAATAAAAAAAATGTTTTTTTTTTTATGAAATATGAAAATTACTTATTATTTTACACTACCCGTACAGGGAGGTCTCCATAAAAAATTAGGTTTTAAACTAAATATTAACTGAGATAAAAAATAAAATATAAACTACTGTTTTTTTTTGCCAAAAAATGGTTGGGATTTTTCACACATTTTATGCAAAATATGCTGGGATTAAAAATGATAATTTGGTTCATTTAATTGAATAGGAAATATTACAAAATTTGATAAAATTTTCCTTTCCTAACAATATTGTATCTTTTCTCATCACATCTGGGCTCAGATAATTTCTCATGGGAATATCATGGCAAATAATATTACATTCGAGTTTTAAAAAAGCATAAATATGAAAATTATTTGATCTTAAAGGAAACTTGTTCTTTTCTGTTTTCCCAACAATTCTATCTTCTGATAAGTCCTAATTAAAATGTTTAAAAAGTATCCCGGGGTAAGAGTACAAAATATGTAGATATCTATGTTGAAATATACAATGTAGAATATGTAGATGTTGGCAAACAGAGAATTGACAGAACAGGTAGAGCACAACTAACTGTCAAAACTCTGAATAACCTTATACACGCGTATATATCTAAATATGGTCACTTCCTATTCTTACACACAACAGAAGGTTCTCAAGTGCCCTCGAGGTGAAGTGAGTCATCCTTGATTAAACTGTAAAGGGACGTGTATGTAAAGATGAGTGACGTTAGACGGTGTGTGTTGCAGGGAATGCCGGAGGCATGGGCGCGGCTGCTGATGTCGTCCAACATCAGCAAGCAGGAGCAGAAGAGCAATCCGCAAGCCGTGCTGGACGTGCTCAAGTGGTATGATGCCAGCAACAACCAGCCGCCGCTCTCCAAGTACATGACGCATGCCCATGTCCACCACACCACACATTCTGGTTAGTATACTTTATTCTTAGTTATCGTCACCATGTCTAACTCGAGTGCACTAGACACAAAGCAACATTTCCTACAATGACATAGGACACTAGAATAACTGCGAGCTAACACATCGATCAATAAATCCCGGGACTAACTAACAGATGGCGCCTCTAATAAAAAATCTATACCATTCTCAGTTAGTACCAACCTTTAGAAGTTATATGTCAAACTTTCATGACAATCCGACATTGTGTCATTGAGTTACAGTGGTTTTAGTGATGTGTCATTGAGTTACAGTGGTTTTAGTGATGCTGAATGCTTTTGCTATTTTCAAAACAATGGAAAAAACCGAATTTTGTGCGTTAATAAAACATTGCTTTTTAATGGGAAAAAATACCGTTCAAACTCAGCGATGGCTCGAAAAGTGTTATCCGGGCTCTGCTCCGTCGAAAACAATCATTTGTCGGGGGTATGCTGATTTCAAACGCAGTCTTACAGACACAAATGATGCTGAACGTTCTGGTCATCCAAATGAGGCTGTTACGCCAGAAAACATTAAAAAAACCCTCAAAATTGTGATGGAAAATCATAAAGTAAAGTTGCGTGAGATAGCTGACACCCTGAAGATATCATTTGGTAGTGTTTACACTATTGTGCATGAACATTTGGTCATGAAAAAGCTGTTTTCGAAATGGGTGCCGCGTTTGCTCACAATGGAAAAATCAATCCATGTTTGTTTAGATGAGGGGTGGCCAACTTGTTTGTTGTCAGGATCGACTTTTTACGTAAAAATAATAGTCACGATTTACCTATCAAATTGGCGAGATTTAGCACATTGACACATAACACACATGTTTAAAAAAGATAACTAATAACTAAAGAAATTATTAACAAGTATGAGCGGAATTAACTTCTTTAAAATATCATTCAAGAAAAGAAAACTGATAAATAGATGTTCATACTATGTATACATACATTTATTTGGAGTAAACATACTCGGATCTACATATTAAGAAAGATTCACTTATTGACTGCCTTGATTAGTGCATGCGTGCGCGTGTAATGTTTGGTAATGCAACATCGCACGCTATAATGTAAGTGAGGAAGACGGCCGCCATTTACCAAAAATAGCTTTGCAATCCACCTGTTGACCATGCCTGGTTATATAAGTTAACTTAATTATTACTTGGAAGACTTAAATCAGGAGGAAATACAGGGTGCAGCAGAAATAACACCTTTTTTAAAAATGTTAGTAAAAAAGGCGTAAAAAAGACGAAGGAACAATGTTTACTATTTTTATGCCTTGTATTAAAAATTAGGAGTTAATTTTCTTTTGATTAATGTATGTATACGCTTACAACTGCTTTTCGATGGAGAGGAGTTGTCATGTCCATATGTCAAGATAAATAAGCTAAGATGATATACTAGTATATCCAGGACTTACATTGTCTCAGACTTACAGCTAGACTGACTTACTCTTCCATTCTGAAAGGGAATTTAGAATGTGTGCGTGGTGTGTTGTAGGCTCATCGCTGTCCCGGGTGTCGTCCAGCAGCCCCTCGAGCAGCACCCCTACAGACTCGGAGCAGCATCCCGACCCGCCCCCGCCTCCCCCGCCCTCGCGTCCCGACCGCACCAAGAGCATTGTAAGTACACTCCTATTTTATAAAACATTTGAGTTTCATAAGAAGTCCCCAACTTGTGTACCATTGCATGAAGCCTGATTGTACCAACACAGCCAGGACTGAGGTCTCATAGCAGTTTTATGACCACCCACAACCCCTTCGAAGGTTCTAGTGAGTGTTGATTCTTGTAGAGCAGAACTGAAAACCTGCGCCTGCTGGTGGGATAACACCTTCCATGAGCCGTATGGAGTTCTCTTAATTCCTTACGCACCCACGTAAATAGTCTCCTCAGGTGTAGGATTAGCACAGAGGATCATCCATTATGCGTTTGTGGGGACTCTTGATTAATGTTTCACCTGATGGCTTGTCCACTGTACCCCGTTACCGGGTCGGAAGAAGATCTGCTGAAAGGAAGTTCAAATGCCATCATATTTGCCCTTTCTGGACTGATGTGATATATATATTTGATGTTGTCTATATGATTGGAATGAAGTATAACGGATGTTTCTATTTATTCTTGAGATCAGCCACCTCAACTCGGACACACACTAGGGTCTAGCGGTAGAACTCGGAGGTTTCGGGTTAAATTTCAGATATCGATCAATGTATTAAAATGTATCCCAGTCGGGCTGTTTCTTTCAGCTTTCTGGTTTAGTGGAAAAGTACTGTACACAATGAAATTATACTACAGCACTTAATAGGATCATTAAATTGAATGTACAAATTTTAAAAATCCATAAAAACAAAACTCCAAGGGAAGCTGTTACGAAGCGTGAGATTGATCCAGCGACAATGATACACTTCTGCCATTGAACACTGTGGTTTCTAAGAACTGAATCAGCCACGCTATAGGTCCGACTTTGCCCTTCGTGATTATTTTTAAACTGAAATCCGATCCGTATGGGAAAAAATAGAAAAGTGTCCGAGTGATATTCACAGTGTTACACCATTTTGAGAATAAAACTTCAGTATATTTTTTCAGTGGTATTGAAAAATTAATTCATTATTCTAAAAAAATGCATTAAACTATCGGGTGACTATACAAGAAATATAATTTTTCATTTCATTCTATGGACTTGACTACGTAAGTACTGAAATGTGTAACAGTTAAAATATTCATATCTAAATCTTAAACATTGTTTTCAATCAATAGTAAGATAACTTGTATTGTTTCCAGTACACGAAGCCTATCGAGGAGGAGTGTACGACCCCGAGCAGTGGGGGGCAGAGTCCCCGCCACGCTCCCGCAGTGCCTTCACCCCCCTGTGCCTCCCCTGGACCTCAGGTATACCCTCTTCTTTAATTATATGCATTCTTAACTTTTTTTGAGATCTTGTCAACCTCAAACTTTCTCATTTGTTTTAAAGACAAACTAATACCACATGACAAAATAGTGGACATCAATTGGAATGCTAAGACAGTTTCATGATTAGTTGTCTGGCAGAGCAAGCAGTCGTTCAGGACAATTAGTATTTGCACTCGTAGAGATCTCCAGTATGTTTAGCGTTAACGCTGTTTGCTGAATCTGCTCAAAAATGGTTGGAGTAAACATTATTTTGGTAATTCTTTATATATCTGATGTGTCAATAATTGTCATTCAGTTGTTCAGTTCATAAAAAAAAACAATTCCAGCGTCTTACTAGAATTCAGCATAAACACATACAGTACAATTGAATCTAGCATAAACATCTATATAATACAGATTTTAATTACACCATATGTTGGGATGATATATTTTTGTAATAAATAATAAATCTTTTGATAGCAAAATAGTATGTCAACGCAATAGAAAAAAAAAAACAACTATCTAGGCTTATCTCGTAACATTACCCCAACCGAGATACACCCCCACCAACAGGAGGGTGTTTTTCAGCCCACACTTACACAATATAGGGATATAAACTATTGAAAAGAGGGTATGTGAATTTTTTGTCATGGTGTGTTCATGTGGCAGGTGGTAAACAGCACGAGCCTGTCACCGGTGGCGTGCCCGCAACAGCCAGTGCTGGACCGGAACAAGAACGTGGCTCCGTGTCCATCTCCCTCGCCTACGCCTGCACCCACCACCACCCCTGCGCCGCAGCCCCCCACCTCCCCAGCCAACGGCGCTACCACACACCAGGATTCGAGGTATCGTATACCAATACCTATTCATTACTTGCATTTACAACAGAAAAAGGGTATTTTGCCTGTACCGGCTTGAAGCAGGTGCACAAGTTCCACGCTTAGTGAGGCCCTGCGCTCATGACAGATAAATACAAAAATTAAATTGAACCAATTTATACGGTCTCTGCCTATTTTAAATAGGCGGCTTCTAATTTTTGTTATTTGTACATTTTGAATTACTAATGCTTTTTGGGTGGCATTCATCGTTGCTGGGTCGAGGATCCCCTTCCCCTCGCCTTTCCAATGTCAACTCATTTGGGTCCCATTCCATTGTTATTCGTGGTACACTTGTTAAATGACAGCTCCTTCATTAAACATATTTATGACCAATTTATTGCATACATCCATTCACGACAATATTTTTTTGAAATTAATAAAAGTACAGTAAAAATTGGTCTTTTATGGGTGAAAATATTTGGGGAATACTTGGACTGGTTTTCACCTTTACATAGATGTAAGTATAAACAACAAGACACTGGGCCCAAACTTTGCACCCGGCCCAGCAATTTTCCAGTGTTTTGCATGAAGTTAAAAATATTTCGCAGTGTTCTCCATTCTGAAAATATAAAGAAAAAATCACAGGAATAACTGATAATGATGTAAATCAGGCATTGGGAATTTATTCATACTAAATGTCATACTGCAATGTTTTTTTTAATTCATAATCAATTTTATTTTTATATAATTTTGTAAAAATAATTGATTTTAAAAAAATGTGGAAAGTGTGGTGTAGTATTTTCTCTTTTACAATATATATTTCGCCGTATGGTGCCTGTGTCGATGACACTAAAACTGTGTGTTTGTACTGAACAGTAAAAGGTTAAAAGGAAGACTTATTTTCAAGTGTTGACCAGGAACAGGAATACTTGTAAAAAATAGTATGTCACTTGGAATTATTGTCTTTTATTGCACATTATCTATCTATTTGATTTCATTCTTCAGACTTTATATTCCAAGCTGGTCAAAAATTTGATTTGAAGTTTTTTTTTATTCGTGTAAGGGAATCGATGGAAATGTTTAAATTAATCTTAAGTGAATGTTAATAGAGAAAAAAATATTCATTTGTAATACAATAACAGCATTTATAATAAAAAAATTGGAAGATTCCATATCAGAATTAGTGGATTGGGAAGCAGGAACTGGGTGGAAATATCCTACCAAAATTTAGATGGATATTTCCACCCAGTTCCTGGTTATAACATTATATAATCTCATTAATAATCCAGACATTTTTTGAGCTTCATTCTTCATTGGGATTATTTAAAGATTGAATGTCCGTTTCAAAATGTGAAAAAGTGTTGATTAATTTGATCAATTTTATCTTTATTTTGTCTTCCGTTTCACTTAAGGGTGGATCTTGATCTATTTTGTGCAAATGTTTATTTGGATTCTAGATTTGAAATATTATGTAAAGCAATTTTTTTTATTG
Source organism: Odontocerum albicorne (assembly GCA_949825065.1). Classification (NCBI taxonomy): domain Eukaryota; kingdom Metazoa; phylum Arthropoda; class Insecta; order Trichoptera; family Odontoceridae; genus Odontocerum; species Odontocerum albicorne. The sequence continues at coordinate 29,463,978 of OX463860.1, forward strand.
TTTTTCCAATTCCGTTGTAGCAAAATTTCATTAAAAGAGGATCTAGATATAAAGCGAGGTATGGGCTATGAAAACCCCAGATGCAACAACCCAACATTTTCCTGTTTCTAATATCTTCAATGGTGTATAACATCTACTATTTTAAAGTTTTGGACTGAACGATGCTCCTAGCCTAGCAGGAAACTACATCTGTTCCATTTCACTATTCTATTTACACCCACTTTATCCAAACAATTATTTAGCCTCATTCTCTGCTAGAAAACTGATTTAATATGCGATGAAAGTGTATGTCAAGTATGATTTGCAATGTGGTATAGAAACGTTGGTTCAATGGCTTCAGCAATATTTTTCCACTTTACAACTAGTTATCATTTTTTTTACCATACAATGATCTCATTATAAAAGCCATATGAGAATAAATTTGAGTATAATATTTTTTTAAAACTCAACTCAAACCAAAATATTGATGGCCTGTTCTGTTACCTCAAAATATTTGACAACTTTTCGAATCATGTTTGCTTGATTTTACACTTGACCTCTCTTGAGTTTACATGATACAGGTAAAATCACATTACAACTAAATTCATGGGACCATAAATAATTAAATTTTTCTGAATATGGGAGAAAAATATAGTATTAAAAAACTTATATTTCAGAATAAAAAGTTGTACAAATACACTTTATTTTTTTTAAATTTATTTTACACATGACAAGAAATATACATCATTTCCAAAAAAAACAACAGGATATTTAATTTGGACACACAATTTTAATGGATCTGGGTTTGTTGCCTTTCATTTGTCGTGTCCCCAGTAAACTAGGCTTTTGCCTGTATCTCATTGGGGGACATCAAACACCAAATTGAATGTTTTTCTTAGTAGCTACAGGATAGATAACGCCGAAACTTTAAAAAAGAGAAAAACCTTTCATATAAGGTGGAATAACTCAATTTCCATTATCTTCTGTAATGTATTTTACTGTGCATATCAAAAGTTTGCAAAAATGCTGCAAAATTCAACTTAAATGTGTTCTAGCTCACAATGTAAATTACGTGGTGAGAAATTATAGATTAAATCAAGATCTTTTTGTCTTTTGGTTTGGGCGTCCAAATTCATTAGTCATTCCTCATTAAAGCCTAGTGGTTTAGATCCCCTGACATTTTATTTTGTTAAAACTATTTTTTAAACATATTATTTTATCTACGTTCGCTCCATTCAATAAAAAGATATTAGTTATTCCGAAAATTGTGTTACTTCGGTATTCGTTATAAGATTTTATCTGTATACCCAAAAAAAAAGTTTTTTCTGTCTTAAAATGTATAGTATATTTTCTTAATTGCAAAGAGGGAATTCTACAGATTTACACAAAATTTCAAGCATATTGTCATTAACGTGTCAATAGATTCATATTTTAAAGCATATTGTCATTAACGTGTCAATAGATTCATATTTTAAAGCATATTGTCATTAACGTGTCAATAGATTCATATTTTAAAGCATATTGTCATTAACCCTTAAAGTCCGGCTGGCTACATATGAAGTCGAATAAAATCGGGCTCAAACGCCGGCTGGCTACATCCGCAGCTCGCACATATTCTCTGTATAAAACGTTTATTATTATGTAAATTTACTACTACAGATCAAAAGTAAAAAAGTGTAGCGTATACATTCATATATTTTCTGTGATTTGGAATTAAAGTTTCACCCTTCTTATATGAATGTTTAATATTATTTTATTTTATTGTAAGATGTGTCCCATGAAAACTTCGCGCATAGCGGCCATCGGTTACTCATACAGTCATATAACCGCCGAGTCGCGAAGTGGTAGTGTTTTATCTGTGTCGGTACACGTACTTGATCTCGAGTGTATGTTTATTTAGGGTGACTGTTATATTGTTATTTATTAGACATTACGTTCGGAGTTCGTTGTAATTTGTTTTTTTTTATAAACAATTTTTTTTGTGTGAGGGAACTCATTTAATTTTATTATTTGTGTAGATTTTTATTCATAATAATGCTGGTTTGTGAACATTGATGTTTTGTTTGAGTGTATAACTATTTTTCTGTTTATTGAACCATTTCATAATTTAAAAGATGGATGACGATGCAATAGAACAGTATATTCTAGACATTGATTCTGATTTTTCTATGAGTGACGACGAAGATTATATACCGGATAATATTGAGGACGTCGATGATCCTTCAGAAATTAGTGATAGTGAAATTGACAATTCTAATGTTTTAGATAATACAGAGCCCACATCAACCGTAAATGTAGACAATATTTCATCTGAGTGGCAAAATGGCATTAACTTTCGTCCAGTATTGCATGACTTCAACCAACAATCTGGATTGAGAAATTGCGATCTCAATGAAGAAAAACGGGAAATAGATTATTTTGAACTATTTTTGAGTAGTGACATAGTGAGAAAAGTTTCTGAAGAAACGAATAGATATTATGATCAACTAAAGATAAAAAAAACATTTTCCCAGCATTCACAAATGAATGAATGGAAGCCCGTGAATGCTGATGAAATATATCTATTTTTCGCTTTATCAATGCTTATGGTTCGGAGCAAAAAAAGCAGGATCAGGCAATATTGGACAAAGGACAAATTAATATCGTCACCAATTTTTGGCGAGACAATGTCACGAGATAGATATTTGTCTATTCTAAGTATGCTACATTTTTCCGATAGTTGCAAACAGCCAAAAGACGATATTCTATATAAAATAAGAGACTTTGTCGATTCGGTGTGTGAAAATTTTAAGATTTTTTTTTATCCTTTTAAAAATTTGTGTATCGATGAGTCACTAGTATTATTCAAAGGTAGGTTACGAATAAAACAGTATTTGCCGGCAAAAAGGCACACATTTGGAATCAAACTCTTTGTTCTGTGCGATTGTGAAACCGGTTTAGTTTTAAAATTAATTATTTATTGTGGAGCAAAAACCGAAATACCCGTAAGTAATATAGACGAACAATTATCCAAGGATATGGGGGTTTCGGGAAAAGTGGTTGTGTCCCTACTATCGGAATATTTGTGTAAAGGGCATACTGTTTATACGGATAACTGGTACTCAAGTCCAGCTTTATTTAAGTATTTGCACGATCAAAAAACCAACGCCTGTGGAACAGTAAAAAAAACTAGGAAGTACCTGCCAAAATTTGGAATCGTGCAGAAAGGTGAAACATCATCAATGACTTCTGGATGTCTACTTGCTGTAAAATGGCACGACAAGAGAGATGTGCACATCTTGACAACTGCAGAAGATGCGTCACCAATAGAAACCGGCAAAGTATATTACAAAACAAAAGCCGCTATTGTGAAACCATCGTGTGTAGTTAGTTACAACAAACACATGGGCTCCGTAGACAGGTCAGATATGATGATCACGTTTGTAGAGTGCGTCCGTAAAACCAATAAGTGGTACAAAAAGATCGCGTTTCGTACAATTGACGTGGTATTAATAAATGCTCACGCGATGTTTAAGTTTAAGACAAAAAAAGACGTGAGCCTAACAGATTTCCAATTAGAAGTTGTTCGACAACTTCTACAAAAATATCATCATCCGGAGTCAACACCTAAATCCAAACAAAGTGGTGACCATCCTCTTAGACTAAGTGCACGACATTTTTTATCAGACATTCCACAAACTATCAATTCTAAGAGACAATCGGTTTATCGGCGGTGTTTTGTACGTAAAAATACTACGCGGCAGCCTCAGAAACGTGTTCAAACTCGTTATTGGTGTAGTGACTGCGAAGTTGCCTTATGTCCAACTAATTGTTTTAAGGCATATCACACAATTCAAAAGTTTTGAGTTTTAAAAGTTACATATGCAATACTAATTCATGGACACCCTATCCATATGCCGACGAACAGTTGCGCGAGTATGTGTGTTTGTGCCGAGATATTTCTTTAGACCTTCCATTAAATTTAATTATTACTATGATTCTTTCGGATAACGATAATTTTTGTATATGGAGATCATGTTCAAAAGTACATTCTCGATGTGGATGACTAAATGTTTACGATAGACCTTATAATAAAAAATCCCACAAGTGATTTACTTAAGTGGCAGCTCCATTCTCACGGTAATATATTTTTATTTATTATTTTAAAGTCAATATGAAACAAAAAACTCTGATTATTTTTATACTAACACAAAGGTACACCATTTGACTATAATATGCTGTTTATTTGGTTTATTTATTCATTTTGTGTGAAGAGTAATTAAATTGTTTATAAGTGCGTTCCAATGTTTAAAATTCTCGCCGGTCTGAGGGAGTACTTCGCGTAAATCTTAGCCGATCTCTAAGGGTTAACGTGTCAATAGATTCATATTTGAAAGCATATTGTCATTAACGTGTCAATAGATTCATATTTTAAAGCATATTGTCATTAACGTGTCAATAGATTCATATTTTAAAGCATATTGTCATTAACGTGTCAATAGATTCATATTTTAAAGGAGTAATCCTTATTTAATTATTTGTGTTCTAAAGATAAGTTCATTGTGAAGGGTTGATTTTACTTTAAAATATATACATATCAGGTCTGTAAATATGCAATCGGATTTTTTTATAGAAAATACACATTTATTGTATGAAAATAGTATAAATATTTTATTCCAAGTATTGCCCATCGTTAGCTACACATTTTTCCCATCTCTCTGGCAATTTGTGGATGCCACGCCAAAAAAACTATTGCTCTTTTGAGGCAAACCAATCATCGAGCCATTTTCGTAAGAAGTGAAGCGCTGCTCAGCGAGTGCGTGTCCCATCGATGCAAATAAGTAGTAATTGGATGGAGCCAAGTCTGGTGAGTAAGCTGCATTCGAAAGTATTTGCCAACTAAACGCCTCAATCGTTTCTTTGACTGGTTTTGCTGTATGCGATGGTGTAGTATCATGAAGCAGAATCACTTTGTGTTGCCTCTTTTGATATTCTGGGAGTTTTTCACGCAATGCTCGGTTCAATTTCATCATTTGTTGTCGGTAGCGTTCAGTATTAACAATTTTACCAGGTTTTAGCAGCTCATAATAGATAACACCCTTCTGATCCCACCAAACACGGAGCATTGTCTTCCGTCCATAGCGATTTGGCCTTGCAGTCGATGTCGCTGGTTTGCTTGGAGTTACCCATGATCTTTTACGCTTAGGCTTATTGAAATATATCCATTTTTCATCGCCATTCACAAGTGGTTTTTGGTTTTCCTGCTGTCTTTCATTCAGTTCATGTGGAACCCATTTTCGCACCTTCTGAATCTTTCCCATGGCTTTCAAACGTATGGAGACGGCTTCTCGTGTCACATTTAATTGGTTCGCGAGTTGTTGTTGCATTTGAGCGTCATCCTTATCCAACAATGCTTGCAATTTGGCTTCTACAAACTTTCTCGGTGGTCTTCACGTTCTTTGTTTCTCACGTCAAAATCGCCACTTTTGAATTTTTTAAACCACTCAAAACACTGTGATTTACCAAGAGCATGCTCACCGTAAGCTTCGACAAGCATTCGATGCGATTCTGCAGCAGATTTCTTCAAATGGTAACAGAAAATCAATGCTGTCCGCAAATCATAATTTTCAGGCACAAAAACAGACATGTTCAACGCTATGAAAACATGTGTAGTTGTATTAATCTTGTATTGTTGTGAGTTAAAAGTCTTTGACAAATGTAAACACAAGGAAAAGGCGCCAATGACGTGGTTTGACAGTCACTACATTGACAACTAGAGCCATCTATGAGCAAATTCCGGTTTCATGTTTACAGACCTGATAAGTATACCATAATCTGAATAAGAGAGTTAAAGAAATTTCAATACATCTTAAAGTATATTATCATTGTGTCAACATATCAATATTTAGAAGTATTCATCATCATTGAAATATTTATGTTGTCAAAATAAGTTTATCATGAAAGGATTTAAGCAAATAAAAATAACAATTGTATCTCTTTGCCAAACCCGAACCCTTTGGAAACTAAAAGCTTTTGTAAGTATAAGGGTATAAGAAAGTTTAGGATCTCAGGCATGCTTGTTATTGAGACCATTTCATTATCAACTATTGATATTGTCGGACTGCTAAAATCCTAATTCACAGTTCAATTACCCAAATTAAGTTGATTCATGTTTTTTTTATTCATAACACGGTTTTTTATGTTTATGTGTATCCACTTCTGGTTTTTATTAGTTTTATGTGAAACATAACTGAAATGTTTATTATAATATAACACTTATTTCTTGACTGTGTGCAATATTTGTAATCTGCTTAATTCAACAGTTTATTAAGCATTTTTCATTTAAATTTTATCCGAGCAAGCTAGAAGTTAAAGCTGTCGATGTATTTATTCTTCTGAAGACTGAGTATGTGTTTCTTTAACGTTAGAATTTAAACTGTTTAAAAGATATCAAAATGTAAAAGTGACCTGTTTATGTGAATTTACAGAGCGGCGGTACAGAGAAAGAAAAAGATGACAGACGAAGAGATCCTGGAGAAGTTGCGGACAATCGTCAGTGTGGGTGATCCCAATAGAAAGTATACTAAGATGGAGAAGATTGGACAGGGGTGAGTATTCCGCAGATATTCTTCTTTTTCCTCTTCCTATAGATCATGATCTGTTTGTTCCGCTTGTTCCCCTTCTTGTGACGTGGATTACCAGTTGTCACGCCATCTCTTCGGAGGTCTTCCCGGTAATTTTCCGGCCGGGTTCCCTTGAAAGGCGACATGTGGAAGTCTGTCGTCTTGCATTCTGTTTACATGTTCGTTCCAGTATCGTCTTTGTGGTCTTCCCCACCTGACGATGTCTTCAGTACTACATTTTCTCCTTATTTCGGTGTTTCTGATTCTATCTCTTAGTGTGTTTCCGGTTATACATCTCAGTGTTTTCATTTCCGAGGTTCTCAGGAGAGATTTTGTTCTAGATGTGTCTGCTCTGGTCTCTATTCTGTAGGTGGCTATCGGCTATCGGTCTCACACATGTCTTGTATATTCTGACTTTACTTTCTATTCTCATGCGTTTATTATTCCACACCGGTGTTCTTAGGCATCCCGATATTGCAGCCGCCTAATTGCCGCGACCTGTCTCAAGGTTTCATCATACAGATTTCCATTGCTACATCAGCTCACTCCAAGATACCTAAACTCCATCACTCGCTCTATTATTTTGTTATTCACTGCTAGTTTGCATCTCACTGGGGTCTTAGATATTGTGAGGCTCTTCGTTTTGTCCGTGGATATCAACATGTTATATTTTAGAGGTTTGATGGAGTCTATATAACACCGCAGATATTACTGCCAAATAGCTCTACCCTCTTAAACTAATCTTTTATGTTTTCCTATAGTTTTAGAATGTTTTATGTTTTCCTATAGTTTTAGAATGTTGTATTCAGAATTTTTGATCAACCTATCAAAAAAATGTAAAGTCGCTTTAGAAAATTCAATCTCGTCAATTTAACTTGTTTACCAAGGTGCTGGGTAAAGACGCTCAAAAATCGAGTTACTTATTGTTGTAACTAGTAGAATTTGCAAAACATTTTTTTCCACGACTATGGTACGTTTTTGTTTGGTCACCATTAAGAATCTAACCCAAAATCTCTAGAATGTTTATTAGTCAAGTGTTCTACTACCAGACCAAAGTGATGTTTACAAGGTTTCAAATATTCTTTCAGTGCGTCAGGTACGGTGTACACGGCGATCGAGACCTCTACCGGCATGGAGGTGGCCATCAAGCAGATGAACTTGGGCCAGCAGCCCAAGAAGGAGCTCATCATCAACGAGATCCTCGTCATGCGGGAGAACAAGCACAACAATGTGGTCAACTACCTGGACAGCTATCTAGTGGCCGAGGTAACTTACTCACCTGAAATTGCGACATTTTGAAATGACACCCTAAATTTTGGCTTTTCTATTATTTATGTTTTTTTTCTCTACGGTTGCTGTTTCTCCAATTCTTTATAATCAATCGTGAATAGATTTAATTTTTTTTTAATTTTCTCTCGAGTCTCAAATATGGATTGATGCATTTCTAAATGATCACAATGATTGTTAATTGATTTTAGCTTTACATTTTAATTGAGGATGTAATGCTAAAGATGAAAGAAAGAGTACTGGAATGGTGCAAAAAGAATGAATGACGGATAAGGTGACCAGATTTTGAAAATACATAATCGGGACAAATGAATTAAATTTAACTGTATAGTAGATATTGCATCCTTTGAACACCATAAAATGTCCAAGCAGTGAGACATGCCGTTACCCAGTATCCACGAAGTTCAGCCCATATGCATGCTGTCGCTATGGGAATGTTTGATCAGAGTGAGAGGAGAATTTTCCATTCAGTCCTTCAGTTCTATCTATACAAAATTATGGTTGTAAAGGAACTTAACGTGTTCCTCGCGGGGAGCACAAACGCCTGTGATCTGACGACAATCCAAGTTTCAAATCACAAATACTTAAAAAGAATGACACAAAACCGGAATGAAAATGGAACTAAAATTTAAAATAATCTTTATTCTAGCAACATCTCTGAAAACCTTGTCAAATAAGATATTAGTTTATGAGATATTGTTGAATAAACAGAGCGCCGAATTTTTTTGGTTTCTCAATATTTCCAGCTATCATTTCCAGCGCTCAATATGTCGCGCGGATCGAGTCCTGCGATGAATCTCTCTTACGTAAATAAACATTAATAAGTCTCTCTTACGTAAATAAACATTACTAGTGCTATATGCATTTGATTGGGTGAGTGTAATGAATCATTGCTTTGATCGTAGCATTCATTTGTTTATTTTACGTAATGTTTAGTTTATCTCCTTTATTTAATGAGTCTCCTTAAGAGTAATGACTATTATTTATTATCAGAAAATTACTTGTGTGTCATGTTTACTTGGTGTTGTAATCAAATATCAGTGGTTCTTAACAAAATACGCGTTTAAACTTAGAAATTAAAAAAACGCCAAAATTTTTAACGCGGTGAACAGATTAATGAACACGATTGGGACAACCGCAGTGCATTTTGACAGGCTGAAAGCTGCTATCTGACATGAAATCAGGACAGTATCACCAGAAATTACCAGAAGAGGAATACGGGACTTTGAGGATTCAGACGTAAGCAGAATATGAAGATCGGCCTTTGCCGTGCCTGTGTATAAATCCTGATGAAATTAATGTTAATGTATCTTTTTGTTGTTGTACTGCTTTGTTTGGCTATTAATGACGAGATAATAATAATTATGATTATTTGTGTTAGGAACTGTGGGTAGTGATGGAATACTTGGCGGGCGGGTCGCTAACGGACGTGGTGACGGAGACGTGCATGGATGAGGGGCAGATTGCGGCTGTGTGCCGTGAGGTGTTGCAGGCGCTGCGTTTCCTTCACGCTAACCACGTCATCCACCGGGACATCAAGAGCGACAACATCCTGCTGGGCCTCGATGGGAGTGTTAAACTCAGTCAGTATTCACTCAGTATTTATTATTAGGAATAATAATACATACATATCATCATGCCATTTCCCTACCACCCCTTCCACTCAGTAAACCAGGATGTTAATCAGCAATACCAAGTTAACTATCCAGACCACCAGACCATAGGTATCAGGAATGCTGATGTTTGGGTAGAGATTAAACTGCCTCAGGATGTTAAGTACAATGAGTTAGTCTCTGCGGGAGTTTTTTGAGTTCTGGTCTCTGGTCAGTGTCTTTTCTATTTGTACATTTTTTTCATCTCTAAATATTCAACTTGAGTGGATATAAAACCAGCAATTTGTTATAAATGTATTTTAATGAACGCATTCATTGTTGCCCATTCTCTAAAAATTGAGTTTGTTTTAGTCACCCAAGCAATTTGTTCCATATATAGTGAGCGATTGTATGGGACTACACGTAAATCTAAATTATTTAAGTGTTTTGCTCATAGTATCAGTGATCTCCTTATATCTGTGTTTGTAATAACCAAGTTCGACTCTATTGTTAGAGTAAGAAACGGCATTCTATTATAAAATACAGATTATTAATAGTTAACTTTTAGTTTAAACCCTGTCCCGTGCAATCTTTAATTGTTTGATAAATGTCATTTATAAATGCTAAAACCCTTGTACTGTACCTGGTACACTGGAGGTGATATTGTGCTATGAAACAGCGCTCAAAGGACATTAGTGAGTTCCATTATTTCTAGACTACTGTATATGTTTCAAGTCCATTCATTAGAACAATGATAATTTGAATGTTGTGCCATTTTCTAGGTTCTGAATCGACTTTTCCTAGTGAATTCTACAGATAATTCGAAAAACCTCATATTTCGTAATTTGTAGTATTTTTAGCCAAAAGGCAGTTATCGCGGAATCACCACGCAAATCACCAATCTATTATGCACTGGGGCATAGTTATATTTTCAGGGCTCCCCACTATATCCAAAGATTTAATATTGAAATATCTCAAGAATACCACCCTACTTTGATGAAGACTGTTTGAGCGCTTCGATTCAAGATAATCCATGTCAATTAACTCAGGAATTGGGCAATATGATGAATTGTAACCAATCGACCATCGTGTGACATTTGCATTCCTTGGTCAAAGTTAAAAAATCGGGTATATGGGTATCATACGTTTTGAGTGAAAATGACAAAAATCAAAGTGTTACCATTTGTGATTGCTCATTTTTTTTTTTTTATCTACTGCACGGATTTCACCTATTTTATAAAGAGGGCCTGCTTCTAGCGTTAGTTTATTCGTTAGGAAGAATATCAGCCAGGATTCTTCTCATACTGCTAGGCGGTACCGACGGTATCATCATTTATGATCGTTGTTGTCATAAAAGTATCTTTAACAATCTTTGGTATATTCTGGTGTTTTAGTAGAATTATTTTTCTTATAATCGACAAATGTACTCAAATATTGTTGCAATATTCCAGCTGACTTTGGTTTCTGCGCCCAAATCTCTCCGGAGCAGTCAAAAAGGACCACTATGGTGGGGACTCCGTATTGGATGGCCCCCGAGGTGGTCACCAGGAAGCAGTACGGGCCTAAGGTAAGCATTTGTCCTTCAGTCTGTGTTGTCTCAATTCCTGAATAAATTTAGTGTGAAATAAATAACCAATGATTAATTGAATTTGACAGTTTTCTTCTATCTAATGTAGTAATTATAATAAACCCAGCAGTTATTTCATAGCTAAAACGTTTTTAAAAGCCTTTTTGTAATAGACAACAGAAGCAAAATTTATTTTATGATTTTTTTATAGATTATGCACAGTTTATGTATTACAAAGTTATTTTCAAATGGGACCAAGCAGATGGCTTAGTTTCTAAAAATAACTTTAAAAAAGCCCAATGCACTGAATTCACATATGTATACTTTTAAATTCATAAATATATTAAAAAATTATTGTAAACAATGGTGCGCAATGATCATAGTATAAATAGGCCAAAACCCATACGACGGCTGTCGCCAAAGAAAGAATACGAGAATTGAATTTTGAATACAAGAGAGCGAGAGAGGAATACTTGGATTCTCTCCGAAAGTAATTCGAAATTTGAATCTCTTAAATATAAATTGTCTTCTTAAATATAAATTTTAAGTGGGCAGATGCAAGAGCTAAGCTACATCAAGATCCAATATCTACAAATGATCGCACAAAAGTCAAACTACCTTAAGGTATACCGTGCTAACAAGCGCAATTTTCATATTTGTGCTGCGTCTATTGATAAATTAAAGAACTAAAATCTGTCAGTTGGTAAGGTAGATATCTTTATATTTCACGTTTAAAACAACTAATTATACTTTTTCTGTTCATCTTATTTCTTACTAGAATCGACTATAATATATTTGAGTATATGCAATGGATGAAAAATCTACTAAAAAAGCATGCTGTGATGGATTGGTAGATCACGATCAACTGGTTGGGTGCCCCTGTTTTATATGCTAAGTCCATTTCTTTGTAGTGTATATTTTGATTTTTGTAATATTTTCAGGTTGATGTATGGTCTTTGGGTATAATGGCCATTGAGATGATCGAGGGCGAGCCTCCATACCTGAACGAGAACCCATTGCGGGCGTTATATCTCATCGCTACTAATGGCAAGCCCGAGGTTCGCGAGCGGGACCGCCTCAGTCCCGTCTTCCGGGACTTCCTGGACCGCTGCCTCGAGGTGGACGTAGATGCCAGAGCGCCTGCACATGATCTTCTTAAGGTAATTATTATAATTTGATTACTAATTACACCAGAATCTTCATCTCACAATATTACGTTAATCACAAAAGTTTTACTGCCAAATAAAGTAATCGACCAAATCATTTAGAGTAATCTAATTTTTGTTTTTATTTTTTTGCTCATACTTTGGATGTGTTTTTAACTATTATAGTGAATGAATGGCTCTGTGGTTCTAGGGTTGGTTTAATTCCCCATTTCAGGGCCAGCCTGAGGCAGGCGCAGGTGCAGGTAGTGGGCACATAGCCCCACGCTTAGTGAGGAGACCCCACATTTATGACAAATTAATAAAAAAGGGAGTTAAGCTAATTTATTCGGTCCCAGCCTATTTCAAATAGGCGGCGTCTAATTCTTGTTCTTTGTTTATTTGAAAATACTTAAATGTGATTTGTGATACACTCAGAAAGTGTTCCAATGTATTGCATACATCCATCCATTCATAATATTTTTGTGAAATAAATAAGTACATTTTAAATGGGTCTTTATGCGTGAAAATTCTTTGCCTGTTTTTCAGTTACGTAGATGTAGATATAGATAAATAAGGAGGTCCCACTTCCATGCTTTGAACTCAGCCCCGCAATTTTCCAAGCCGGCCCTGCCTGATGCTATCTGAAAACTAAAATAAAAAAGGTTCAGAGTCTGGTCAAAGAATCTGTCTGACGACAATATTCCCACGCATTAGACAAATTTGAATGTTATTGCCTTTCCACATACGGTAGTATTGCCAATTCAATTGATCATGTTTAGTATTCATCTAATTTAACATGTCCTCTTTCAGCACCCATTCCTGAAGTTGGCCCGGCCCCTGGCCAGCCTGAGCCCCCTCATCATTGCCGCGAAGGATGTGGCCAAGGGCCACTAGCGACTGCACATATCCCCCCACCCTCGCGCGCTCCCCCAGCCACAATGTGCCGGATTCCAGAAATCTCTCTGTTCCCGTTCATTTCATGTCGCGAAGCAATCAAATAGACAGCAACTCCAACCTAATGAGATTGTGTTTTATTTGTGATTGATATTTTCTACGCTTTTGTGTTGTGATTTCATATTTGTTTTTAAAGAATTGTCTGTTGAATTGTTTTATTTCTATGGGAGTTTTTGCGCTGAAGAAAATATTGTATATGCCAAAGATTTCAATTTTTGACATGTGCCAAACTTTGTGACAGAAAAAAATATTACAAACTGACAAGAATATTCCCACAGTCACGATACAATAGTTTTGAACATAACAAAGTTGCGAAAAAAACAGAAATAATTGAATCCAACAAAATTATAATAATGGCATTTTGACAAAACCTGAGATTGTTGAATATATATTAGATAACTGTGTGAAGATACAAACCTACCACATGCAACCAAGATATTAGCTCATTTTGAATGAATTACTTTTAATGATGAAACAAAACCTTTATCGAGACTAATAACTTATTTACATTTCTTTTAATATATGCATCGAGTTAATTTTTGCATATTGTCTTGGAAGAATTAATTTAAAAAGCTACACACAAACTGATGTGATCATTATTCTAAATAAAACACCAACCAAATAATGAGAGAAAAGATTTGGAATGAGTGTACTTCTATTTTTAACGGGTCGCACACCGTCATTCATAAGGAAAGACAATCATTTTGGACATTCCTAGCAAAAGACAGCTGTTGGAAACGATGTTTGTGATTTATTTGAGTATCGGGTTGTGAAAATGTTATGCGAACAATGAAACAGGTGCCATATCTGCACTTTATGTGTAGACAGTGTGAATTTTATCACATGTATTCCAACTAGTTCTGAATGTGATGTAAAATGATTTATATATATAAGCAACTGAACAAATACAAACACAACTGACAGCAAAATTAAATGTATGAGATTTAAAGAGTGCAAGCGGAAAATCCTGTTTAATATCAGGAATAAAAATATAAATTTGATGTTTGCTTTAATAATATTGTATTATCCACAAACAGTTGTTTAAATATTGTGATAAAACAGCTTTTTCAAAAATAATCAATTGACAAGTGTTGTCTTGATATATCGTCTCGGAAATTACAAATTACTAGTAAAACTTCGTATTTATATCGACTTCCTGATTCTTTAGCGTTAATATGACACGATTATACTGATTTCTTAAGAACGATTACATTATAAAATGAAAACAAAGAATTGTGGCTCTCGTATAATGTTTTAATATGTATGGATACGATGTGGAAATTTTAAAATACTCCTAACACCAAAACTTTTAGAAAATCGTGAAATTTGACTTATGCTTAGCAAATAAGAACAATGAATATTTAAGCGTCTTTTACTTTATCAAAAAGATATCGCTTTGTTCCGTATGATTTATTTCCCCATTTACTGGATTCAATAGACTTCGCGGAGCCAATGAAACAAGAAGAACTTCTCCAACTCGACAATAAAACGAGGCAATGTAAATAAAAAAAACGGACTAAGGGAATTTGGAAATGCGACGTTGCGACATTATTAATGTACGATAAATTTTATTTTACCCTCCAAACAAAGTGTTATATAGACCGTGCGAGTTTTAATTTTTTTTAATAGTGATAATATGACAATATCGAGTGTTAGTTTAATTTCTGTGATCCGGCGAACGTGGTGTATGGACATGGTGTAACAAATAGGTGATGAAGATTTTTTATGATTAGATAGATGGCTTTAGTTTATAACGTTGGCATTGGAGTGTTGAAGCGGAAGCTTAATAATCAATGGGTCCATCCGGTACTCATTTTGTGGCAGTTTTAAACCAACCCATTTTAGAGCCCGGCTTCGAAAGGGAATATTTGAGAATGTAATATTTATGATAAATATCCTGACTCGACAAACAACACGAGAGGAATATATTTATTGTTATTTTTTCTTTTGATAATTGTCATAAAATAATTATTGTCTTTCAACAGTTTTTAAATTTGGCAAAGTGTAAATTTTTTTGGTCAATAATTGATTTTTTCCACTTATTTATTATCATCTTGATGTCTTGAAAATGTGAAATGGCTGTAATTTCTCGATGATTATTAAGTTCTATCTTGGACCCATAAAGTCTATCACATCTACCTCAGCTCCATATAAGATTTGCCGTATTTTCAGCATCAGGCTTGTTCTGTAATAACTTTCCAATAAATTTTGTACAATTTATGAAAAAAAACATGTATTTAAAATAAGTATACAACCCGAAACCAGGCAGGTCAAACTTTTAGAGTGGTGGGCCATATTCAGAGGACAAAGAAAAAATTGGTACAGTGAAATGAAATGATTAATATATTTATTATATAAAGCAATGATTACACTTCCAATTATAATTTTATGAATCAATTACAATTACTTCAAATCAGTAAGAGAAATGAAACTGCCTTGTATCACACATTAATGTTTCCATGTCAGGCTGCACGGTTGTTGTTGCCATCCTTAATATAACTTTCAAATGGGTATCAGTTAATCTTGATCTTGTTGGGTTTTTAATGGATATACAGAAACTTATATTCATTATTGAAAAAGTTTGTTCGCATATATAAATTGAAATATGTATTTTCATTGCTAATTATTTCAAAATAGTATCAAGCCACAAAAATGGACGGTAGTTTGACCATGCCTGGTCTAAAAAAAACTGTATAAAACCATTTTACAGAGATATTAACTATTAACTTTGGATATCCCTTTTGCTGGGCTCTAAGATAACCGGGAAATGGGTTAAAGCGAGGTCCCTTGCCGTGCAAGGCCCGTGTTGTAACTTAAAGTCGTAGAAGTATTTTTGTGACAATGTTAGACGGTTATTTTTGTTTACTATTAATAAATAGCAAAGACTTATGTACGAAAATCGTCAGCTAAGGTATAGACACTTGTGATAAATTATTTCCAGTGCAGCAAGCTACGTATTTTTTATATCATCCATTATTATATATTATATGTTGTCTATGGACAGGCGCACCATTATTATTGACTGATGAATTTATTGTAAATGGATTTATTCGCAATTCTTCCATATATGTATTTATGATTGCATCATTCTAATCTGTCACCTTTTAGTTTAATTTTAATAACAATACATCTCATATATATTTTTATAATATTTAATTTTAAGTTTATAGCGAGTATGTTTATATCTCAAACTGATTGAAAAAAAAGTTTTCAGTAAAAAAATGCAAACGTTTTAAAGTCATTTAATATTATACTAAATCCATTTATGATTATATTCATTTCTAGGAATTACAATAGACAAGATAAATTTCGGGGTTCAGTGATTAAGATTAAGGGGAATTTCTGATTTTCTGATGAATTCGGCATTTTGTAAATTCTTTCTGTATTTGCGTTGGTACACTTGATTGGTAAATAAAATGTTTTTTTTTAATTTATTTTTCTAACCTCAATAAAATAGGACTTAACAATTATTCCAGTAGATATAATAACATTACACATCAGTCAGTTACTGTCCCTTGAATGATTTTGTCCCGTTATTTTCGTTATATTTTATTGAACCAAATGTTAATTTACTAATACAGATTTGTTAACGTGAAATATATTAATTGAATCATTTTACTCAGATTAAAGGGTTTACGCATAAAGATAATATTTTGAAAATTACACTTTAGCGTGTACTGTAGACTCGATTATCCGGGGTCATATTAACCAGGGCAGCAAATAAATAATATTTCAAATGCTATTAAAAATATTGGATATTTTTTACCTCAGTTAATGTGACCTGGATAATATTGATTTATCACTTGAAAAGAACTTGCCACATCTTACACTATACACTAGTGTTACGATAGGGAGATTCACAGTCTTAGTATGATGTGTCTAGATTGAGGATCCACCTGGATGAACATGTTTAGTGACATCTGTGTTCCTGATGGAATGTATTGACGACCTATAGACTTACCTAGTTGGTAAGATACGCCTTTACGACATTTAAAAAAATGTCATTTTCCAATCTAGTTTTCGCATAAGGCTCGTTGAATACCCTTCTATTTGATTAAAAGAGATTGTCACATGGCAATGGACCCACCAGGTAGTACTGTATACATCGAAAGTATAATACAATACTATAATTGGGTGATAATGCTGATGATTATTAAAATATTTTTTACTCAAACTCAGTCATAATATCTTTCCCTTTTTAAGATTTTACCTGATTGTATATCAAATTAGGACTTTGTGGCTAATTTTGTCTCAATTGTCTTATATCAATAATAGTGGGTTCGAATCCTGAGTTAGGACGCTCTTCTCAAGAGCGTCCTAACTCAGAAACTTTCTAGTTAAAACGGTGTCTCTTATAGTTGTTACAAATAAATATAAGCACCCCCTTTATCTTAGTGAAAAGATTCAATTGTCTAATAATGATTTTTGAGTGATGAAAGTCTGCATTGGAAAAGACTAAACCGTATAAATTATTTCTTTTGTATTATTATTTCTTAGATTTGGAGTGCGCTTTTGTTTTCGGAATGATAAGGAAATATCTATTTTTTTTTTCTTGTAATGGTGCCATGTTATAAGTGCGCGAGTTAAGTTGCAAACATATTTTAAATATGTAATTTAAAAATAAAATCGTATATGTATGAAGAGCTTTGGTGTCTCATTATTTTAGACAATTTGTAATCAATCTTACAAGCTAACACGGCATTATATATAACTACAGTCAACCAACATATAATTTATATTTAAATAACTTCATTGACTCGTGTGGTGATATATTTAAATCTTTCTCATTGAAGCGGTTCGAATCAATGAATTTTATATCTTTGAAATCGGAAATCTTATCGATTACTATTTTTTGTTTGTGAAAAAAATATTTCCGATTTATTTTGGCCTTTCACGTGAACTAAATTTAATTTGACTTTTAGTTGTGAGGAGCGGTTGAGGAAGAACAAGGAAATTATTGTTGGACCAAGTGAATAAAATGATGAAAGAAGCAAATGTAAGTAGCCCTCGGCCTACCCAGGCAGGGCTACGGTTGCTATTATGTGTGTACAAGTCACGAGAGAACGAGGTCCCTACTTTAAGATTGGAACCTTGTTTTTGCTTTGGTTCTAATCTAAGGGATCTTTTATCCAAACTTAAAAATCTATTTTTACAATTTCGACTCTTAAACAAGCTTCAATTTATTTTTTGTATTGTTTGACGTTTTTTTGTTATCTACAGCTATATTATCTACTATATTTTTGACTGGAATCAACTGGCCTATTTGATGGATATAATATGTTTAGTTTAAGAATAAATCGGATTAAATACAAAAAATTATTCTTGCATCTGTGAAAAGCAAACACTTTAGGTCCGAATTCATAGTCAGACCTTAACGCTAATTTCTAACCTTGAAACTTTGTAATTTGTATTCAGAACGAGGAGACCCCATACGCTTCAAACTTTTAAGTGAGGTATTAAAACTATGTGATTCCCTTGGATTTAAGGAAGTTACTACAATTTTAATGAAAATGAATGAAAACTAATTTCTTTAGTAAAAAATGTTAAGATTTAGTGTTAAGGTAGGACTGTGAATTTGGGTTTTATTCAAGGTAGCAGAATTTTTATCTTATTTTTTTTTTTAGATTATTTTCTGTAAATTTTTAAATTGTGCTTGCAAAATGTTTTCATATCTGTCCAATTAATATTTACAATTCGAAAGGTAGCTAATTTGTGACATTTCACAATGTTACAAAAACTAGCGTGTATTATTAATATTGTAAATTAATTTTCAATTACGAATAGTTATTTCTTTAAAAAAAGTAATTTCAGCTTATTTAATGCAGCATTACATT
Organism: Odontocerum albicorne; assembly: GCA_949825065.1. Lineage (NCBI taxonomy): Eukaryota > Metazoa > Arthropoda > Insecta > Trichoptera > Odontoceridae > Odontocerum > Odontocerum albicorne. Next base: position 29,482,938 of record OX463860.1, read on the forward strand.
CTAACAGATTCAGTTCCATCGGAAACACACGGATGATATAATGTGTTTTCATCCTGGTCCACCCATATCCTGACACTTCATGTCCTTTGAAGTCGTAGCTGAACCGGCTCTGAGACCATCTATGACTATGGTATTAATTTATTTTAAGAGCATTGAGTGGGGTACTAACCCAACGGCCCCAATGCCTGGATTAAACTCGAAGTACGGCTCATCCTAGAGTCTTATTTGCAAATATCTGCATCGTACAGACTGCCTGCAAAAAAGATAACTAATTAGAAAAGTAAAAATTAGCCACTCAGTATAAGTTAAGTATTGGAGAGTCTAAAATAAAATGAAAAATAATGAAATTGCAATGACAATTTATGATTGAGTTAAAATAAATTGCCTTGAAATGATTCATAAGTGTACATAACTTTCGTAGTGTTTGTATATAAAATTTAAGAAAAAAAAATCTGTTTGCAACTGTAAGATAGACTAACAAAACAGTGATAAAAATCTAAATTTTAAATTAACAACAGTGTTACCCAGATTTTATGTTATCAAGGGGAAATTGAAAATTTTAAATTAAGGGGAATGCAATTTATAAATTTAATTATCTTTACATGTGTTCCACGTTGAGTTATATCTTTACAAGTATATTCGTTAAAATGTTCAAACACCTTTGACTTTTTAAGTGTTGAAAATAATCAGAATTTGTTAAACAAAAACAAAATCTTTCGAAAACACCTGAAATTTCGTAAACATTCTTAATAAACATTTCATGATTCTAGAACTTTGGAAAATTTATTTTTTTTGTCAGATTTTCTAATGGACGTAAAATATGTCGAAAAATTTAAGTAATATGTTTGGTTAAAGAGATTAACGTCAAACATGAACACAAAGAGTAGGAGAAAAATTGTAATGTATCGGTCAGTAATGGTAGCACATTTTCTAGGTTGTCAGAACTTGATGCATGTTCATTTTGTACATTATTTGTACCGTGGCCTACTTGGTAAGCTGACCTCCGTGGCCTTTTATTTTGGGTTCGATACTCGAAAGTACCCGACAAGAAAAGAGTTTTAGTAAAAATTAAAATTATTTATCTGGTAACGACACTCGTATGCACTTGTGTTTTCGACAATAAAAAGCGACAACACTCCCTCGTATATTGTGTGAATGTTCTGGCTTTTTCACAATTGCTCGAGTTTCCAACATGTGCATTAACAAATTGCTAGTTCTGTGCCTATTTTAAAGGCTTGATAACATGGCTTTGTGTATCCTAGTCGAGTCAGGCCCTTCAATATCAGTTGTATAAGGTCTTTCCGAGAGTTTGCCTTAAGATGCCGACGTTTCCAAAACATAGCAGTTTTCATCTTCAGGACTTGTACACAGTGGTGAAGTTGACCACTGGGACAATGTCAAAATGTTGATATAAACCAAACCACAACAGCACTCCGAAAGACTTTATACAACTAATATGATGGACTGTGAAAGCCTCGAAACATACTCTTCAATGTGTCCAAATCATCAACTAGGATATTTTAAAAAACACTTTACGAACGAAAAATAATTGTCTTCACGTGTAAATCATGAATTGTAAATGTAAAATGTAGGAATTTCAAAAGTTTTTTTTATCAACTTGTATGAAAAGGAATCAAGTCCAAATATTAGGTGTACCGGAAAAGAATGTTGTTTTTTCAATGAAAAAATTTGGTGCATTTAATGTATTTATTTATTAAAACTTGGTTCAAAATATAATTGCCATCGTTTGATATAACCTCGTTCCACCTCTCAGTCAATTTTTTAATACCGCGTTCGTAAAATTTAGCTGGTTTCAATGCAAAATACTCAGATATGCCTTTTTTGACATCCTTATAATTTTTGTATTTTTTTCCGTTTAAAAAGTGTTGCATTGACCGGAACAAATGGTAATCTGATGGAACAAGATCCGGTGAATATGTTGGGTGACGTACAGTTGTTACACCTAGGGCTTTAATCTTTTCTTTCGTAATTTTCTGAGGTATGCGGTCGTGCATTATCGTGCTGTAAAAACACTTGTCCATAATTAGCCAGTGCAGGTCTTTTTTTTATTATTTCTGCATCTAAATGCTCTAGTTGATCACAATACACTTGGGCGTTAATTGTCTGGCCGGGTTTTAATGTTTCGAAATAAAGTATTCTCTTGCAGTCCCACCAAACAGACAAAATACCTTTTTTTGCAGTGAGCCCGGGCTAAGGGGTGGGTTTTGGTACCTGGCCCTTTGAAAGCCATTGTTTCTTGCGTCTTTGGTTTGAATACACACCCATTTTTCGTCAACAGTTCCAAGATGTTGTAGAAATGGAGTTTTGGTATTTAATTCCGAATACTCAGTGCACGCGTTTATACGCTCACCGAGATTCTCTTCACTTAATTCATGACGGATCCATTTTCCTTGTTTCCATGTCTTGCCAATTTTTTTATATGCTCTTGCACGCTTGACCATGAACATCCGAGTTGCTCCGCGAGTTCTTGAATCGTTGAAGTTGGATTTTGCTGAATCAGCTCAGTTTAAACATCACTATCCACTTTAACAGGTCGACCACTAACAGGGTTATTTTTTAGATCAAAATTGCCGGATTTAAATTGTTTAAACCACCTTTGGCATTGACGAACATTCAAAATATCTCCCAGTAAATTACAAATATTTTTTAAAGCACATGTTGCACCTTATTTCTTCATGAAATGGTAAAGCATAATATTTCGAATAAATTCCTCATTCGGTACAAAGCTCGCCATTGTGTATAGGGTTGTAAATGTTTTTGTTTCAAAGTCCAAATACACTCCAGGTATACGTAGTCAGAGAAACAACACAGAACACGTTGTAAAAGTTCGACTGCCGAAGCACAACTGACCACTCAAAAGCGATAACAAAAAAAACGACATTCTTTTCCGGTATACCTAATATATAATGTGGTTATTGTGGGAAAGTGTAAACACCAATAATGTAAAATCCTGGTAACACTGTACGAGTACTGTATAGATATTGAGACAGTAGTTTTATTTGAATGAAATTAATCTTGCAGCTTTGTACGTTTGTTAATTTATATATTGTTTGGTGCAATTGTTTAACAATATTATGTTTGTTAATATTTTGGGCTATTTTATTATACATTTTTTTTAATTTAAAGGTGAATCGTGGCTCAAAGATTCTATATTTCCATTCGAACAAATTAATCTACGATCGATCGTATTTAAATAGATATCGATCTTTGTGTCTGACTTATTTAATTTTTTTAATGTAAAATATACACATTATCTTTTAATTGTTGTGCCTTAGACCAAACGGTTTAAGTGTGATTATCATGACCAATCCATTCAAAGTAATTTTAACGTGTCTATCTGTTTACTCCTTTTATTTATATTCTGCGGGATATTTTTAATAGATAAATTTAATCTTTATACTTTTTTTTTAATTTCCACTTATAATTTATTTCATCTAATGTATAATGCACTTATTCAATTCAGTTCGATCCCACCACCACCCGTGCTGTTATGGTGGAAAATAATAAATCCCCCATCCGGCGCAATCTACACTAGAAGATAGAAATCTTTATTTTTTTATGAGAGAACGGTAAAACGGTAAAAAAAGGACCTTGTAACAACACACCTGAGCATGAACAGTATAGTAGTGACGATAGACTAAGGTTCGATGTCACTGGAGAAAGACAATGACTCGCAGTAGTCTTAAAGCCTTGTAGTTCAAACAGGCCAGTAAGTTGTTGCGAGTACTTTCACAGAAATGTTCGAATGTAACAAAATTATCCTTTTGCACCACTAGATCGGAGTAGCCAATCGGTCTGAAGATGAACCGATGTAACGTTGAGTGGAGATCCCTTGGGAAGATGTTGACTCGATTATCATCGCAGTTCCACAAAGTGTGCTCTGCGGATTAATCCAGATGGCAGCCAGTTTAAATACTCGGTCGGATAATGTATTGAATTTTAAAACAATTAAACGTCAAAAATTATTTTACCAACCAAGTCGAGGAATCTTGAAACAAACTGCCTAACAGTGTAGTAGTGAGTGCTGTGACATTAAACCAGTTTAAAAATGAACTAGATGTACAATATTCCGGAGGTTTTGTTTAATTTTTTGGTATTTTTCTTTTTTTCGTGGACATAGAATTATTATAGATACCGATAAATTGAAATTTGACTCTTGTCAAGAATAAAGACAAAAATAAATATTTTCATTTGACTGATCAACAGACCGTATTAAAGTAACATTTATTGATTTTTGAACTCCCAAACAAAACTTCAAGTTCAAAACTATTTATGTGGCGCAGTTTATAAGTAGAAGTCTTCCTTCACGCAGGTTCAATTACCGTTGGTACGCACATTTTTGAAATAGAGTTTCAACTCGAGGACTCTTTAACATCTTCCTGATTGGTCGGAGGAGATAGGCACACGGTAATAGATCCGCCAGTTGTGGTGTATAAAAGTGTAATACAAGATTATTTTACAGTTCAGGTTTCAATCCTACAACCCTAATGATTTGGTATGTTCTTATTTTTACTATTAATACCAGAAAAAAATCAATTCAGTGACATTTTACATTTATGAAGTATTTTATAAGAATTCTACTTAATTTCATTTTATCAGTTTGAAAAATAATCTAAATGCCTTTTTAACCTTTTAAATGGAAATAGTTTTTCAAATGATTAAATTATTATTTGTGATGTCAACACTATTTTATATTTCTTTGTTTCTATTATATATAGTCTTATTATTATTATATATTTTTGTAAAATGATAGATTTTATTTTCTAGAACAACTTTTATTTTATCAATAAATAGATTTCCATAAAGCAGTATTTTTTGTCGAATTTATGTTTCTACGCTATGATTTTGTATTTTTCTATTTGATATTGTTTTGTGATTTGTTAAATTGATTTATACATAAACTGAAAATTTTACTAATAAAATGAAAGACTCATTCTTTTAATTTTTTCTCGTTTTTATTTTATTTCTCACCTTTTATTTTTTAAAAGCTAATTTTAGATGTTTATTTTCATAACTATTTGAGAGTAGTCAAGTCTCAACACGCTAAAAAACTATAGTTCTGACTGAACATGTAAATTTTTTTTGGTTTAAATCGGTGCATGAATTAGAAGTTTTTTAATTATATTTTTGAGTGATAGTAGACTCTCGAATATCCGGGGTGGTAGTGAAAAAAAATCCAGTCATCTTTTGCCAAAAAAAATCGAAAAAAAATTTAAAACAAAAATTTTAAATTACCCTATATGTAAGGTAAAGCGGAAAGAAATTACAATATTTTTTAATGCAACAAAAAATTTATTTAAACAAAAACTATACAATATTATTCCGTTAAATAATTTCCGTTGTTATCGATGATCTTCCTCCACAGAACAGGCAGTTTTTTAATGCCTTTTTCGTAAAATTCTGGCGGTTTTTCAGTAAAATATGACTCCAAGTGATTTCGGACTTGTTCAACATTCGTAATTTTTTTATCTCGAAGCGAATGTTTCATCGACTTAAAAAGGTGGTAATCCGAAGGTGCAATATCAGGTGAATAATGGTGAATGTTGCGGAACTTCTAAATCTAGCTCCCTTATTTTGTCCTGCGTAATCGTTGCTGTGTGTGGTCTTGCATTATCATGTTGTAGAATTCGTCTCTGATTGTTTACTAAAACTGTTTTTTAAGCAGTTCTGCCTTTAATCTTTCTAATTGGGCACATACACATCTGCTGTAACAGTCTGACCAGGTTTTAGTAATTCAAAATGAATTACTCCCAAAACATCCCACCAAACAGAAAGCAGAACCTTTTTCAGAGTCAATGTCGGCTGAGGGGTAGACACAGGTACCTGATTCGTCGAAAGCCATTGTTTTTTTCTCCTCGGATTGGTGTAGAGGACCCACTTCTCATCCCCAGTAACAATTCCTCTAAGGAACGGATCAGTTTCATATCCTTGCTGGAGAGTAAAGATGAACAGATTGTTATTCATTGTACCAAGGCCGTTGGAGAAAGTTCGTGCGGCACCCAAATTCCTTGTCTATTTTTTTTCCTGAGCCTTTTCAAATGGTCCTTCATTGTTAACCATGGACAACCGATATCTTGTGACAATTCCTTGATGGTTTTACGCAGATCGGACTCCACTAATGAGTTTAAAGTGTCATAGATTTTAAGAGGTCTTCCTGATTTTGGTTTGTCCTTTAATTCCCTATCACCACTTTTAAACTTTTGAAACCATCTATGGCACTTTCGAGGATTTAATATGTCTCCATAAATATCGCAGATGGTCTGGGTAGCTTTTTTTGACTTCAATCCTTTATCTAATAAAAACAGCATAAAATGCTGCAAATGTGTCTCTTCAATCTCTGGCTTTTGCATTTATGTACTATGGACCAAAACCAAAAAAGAATGTCAAAACAGAAAGGATATTAATAGAGCTTCAAAACGATACCAACCGCGACGTGTTAACCCAACGGTAGCCGGTGGCAAACTGGTTTCAACGTGACGCAACATGAAAATTGACATTTCTTTTCGCTTTACCTTATACTTAACATGACAGAAAACAGGTTTATTATTTCGCTTTGTTCACTTTTCGGCAAATGGTGCTATGCAGATTTCACAACATTCCTGTTGTTCCAAATTACTTTCAACATTAGCCAAAGCAGCACTTTGCTGTAGACTTAACCCCTATACGAGGGTAACTTCTTCCTGATCTGTGTCATCTGTAGCTGCGGGTTCATCAGTAGTAACATGTTGCAAAATCTCATCATATCCAGGTAAATTATTATCTGCATTTATGTAATTGTGCACAGTTTTGGAATTTTTTATTACCCTGGTTAATCTACGACCCGGAAAATCGAGAGTCTACTGTGTTTTGAAAAGCAAAGCTTATTTACAAATTAGAAGAATTTTTAAAAGCAAAGCTTATTTACAATCTTCACACAAGGCTACAAACTGTAAGAAGGAATTCAAGTTCATATTTATTTTTAATGAGCAGGCTATGCAGAACTATACTTGAGAAACTGTAGCATGGTCCCTGTGACAGTTCACAAATTTGCCCCAATACAACCTTGTAACTATGTTCAGTAATTTTAATTATTTTATCAACTTTAATATAAGTCTCGATTCTAATAAATAGCAAGTTATTTAGGTAATTACATTACATAAAACTAACAATAATGACAAATTAATACATCTTGTTACAAATTAGCAAAATTGTGGCAGTTTGTTAAAATCAAATAATATTTGGTGATGTTTGTCAAAAGTCACTACGTTAGTCTGCATTGGCTAGGGATGGGGTGTACGATAATTGGATTTTCAATTTATTTAAACCTAAAATTAAATGTTTGTATTTAGTATTAATTCATAGTGGATCTTTTTTTTTTACTTCTTTTAACCTGGCGAGTTTATTGCCATGTGGCAATCTTTTCCAACCAACCAGAAAGCTGTTTTTATAGGCCCTAAGTGTTAACCAGACTGGAATCCTATTTAAAAAAATCTGGGTTCCAGCGGGGATCGAACCCGCAACCTCCAGATCGGCAGACAAGTGTCTTACCACCAGGCCATGGAGGTCGTCTATCTTTAAATACGCCACGAAGATCTTGGCCTATTTAAAGATAGATACAAATCATACAATACATTAGAAAATCAGTATAATGAAAATTAGGAATTAAAACGTCAATTTAGAGAAAAACTATTTTTCGATTTATAAAAAAACAATTCGATTAGTAAAAAAAAATATTTTACCCCATTCCTTTGAGACATGACATTTCAAATGTCACAGGGACCATTCTACAATTTTCTCAAGTATAATAAATGAAACTTTACGACAGAAGTATAAAATAGACGAATGAATATTGTGTAGATGGGTAATAAAAACTTCAGTCTTATGTGTATGTGTCACCAAGGAAGCTAAGGTTGTCAAAATGGGTGGATTTTAGACAAATTTGTTACATTGACAGAGAAAATCAGAGAGTTCTTTAAGAAGGTGTATGTATGTAGAAGAGGCAAAAAATATTCGATAGGAGCGTCTGACGCTCTGTCTACCTCGACAGTGAAACGATGTGATAGTATATATGTTTTAAATATTATTTTTTTCATTCGACTACATAATATGTACCAGAAAATAAAACAGGCTAAATTGGTAATATCAACCAATCACATCATCGACCAGAAATACCGGTCGCTGACTTTGTAAATTAGTATTTAAGTCGTTTGAGATTCAGTGCTTAGTTTTGTCAATAGCGGGTGGATGTCTCGTGTCAAATTATTGATATAAATTGTGTATGCGTTGCTGTTGATTGATTTATTATTGACTATTTTTATTACTTGTGTTATTTTATATCCTCAATTTTGTCCTTTTGTATATTCAAGTTTTGTGTATTTTTCTTGGCTTTTTAATATTCTTAGGTAAGTTTTTGAGTCATGTTGTCAATTTTATCAATTTCCCAATCCAAAGCTTATACAAGGTCTTTCAAATTGAGCGGTTTTTTTTAATTCTTGGATAAAACACAGATGGCGTCGCGAACTTGCCTGTGTCTTGTGACATTTGAGAAGTGTAATGTATTGCATTTATAAAAATGGAGTCGTATACAATATAACAACGCGTTAAAATTGACAATTATTGTATCTATTGTAATCTCCGGAAACGGTGATGTTAATTGGCCACCAAGATCATGTGATCTGACACCGTTGGACTATTTTCTCTGGGGTTATGTGAAAATCCAGGTCTAAAAGAATGACCCCTAATCAATTCCTGAGCTGAAGGACGAAATTATTCGCGTTATTGGCGAGTTAGAACCGCAATTATGCCAAAATGTCATCGAAAATTTAGACAAAAGAGTGGACATCTGTGGAGCTGCAAGAGGTGGACATTTGGCAGATATTGTTTTTTTATGTTTAAATGTCATACATTATACTACAATGACCAATAAAAAGTTTTTTGAAATCAAAGCAAATAGTGTGTTTTATTCAAGAATTAAAAAAAAAATTTACTAAAAAAACCGCTCAATTTGAAAGACCTATAGGGTCGTGAAATGTTGCAATACGAAATTTGTATTGCAACATTTCCTGAAAAGTGAACAGAGGTAAAAAATAAACAATGCTGTTGTATTTTTAATAAGGGGTGAGTAGGATTCATTTTGACTTTTTGTTTTAATTGTTTTCTTATATTTTTGGTGGAGATTATCCGGGCAAATTTTTTCTTTACCGCCCCGGATAATCGAGAGTCGACGGTATTATTTAAAATGCAATAAATTTCATCACTCAAATTTCAAAAGTATTAATATAAAAATTAAAGACATTACAATTGTGTTATTGTCGAGAATTTTTCTTATACCTCACTTCCCATGGGATAAAAACTGAAAATTTATATACTTGACTAATATATTAAAAATCTATTATATTCTTATTCCACTAATTACACATGTTTCTAACTTCTATTTTTCGACTCTTCGTATAGACTGATTTTAGCTTTTTATGAGAGCAATGCTTAGATAAACCATCACAAGTGTAAGTGGTCTGTTGACCTAAAGGTAATAGCTTTGACATCACGGTTGACAATTTTTACATTCTATGATTATTTAATACTTTTTATTTATGATAAACTGAAAGCTTTGATAAATTGATAGAATATTTTTAAAATTTAATGGTTACTTTTACTGATTGAAATTAAAAAAATCTAAGTGATTGTGTAGACCTAGGTTTAGGTCTTTTAACCCTTATCTTGACAAAGTTCAATTTATCCAAATATTAACGTTTTTCTTTGGCGATTTCTTGTTATATGGTAAGTTATAAAGGAAAATTGGGGAAAAAAATCACAACTTTTCCTTATAGTTTTTTTATATGCAACCAAAATATCAATTTTTATAAAACACAAAAAGGGCTATAAAATGATTCTATAATCTAAAACATGAACAACATTTATAATACAAAGCTGAATCATCAACAAATAAAATGGTTTGTATGAAATTTTCTCTACATGTAGTGATTAATAAGATATTTAGATTATTTACCCCAATTTTCAAATCGCGCCCACGCTGTCCAGACATGTTGACCCGATGTCGTTTGAAAGCTTGTAGCGTTGTCAATATTTATCACCAGATGATATGATACCACTGCACACAATAGTCCATGTATAGTATTTAAATGTGTTGCCATATTTGAAATTACGTTAGTTTCTAGATTTTTTTTTTAAATCCCTACATTAGTGTAACACCTGTATTACAATGCCATGATAAGGGTTAGCAAATCAGTTATCCTAAAGAACACCTCAGAAATTACGTAGAAACACATGTCAGAATAATTTGTGGAATAACACTGAAGAGTAAAATTTAAAAATACGTTTTTTTTTTAATTATACGAATAATGATAAAAAATAAACATTTATAAATACACAACATAACTTGCTTTATATTTTCTACACCCTACATCTTATATTTTTGACGATAATATAACTTGAGATATGAAAAAAAGTGTTAGTTAATGCTTCGATAAATAAAACCATTATTTAATTTAGTTTACTATTTGGTGACTCAATTGTAAATTTTTTTTTCGATATTCATTGTGTATAATATTTAGTAAAGATATGTATCAAAATCATTTTAAGGTTATTTTCAATACATAGATATTTTTATACCCTAGGGATGTGAGGGTTTGAGAAGAAACCATATGCTGAAATTTATTACCGTATTAGCCCGACTATAAGGCGAGGTTTTTATTTAAAAAGGCGACACGTAATAGGGGGAGTCGCCTTGTATTGGAGTTTTATTTTTCATAATATTATAATGGTGAGGGAAATGTTTTTTTCTACAAAAAGCAGATAAAAAAATATAGGTCGCCTTATAATCAGGGTTGCCCTATAGTCGGGCCAATACGGACGGTATATAATGTTGTAATTGAGGAAAGAAAAAAATATCACAAGTGTGCTGATAAAAAAATATGTGTTTCGATACGAAAATAAAAAATTCCAAGTGTTTCAAATGTACGGACGTTTTATGATAATTGTCACGATGATGATGTTATAACCTCAAAAAATGTAGTAATTAAAAATGTTTCTATGTTTTAATGGAACAAAGTAAAGAGTGGCCTAAAATCATGTAGAAATTAATGTAGAACTATATCAGTAAATTAAAAGATATTAGTCTTTATTTTAGAGAGAAATTCGTCTAGTTTGTCTTTTATTTTGTGTCAGTGAGTCGACACAGTTATATACAAATCAAATATGTCCATTTATTAACCAGGGCCAGCCTGAGGCAATTGTCAAGAGTGCAGTCGCATCTAGTCCCGCGCTTAGCGAGGCCTCACGCACATGACATAAATATAAAAATGGAGTTTAGCTAATTTATTCGGTCCTTGCCTATTTTAAAAAGGCGATTTCTAATATTTGTTTTTGTATATTTGTAAATATTTAATACTTTTTGGGTGTTATTAAATTGTGACTTGTGATCCACTCGGAAAGTGACAGAGCTTGTTCATTAAGAATATTTATGATCAAATCTATTGCATACATCCTATCTATTCATAACAATATTTTTAGTGAAATAAAAAAATTCATTTTAAATGGGTCTTTTATGGGTGAAAATATTTGGGTTTCATAATACTTCATCCTTACAATACTACTGTCATAAGCAAAAACGCAGCTAATGGGAAAAAATCAGAAATTTAACTAAGTATGAGGCAATATTCCATATCAAATTCTGAACCATAATCCATAAAAAAAATACAGAAAACCATTTATTTCAACACAAAAATCGACATAATGTCTTTTTTAATTTTACAAAATACTAGGTTTTTCTAAGCAAAAAAACAATAAAATGTGATTCATAAGCAAAAAGACAGCAAGTGCCTATACGTTTGCTGGGTTTTTGCTTATGAATCACATTTAACTGCTTTTTTGTTTATGAATCACGACATTTTTAAGCAGCAATGAAAAACGTAAAAGTGCAGTTTTCTCAAAACTTAACTTTTGCCATTAGCTGCGTTTTTGCTTATGAGGGCAGAATAGATGAAGGTATAAATAAATTATAAGGCCCCATGCCCAAACTTTGCACCCAGCCCCGCAATATTCCAGGCCGGCCCTGTTCTCAAGGCTTGATTAAATTATGTCAAAATTCAATGTTGTTTTAATTTAAGGTCTAAACTTGTCATTATCTTTGAATGTATGTATTTATTTCAAATCAACCAATAGAGCTGAGTACTGCGATTAGATATTATATGTGGCTGTGGAATGAATTTCATTTTGGATTTTGATGGATTAACAAGCTACAAATTACACAGTTACAGATATGCCACCTCTCTTTGGATTCCAACACTGCAATTTTATTGCCTCTCCATGATATATGAGAATTATAAAGCTATAAAAATAAATATTTAAAATTATTAGTGTGAAAGAAAAAGTAGTTGCGATATATGGGTGAACAATGAAAGTTTGGAGCAAGTTGAGGAATTCTGCTACACTAGAGAAAATATAGGATGGTCCTTGTGACAGTTCACAAATTTGCCCCAATACATCCTTGTAACGACGTTCAGTAATTTTAATTATTTTATCAACTTTAATATATGCCTCAATTCTAATAAATAGCAAGTTATTTAGGTAAATATATAACATAAAACTAACAATAATGACAAATTAATACATCATGTTACAAATTTGTAAAAATGTGGCAGTTTGTTAAAACCAAATAATATTTGGCGACGTTTTTCAAAAGTCACTACGTTAGTCTGCATTGGCTAGCGATGGGGTATGCGATAATTGGATTTTTGATTTTTTTTATACATAAAATTAAATGTTCGTAATTAGTATTAATTCATAGTGGATCTTGGCCTATTTAAAGATAGATACAAATCATACAATACATTAGAAAGTCAGTATACTGAACATTAGGAATTAAACCATCAGTTTAGAGAAAAACGAAAACTTTTTTACCCCATCCCTTTGAGACATGACATTTCAAACGTCACAGGGACCATGCTACATTTTCTTGAGTATAGGCATGTTCATTCCAATGTGTGCCACTCTTTATAGCCTCTCTGAATGGACAAGCTGTGACTCTGTTTCTTGACAAAGGCTTTTATCTGCAAAATATTGTTTTACTTTCCATTATAAAAATAGACTACCTCCTTAGCCCGTTCATAAGAAATCTGTCTTCTAATCCGGGCGGTTACGTATACGATTCCTACTGAATCCCAGACATTCTTAAAATGGAATCCAGTCCAATTTCCACTTGATGCCTCTTTGATGTCTTTCTGGTTGATTGGAAGGGATTGCCACATGATAATAAGCCAGCTAGATTGTACTGTGTACACCGAAAGGACTTCTTTGAATGCATGAAGTGTCAAGGAATGAATGTACTGTGTGTATTCTTTCCGCGACATTTAATGCTACTTTATTGTCTGTTTTTTAAATCAGATAATAAACACTATTCATAGAAACTTCAACCTATAATCTAAATTTGTTGAACTGGGTAATTATAAATCAGGATAATTAGAAATACCTTTAACCTAAAGTGGGCTTTATGTAAATTATAAAAAGATTTTTTAAGCTGACTTACATAATTTTTTTAAGGCCATAATAGTGATGTCACAAACCAGTACTATATCAGGTCTGTAAATATGAAACCGGATTTTTTTTATAGAAAATACACATTTAACATATTGTATGAAAATGGTAAAAAATATTTTATTCAAAGTATTGCCCATCGCTAGCTACACATTTTTCCCATCTCTCCGGCAATTTGTGGATGCCACATCGAAAAACATGTTGCTCTATTGAGGCAAACCAATCATCGAGTCATTTTCGTAAGAAGTGAAGCGCTGCTCAGCAAGTGCGTGTCCCATCGATGCAAATAAATAGTAATCGGATGGAGCCAAGTCTGGTGAGTAAGCCGCATGTGAAAGTATTTGCCAACTAAACGCCTCAATCGTTTCCTTGACCGGTTTTGCTGTGTGCGATGGTGCATTATTATGAAGCAAAATCACTTTGTGTTGCCTCTTTTGATATTCTGGTCGTTTTTCACGTAATGCTTGGTTCAAATCCCTCATTTTTTAAACCACTGTGATTTACCAAGAGCATGCTCTACGTAAGCTTCGACAAGCATTCGATACGATTCTGCAGCAGTTTTCTTCAAATGGTAACAGAAAATCAATGCTGTCCGCAAATCATAGTTTTCAGGCACAAAAACAGACATGTTCAAGGCTATGAAAACATATGTAGTTATATTAAACTTGTATTGTTGTGAGTTATAAGTCTTTGACAAATGTAAACTCAAGAAAACGGCGCCAATGACGTGGTTTGACAGTCACTACATTGACAACTAGAGCCATCTATGAGCAAATTCCGGTTTCATATTTACAGACCTGGTTTAATCGAACTGAAGTATGCATATGTCCCTTTATTTGTCAAAGTGAATTGAATTGAATGCTCATTACCTTTGGTGAGTATAATAGAAGGTACAGTAAAAAGTGGAGGATCCGGGTACTTATCGTTGGTGCCATTAGAGATAACTATGTGAACCAATTTGTGATGGCTTATCAGCGTCTTTCTCCATTGGGTGTCTGATAGTTAGCTACAGTTCAATACCATTTGGCTTGATTCGCTGCTGTTTGCTCCTAGTTGTGGTGAGCATTTACCGTATTGGCCCGACTATAGGGCAACCCTGATTATAAGGCGACCCCTATTTTTTAATCTGTTTTTTGGAGAAAAAAACATTTCCCTCACCATTATAATATTATCTTCTTCTTCTTCATCTTATTTTAGGCCTGTTATGGTCCTGCATCATTGTTTGCCTCTTGCGACGTCGACTGCCAGCTGTCTTTCCATCTTTTGGGAGGTCGTCCTGGAGGTCTGCTTGCTTGGGGGATACTGTCCCTGGCCATTCTTACGGCTTTTGGTTCAGCCATTCTGGATACGTGTTCGTTCCAGAACCTTCTTCTCTGTCGTCCCCATCTGACAATATCTTCAACTTCGCACGTCCTTCGGATTTCTGTATTTCGTACTCTATCACGAAGGGTTTTGCCAGCGATACTCCTGAGTACCTTCATTTCGCTGGTTGGAAGGAGATTTTTGGTTTTGACAGTGTCGGCTCTGGACTCTATGCTGTATGTCATTATGGGGCGGACACAGGTCTTATAATTTTATGAAAAATAAAATGCAAAATGTTTAACAAAAAATATTTATTAAAACAAAGTACAGTTAACATTATTTGCCATGATACCGAATTGTCTGGCAGCCGCACAGTTGTTGGTTGTTTCTGCAGCACGCACCACCATAACCTTAAAATTGGAATCATAGCTTCTGCGTATTCCTTGATTCACTTGATTTTTTCAAGCTCCTCGTCTTTCAATATGGTTAATCATAATATGTTTTTAGGTAGCAAAGATGCAAAACGAAGCACAGTTTAAAAAAACACCTCAAAAACTGTCGGAAATGACTACGCACAGGCTATGTGTAAACAATGACGCCTTTTGAACGCTCTCATTACAATGTTGCCATTTCGCTAATCACGAGTAGTGAATTTATTGTTACCCACTATGTTTGTGACTCGAATATAAGGCGACCCACCTATTTACGTATCGCCTTTTTAAATAAAAACCTCACCTTACAGTCAGGCTAATACCGTATGTTTTTGAGCGTGTTATGCGGTACGAGACGTATTTTTCCAAATGGCAGCTTTCTGGGCAGGAATAATTTAGTAGCATAGTTAAAACACTGCAAAAAAAAAGTTTAAAATCACCTCCATCATCTGGCTATAAACTTTAGTGATACCTTTTTGATTAAGTAAATGTTTATTGATAATTTACGTTTTTATCACGCATTTACTCCTTTAAACTCGAATAGTCTCTTGAAATCATTATTTCAATGAGGATGACGCCTGGTTGTTACGTCGAAACTAGTCAAGCTTAAAAAGACTAACGCACAACATAAGCTGTAAATTTTAATTTAATAATATCATATATTTGCCCAAATTTCAAAAACAAAGGAAAGGTTCTTAGAAAAAATGAAAACGCATTATGAGAAGATTGATAGATATTGGTATTTATCCCTTACATGCCTGGTGGGCTTATTGTTATATAGCAATTTATTCCAATTGACCAATTTATGTAGTATATTATTGTATGTACGGTAGTTTGAATCCATGACAAATTTTGAATGAAATTATTTACATATTATTTATAGTCAAGGCATTAATTAACATTGTGGAGGTTTAAAGACATTGTAATTTGTTTTATCAAACATTGTTTATTCCAGTTTTTGTACAGTTTTTGTACAACAGTTTCAAGGCTTTCACCTCATAATCAGCGTTGTTTGTGCTCCCTTGATGATAAGGTGGAAACCTTGAAACCGGTAGGGTTATACCGTTACAAAAACTGGAATAAACAGTGTTTGATAAAACAAATTACAATGAAATTATTTGTTTAAATTAAAGCAGAAAAGATTTCCTAGTATGGGTGGATTGCCTGTTAAAAAAAAACAGAATAACACATTTCTAAACAATAATTATATGAGTAGAGGAAAGGAATCGTAAGGAGATATTTAGGAGGCAAAAGGAATCATAAGGGGATGTTTAGGAGGCAAAAGGAATCGTAAGGGGATATTTAGGAGGCAAAATGAATCATAAGGGGATATTTAGGAGGCAAAAGGAATCATAAGGGGATATTTAGGAGGCAAAAGGTGTGATAGTGTGTTGTAATAAAAAATGTATGTAAGATCAAACAACTTATGTGAGCGCATTAAAATGTGTATAATAAATTATAGCATCCTATAATAAATTATAGGATGTTCAAAATCTACAGAACTATTATATTTAATCAAAAGTTACTCAGCTCTTATTAAAGGTTCACATTTCATATGAATGTATTCAAATTAACTAATTTACTTTTACACCAGAAAATATAATTTGTAAGAATAATGACATATTTGTGAGTATATTCTGCGTAGAATAAGCAGGATAAGCATTCCGAACACAGGTAGAATTGGAGGACTGAAAATATATTGTTTGTATTTGAATTTAAAATATCACTTTTAAGGGTAGATAAAATAAAATAATTCCATGAGAAAACAAATGAAAATGTACAAATGTTGAAAAAGCGTAATTAAAATAAAGTCAATTTGATACGTTGTCATAAATATTGTAATCAAAAGTTTCATATGATTAATCTACTTTTCTTCATTCTTCTTGAATAACAGCTGTGAACTTCTATATATGAAGGAGTATACGCCAGTGTCAAGTGATGATTAATCTATCAATACAGTACAAAGAAGCCAATTATCATAGATAATATAAATTCAACTTGTATGAAATAAGAATAATGCAAATATCATAAAATGTTGACTTTAATTTTGATTATTGAAAAACTATTGAGCTACTCATTAAACTTTAATAAAACAGCTTTCGATTTTTACATTTTGCTCTAAAGACTTCTTTTCAACATGCCTAAACCATCTCAACACTTTTTTCATCCATCTTATTGACATACCAATTTTTTTTTAATGCTTGCATCTCTCCAGTATTTATTCTACTCTGTCATTGACACTTTATTATGTATTGTAATCTCTTTATATGATATAGCGCAACTATTTCATACAAGGCTCAGGAGCGCAAGATACTTAGTATTGAGAACAGGTGTCTCAGGAGGATATTGGGAGTCAGGTGGTATGGCCACATAACAAACGACGCTGTACGCCGGCGCACCCTGCAGGGGTCTGTCGTCTCTGTACATTGAGAGAGTCTTTGGTCCTGTCTGGGACATGTTCTGAGAATGCCCGATGATAGTTAACCGAGGAGAGCGCTGTTTTTCTGTCCATTGGGGTCCCGACGTCCTGGAAGACCCTCTCTCACGGTGTACCGTTCTTATGACAAGGAAGTCAGATTGTTAGGAATGTCATGGAAGGAGATTAGCAACACCGCCTAAAACCGCTCTGAATGAAGAAGACTGGTGGACCCCCTATGCTCCCTTATGGAGCTTTAAAAGAAGGGTGAATTGATTTCATATGAATTAATTTTGAACACTTCATTTATCTTGTTATATGCCGCTACTCATCTTTCAATATTCCTTTTACTTCGGCCACCATGAGTTAATATACTATCCCAGAGCCTGCCTGAGGCAGGTGCAAAGGGTGTAGCCGCATTTATCTCCACGTTTAGCAAGGCATCGTGCTCATGACAGATAAAAAATGGAGTTTAGCTTATTAATTCAGTCCTGGCTTATTTAATAGACAGCCTCTAATTCTTGTTTTTTGGGTGTAATTTAATTGTCCTGGTGCTGTGTCCTTTCTGTTCCACTAAAATGATTGATCAACACCTGTTGTTTATTGTGTAATGTAGTCAAACATATTTGACTACATTACACAATAAACAACAGGTGTTGATCAAGTTTGTTTTATCTTAACTCACACTCAGTACTTCATTAATAACATACTTGGGCATATTTGGCCTCTTTTTCATGACAGATGCAGGTATAAATAAATAGGAAGGCCCCATGCCCAAACTTTGCACCCAATCCCGCAACTTTCCAGGCCAGCCCTGTACTGCCCAGATTACAAATTTTATCCATTTGTTTTAGCTTTCCTAAGTTGATCTATACATTGCAAACACTTTTAACCTTGCCTGCTTCTAAAACCAATTTATTTTTACTTTTAAATATTTAATACAGTTATTAAATAAACTCAACAAAATATAAAGGAGAAATACTCATGAGTTAAGTCTACACAGAAAGATAATTAAATTATTATGTTTAAGCAAAATAATTTGTTTGAACATAATAATTAAATTATAATGATTTATTTATACCTGCATAATATTTTTTAATTATTATGTAGGTTTAAAAATAACACATAATTTGGTCTCATATAAACATAACATATAATCTCGTATAAACCAGTAAAAATATTTCTTGCATATGTACCATTACACCTTCCTTATGTCAAAACAGACAAGTTTCTATATATTTTTATTCAAGCTCATCTCATTTACAGCCATAAACAAAGTTTGTCATATATGTCCTTCTCTTACTTATATTTCTCTCTGGTTCTTTCGTCAAAACTTGATCAAATTTTTCAGCATTTATTATAATTCTGTATTGAGTTAGTTTAAAAAAGTGCAAAAAAATAAATAATCCAGAAAATAAGAAAATGTATAGAGCGTAAGAGTTAGTTCTTAACTTGAATTCAAAGCAATCATTCGTCTCTTTATATTCTCAGGCTTCCAATTCTATACAAAAAATACTATTTTATCTATATAAATGTGATCTTCCTATTTGTATGTATCTTATGCTATATTTTGTCTATGGATCTACACTTTGGGCCTTTTAGATAATTAGTAATAAATCCATGGCTTACCTATTTTGCCACTCTATAAGAAACATTATAAAATACAGTCATAGATATTGCCATTATATAAAATAATACCATTATAAAAAAAATTGTTTTAAAAATGGAAAAAGTCAAATATTTATATTAATCGCTGATAAATATAAATCTATCAAAAAGGCCCTAAGACAAAGATCTATTTTGTCTAGTGAAACAACCATTTTGTGGTTGGAAGTCTGTTCTGCATTTAAGGTGATTATTCTATAGTGTATGAAATGTGTGTATTAAATATGGTATTGAAATTGTTCACTGATAAATTGTGTATAAAAATTATTCATTGAATAATTCAGCATTTGGCACATTTATTTTCTTTAATATTATATGCTGATACTTTTATAGTTTTTACTATTGAAAAGCTATCTATCATCTCACTTTGGATATAGTCATGCAAAAAAAAACTACATAAATGCAATTTACTTTTGAAATGTATATTTATTGTTAAATACATTAAAAAATTCATAAATTAATTGTACTAATAATAGAAACAATTTTTTTGTGTGTATTTTAAATTCAATCTCTAAATTTGAAAATAAGTAAAGCTTTTGAATACTTATTTGGTCAGTATTTTGATAAAAATATCCTTAAATATAAAGCTCGGATTTAATAACACAGAACAAGTATACAATGCAATAACACACCTAATAAATCAAATTTATGTTATATATAGTATAGCTAAACAAACTATAACACAGTTAAACAATGATTTTTTTACAGAAACAAAAGAAGGCATTCTTTATAGATTTTGGAGGGCTGAATTTGAAAATGACATTATCTTTTGTCAATTGCCTCTTGTTTTCATATTATACGAGTATAAGGACATTTATTGGTAATCACCCACAAATGTAACTTTAAACAGATCTGCAAATGGATCATTATTATAAATATATAAAACATATTATAAGCAGCATTAACTAAGGAAAATATAAAAGGTTCATTTGTGGTGATTTGAAGATCATCACAATAGTAGTTGGTCTGCAAGGTAGGAAGACTAAATACTGTTGCTTCGTATGTTTCCACTACAAGCAAAAAGAATGGCACCAATTGTGCCTGACATGAAAAATCTTTATGTGAACAGCTCACAGTAAAGTTTTGATGTCACCACTACCATGTAAAGCTGGGCCATGTAAAAGCAATGAACAAGGATGGACCTTGATTTCAATAAAGACATATCCAGAATAATACAGAATTTCGACTGTCATTTTCATATTCAGCGCTATAGTAGAGGGCTGATTATCCGTCGTAATTGGGGCCCTAGAGTCCCGATAATTGAAAAATGTGGTTGATCCAAATTAAGTTAAACATTTTAAAAGTTGAAATGCTATCGGCGCTCTACTGTACTCTCATTTTTTATAAAAAAACATAGATATTTTTATTTATAGCAGTGTTATCAGTTGAGAAGTTTTCAAAATAATCCATCACAACTATATAAAAAATATCTATTATTGAGATCTCTTAAAATAAATCGTGTATTGAAAAATTTTGAACATTTTTTTTTCAAAATGCTGACCAAATAAATAAATGAACACTTAATATCAAACTCAATGATGAGACTCACACACCAATTTTAAACTAGTAAATAAAGGGTAACACGGGTCGAGTATTTAATTTAATAACTTGGTTTAAAATATGAATGGAAAGTTTAATAAGATTTCATAAATATTCAAAATCTTTTATTTTGAATTGCTTGTCTTATGATAGAATAATTCATCTTCATGTTCAATGCTTAACCTGAGAGTCAATACTTATTCCATCTGGTCTCTTTACCATACAGCTGAAGGGTGGGTAATGTTGCAAATCCATGTATTGTTCTCTTGATGCTTATACAAAGTGAAAATGTTTTAACAACTTAGCCTTGATATTTTTTTTACAAAAAAAATATTCCATCTTTTGAGGACATTAGTATAATCAGTTTGATGATCTCTGTGGCTTAATTGATATAATGCCTGTCTTTCGACTCAGAGGTTATGAGTTCGATTCCTGCTAGAACCCAGATTTAAAAAATAAGGTTTTCCCTTATAAAAGTCTTTCTGGTTGGTTAGAAGAGATTGGCTCACGGCGATAATCCCGCAAGGTTGTACTGTATACAAAACAAAAGTGTTAAACATAATTTGCTAGGGCATTGCTATAATCGACAGACGTTATTTATTTAATAATAGTGGGATTGATCCCAAGTAAACTAGGCTTTTGTGTTTCTTACTGAGGACATTAATAATAATGTGTTGGCTGATAGTATCCTATCGATGGATGACCTTTTTGTCTATTTTCAGGTACTTGTTCCCAGTATCATATTTCCCACATGTTAAGCTGATTTTCTTTGTATACATCTATTCCACCAAAGCTTAATCTCGCTTAATTTCAGCAAGATCACGAAGCACCTTTCAAGATACCACATATATACCCATTCCTTATTTTGTCTTTCTTGCTTGCCAAGAGTCTTATGAAATTTTTATATACGAGGCGTATCCAGAAAGTAAGTGTACTGAGGCTCTCACGACCGGATGGATTTTATTTTCGACATGTTGGCTACACTTCCGTGTAGCCTGACCCTTCCCCTCCGCAACGAGACCGGTTCGAGGTCAGTACGTTGAGAAGTGTCGACGCGACAACACGTTTCGTGAAAAATGTTAACCCAATCTCCCGCCAAGTGCGAAATTTTGTAAAAAGGCAAGAGTTTTTGAGGCGCTGCAAACTCCATGGAGATGAATTTCTCCGCTCTATCGTTACTGGAGATGAAACTTGGGTTGAACACTACACGCCTGAAACCAAAAGGCAGTCTCAACAGTGGCGTCACACCTCTTCACCCTCCGCCAAAAAGTTCAAAACCACAATTTCAGCCAAGAAAATCATGGCATCCGTGTTTTGGGACTGTCAAGGCATAATTTTAATTGAATATATGCCTCAAGGGGAGACCATCAACTCTGCAAGATACTGTGAGACCCTAAAAAAATTGCGGAGGGCGATTCAGAACAAGAGGAGAGGCATGCTGACAAAGGGAGTCTGCCTGCTGCATGACAATGCCAGACCACACACGGCCAACGCCACAAAGGAACTGCTCGCCTCGTTTAAATGGGATGTCCTGAACCATCCCGCGCATTCCACGTAATTTTTTACTACGGTAACCACGTAATTTTTTTGTTTAAATAAAAAAAATTGTAACCTACAAAAATTCAGTACACTTATTTTCTGGATATGCCTCGTATTTTTCCTTTCACTATCATGGGCATTCTCTTATATGTTTATAACAAAAAGAGCTCAAGAGAACAAAACAATATCATCACATGTGACGAGGCTTTTTACTACTGTTAACTGTGAAAATGTGAATCAGCCTTATAATATTAACCATAGATAATCAACATATTTTTAACTATTCAAAACCTTTTGAGTCATCCTTGAAATTGGTGTAATAATCCTTCGTAGAAGTTCACAGATATTATTTAAGAAGAAGGAGAAACCTTTTGATCACACACAATTAAGGCTAATTTACACTTTGATTGATATTGTCTATTGGTGTTTTATTTGCTTCACAATGTAATTGAATTTATTTTATGCATGAGGCTAAAGTTAGCGTCAAAATGAGACGAACACCCTACATGTGGATTTTTTAATTGTAAAAATCACCCATTATATGAATATTATTTAAACATAAATTCAGTCTTATTCTATAATAACTTTTAAATCAAACCTTTGTATAATATTAAAAAGATATTATAATCTTTCAACGATTTTGTCCATTTAAAAATATTTTAGCTTGGCAAGGAGAAACTTGAATGATGATTGATATAACGTTGGATATTGTTAATACAAAATCAAAATGTCTTTACAAATGATTAGAGCCTGAAATAATATAGAATAAATAAATATGGTATGTACGGACTGTGTTGCCATATTTTTTTACATAACTATATTCAAAAAAGAATTGAGTGATATATTTTACTCTCATTTTTTGTACTATGCTATGTTGTGCCACTAACAATACTAAAGCAAGTTTGACTGTGTATTATATCATTGGAATAAGAAGAAATGTGTGTTTTCTAGAAAAAACATTGACACTTTTATGTTCGAATATGATTAAATGATATTTTCAATAAAATATTTTACAAATTGAAATAAACATAATAAAAGTTGTAATCCAGAATGAATCAAGTATAGAAAAGGATTTAATTGTTTATTATTGTATTATATTTTCATTGCATACGATCAATTTGGTGGTTACGAGGCAACTTTTTCCAAACAGCCATAAAGATGTTTTCAGTGATAATCAGACTGGAAACCATTTTTTTTAATCTGGGAACAGAGCAAAAAAGTGTATATTTTATTAATTTTCAATCAATAGAAAATTGGATACTATAAAAAAAAAACAAGATAATACAGTGTCGTTGTTAACACAAAAAGGAGTTATTTGGTGCGAAAAGCAAAGATTTTCCCACCAGGTGTCATTCCAAAGAAAGAAATGGGGAAAAGTTACAATACTGGCAACAAGAATAATTTTTTTTTACTAAAAACTTACATTCAAAATTTTTGGTATCAACATATATGAGAGGTGTGAATGCACCTTAATTTTTTTTTTAAAATTAATTTTCATTTCACATAAGTCCAAGAATTGTGATAAAATTGATTGAGCAATTAATAATGGAATGAGCAAACAAATATTTCGTATATTGTTTAAATATTGGAAAAATTAAGTAAGATTAACTATTGATAACAAATACAAATTTTCTGTAGCGTGAGTTTTGCTTGTACTATGGTTTATAAATTAAATTTATTTTTTATGACAATACGTACCATCTTTTAACCTGTGTACTTGTGTTAGCACGATACATCAGTATCATTCTAGATCTCATCACAAAATGATATTCAATGCTATAATGATACGGACAAGAATGCTGCGAAAAAGAAAAAAATTAGCTTTGCAAACTACGTTGTTTAAATTTTTTTCCAAATTAAATTTTCATTCACTTTTTGTCTTTACTCTATGGACATTGTTTATTTACCAATAAAAAACTTCAGTGTTTCTAATTTTTTATTTTTTTTTATTATATATAAGTGTGCTAGATTTGAAAGTGCATACATTTCAGTAAGTAAATAGATAAATATTTTTGCTAACCGATGCATATAAAAGTAGAATTGGAATGGATTTTAAAACGCATTGTAATACTTTGATCGGTACGGTTTTGCATAATTCGGTGTTTTTTCGACACATTAACCGTACTATTCAAGGTATTACTGTATTTGTAAAATTTATATTGGGAAATACAATGGAAATCATATTCTTGTAGAAGTGTTGATGAATTCAAAGTTTTAAGATGCAGGTCTTGTGGAATATTTTTTGTGATCTAGCATAGTTAGGTAACTCATGGGAACAATAAAAAAAAATCAAACTTCAAAAATGAAATTGTTGAAATATTTATCTTATTGACATTTTTTGTAGTTAATTAAAACTTAAAAAAAATGATTTTCACTTGTAAGGTGTATTTTTAATTTATTTAAGTATTATTGTCTTTTTCTTTTTAAATGAACCAAATGATTACATAGTAAATTTCAATAACATATTAAACCGTGTTACTACCCTTGAAAAAAGGGCATTTTCCCGCCAAGTATTCAAAGATGTAAGGATAATTATGACTTCAGTTATATTTATTCTTTTAAAAAATAAAATAAAAACCAAGCGGTAAGGGCAGAGCCAGCACTAGATATTTAATTGCCTGGGAAACTCATTAAAAAATGCGTCCTCATAAAGTGTCAATTTTTAATTGTTTTTAAATTATTTTCGGATACTATTATAAAATGCAAAGTTCAAGGGATTCCATATTGATCTTTCTTTATATAAATATTTAAAAATCCGATAAAACACACTTTAACCCTTATCATGGCATTGTAACATAGGTGTCACACTAATTTCTGTTTTTTTTTTTAAATCCAGAAACTGTAATGTAATTTCAAACATGGCAACACATTCAAATACTATACATGCACAATTGTGTGCAGTGGTATCATCTGGTGATAAATATTGACAACGCTACAAGCTTTCAAACGACATCGAGTCAATATGTCTGGACAGCGTGGGCGCGTTTTGAAAATTGGTGTAAATAATCTAAATATCTTATTAATCACTACATGTAGAGAAAATTTTATTCAAACCATTTTAGTTGTTGATAATTCAGCTATGTAAATGTTGTTCTTGTTTTAGATTATAGAATCATTTTATAGCCCTTTTTGTGTTTTATAAAAATTGATATTTTGGCAATGTAACGAGGCTGTTACATATAAAAAAACTATATTAGGAAAAGTTGTGATTTTTTTCCCATCAATCCTTCATAACTTACCATATAACGAGGAATCACCAAAGAAAAACATTAATATTTGGATTAATTGAACTTTGCCAAGATAAGGGTTAATTTCTGTTTGTTATCATTCACGACCTCTGAGATACCTCGAGTTTCCAAGTTCTTTGACACTCCATCAAAACCTTAGCGGTTCAAATCAAATCTTCGTAGAAAAAACTTATTAAATTTGGTTCATTTATAATGTTTGTGAAAAACTCTTTATTATAAATCTCCGTCCTTTTCCCAAATTTGTTTTTTTTAAATATTTTTATTTATGTATTTTTTTCCAATCAAAATAATGGATGATGTTTGTATATTAGGTGATAACTATTTATTATTCAATCACTTGACCTGCATCCAAAAACTAATTAGTCATTTAGTGTAATATATATTCTAAATATGGCATCGTCCCGACACTTGTTTTCTGAGAAAATGTGCAAATTATAAAAAAGAAAAATATTTACATACCCTACTCTTGTTTAAAATGTAAATTAAGTGGATTGACTGTATATTAAAATGTACGAACATTAATTTTTACTCATATTAGGTGTACAAATAAGTTTCCGCCGTTTTTTATAAAAAAATGGGCATTTATTGTGAAAGAACGGAACCTCATGTTTTATTCGAAGTAGTACCCATCGCTTGCCACTACTTTTCCCCATCTTTCTGTCAGCATACGAATACCGCGTCAGTCATCATCATCATCTTTTGAGGCTATCCACGAATCGACTCAATTTTTGGTATCTTCATATGATGTGAAGTGATGCTCAGACAGGCCATGCGTCATCGATCAAAACAAGTGGTAATCAGAAGGAGCAATGTCTGGTGAATACAGCGGGTGGGGTAAAACTTCTCAATTGAGTGTTTCCAAATAGGTTTTGACCGGTGCCGCAACATGTGGACTAGCATTATCATGCAGGAGAATAATTTTGTCGTGTCTGGCGTAGTAGTGGGCGCGCTTTTCCTCGAGTGCTCGACTCAATCTCATCAATTATGTTCGGTAGACAGCCCCAGCAATGGTTTCATTCGGTTTGAGCAACTCATAATACACGACACCAAGCTGATCCCACCAAATACACAACAAGAGTTTTTTTCCATGAATATTTGGCTTAGCCGTAGATGTTGAAGCATGACCAGGGGATCCCCATGATTTCTTCCTTTTTGGATTATCATAATGGATGCATTTTTCATCACCAGTGACTATATGGTGCAGAAAACCCTTTCGTTTATGCCTGGCAAGCAGCATTTCACATGTGGAAAATTGGCATTCAAAGTTTCTCCGTGTCAGTTCATATGAATCCCAATTTCTTTGTTTTTGAATCATTCCCAATGATTTCAACCCATGTGAAATTGCTTGTTGAGTCACTCCTAATGTAAGTGCAAGTTCTTCTTGCGTTTGGCACGAATCTTGATCCAATAATACTTCCAATTCCGCGTCTTCGTACACTTTCGGCCTTCCGCTACGTTCTTTGTCTTCGATGTCAAATTCACCGTTCTTAAACTTTTGAAACCACTCACGACAACTTCTCTCACTTAAAGCAGCCTCACCATATGCTTCTACAAGCAATCGATGCGCCTCAGCTGCAGATTTCTTCAAATTGAAGAAGTAAATCAAAAGTTCCCGCAAATGACGCTTATTCGGCTCAAAACTTGACATTTTCGAACACAAAAAATATGTTATACTGATAAAAATTCACTAATATTTCAAGGTCATGTTGTTGACAGATGTCCAACCTTACGATAATGACATTTTACATCTGACAATTTTAACCATAACTTACTGGTGGCGCCAACTTTTGTCAAACGGCGGTGACTTATTTGTACACCCAATAAATAATCCAAGGAAATATTGTTTTGTTAACAGAGTTGTAGAATCTTGGAACAAACTGTCCAATAATGTAGCTAGTGCTGTGAAATTGAACCAATTTAAAAAAAAACTGTGGACAGGTTCCTACACAGAAACCATTACTTCTCTTCATAAATAATATATGACAGTTGAACTTGACATATATATATATTATATTATATTAACAGCATTCATGTCTATAATGAATATATTAACAAGTTTTACATTAACCTTTCCATTCCTGTGCAAAAAAAAATTGCACGTTCCGGTGCTGTGTATTCAATACACATATAAAAATGAGCGATTTAAAACCGTAAAAATAAGAATATTCATAGCCAATCGCTTAAATTAATAAAATTTTAAGTCAAAAGTGATAATAGATGAAATTGAATTGCTGAAAACATAAAAAAAACATCGGCCGACGTTCACAAAACGGATGCTCTAATGGATGCTCGAAAGCTACTGAAGCGAGCAAACTGAGATTCTATTTCTTGCGTTCCCATATACCGAAGTAGAGTGAGAGTGAGATGTGAATAGCGTCACTTCCTCACCCATAGCGGTTTTTTAGAATGAATATACCTACGTCACACACTGGCACACGTTTGATTGTATTGGTGAATTTATTCCCGATTTTCACAAAATATCTCTGAGGTGGCCGATAAGTGCTAATTATTATTAATATTATTTTTCCATTCAATGCTTAAATGTATTACAGAGGAATACCTAAAATCTGAACCCAGTATTTATTATATTTATGGTATAGAGATATTAAAGTGTTTAGAAGCAATGTATACTAGTTACACATAACAGGACAGGAAGGGTTAATGCTGAAAAAAAAACATAATATTTGTTTATGGTATTGTATTACACTTCCTTTGTATACAATACAACCTGGCAGGTTTTTTCACCAATGGCTCAACCAGAAAGATATTGAAGAGGCTTGAAGTGTAAATTAGACTGGAATCCTTTTTTTAAAACAAATTTGGTACTAACAACTTAATCTGCAATACATAGATTGAAAAACAGATGTCTTACAAACTAGGTTACGAAGGTCGTCATACCAAATATCTATCTTAAAGTTTACAAGCATTTAGTTGTTCCTTGATACTTTTTTATTTAACTTTTGTCAGAGAGATCGTGTCATTCGACATAATCATTCCGGCACAGAACTGCTAATTGTCTTCATTTAGTTCAGCCCTCAGCTTCTCTCGAAAATATTTCCAGTGACTGATTTGTCAGAGAGATCGTGTCATTCGACATAATCATTCCGGCACAGAACTGCTAATTGTCTTCATTTAGTTCAGCCCTCAGCTTCTCTCGAAAATATTTCCAGTGACTGATTTGTCAGAGAGATCGTGTCATTCGACATAATCATTCCGGCACAGAACTGCTAATTGTCTTCATTTAGTTCAGCCCTCAGCTTCTCTCGAAAATATTTCCAGTGACTGATTTGTCAGAGAGATCGTGTCATTCGACATAATCATTCCGGCACAGAACTGCTAATTGTCTTCATTTAGTTCAGCCCTCAGCTTCTCTCGAAAATATTTCCAGTGACTGATTTGTCAGAGAGATCGTGTCATTCGACATAATCATTCCGGCACAGAACTGCTAATTGTCTTCATTTAGTTCAGCCTTCAGCTTCTCTTGAAAATATTTCCAGTGACTGATTTGTTGTCATATTGACCAGATTTATTCAACGTATCGGAAATCAACCACGGCTCCGCATGTCATCAATTTTTGAGATTTCTACTTACATGAGTGCGGTTTCTATCCGTGACTCTATCCTATGACGTTTATTCTAGGAATGTTGGGATACTACCTTCTAAGCATGAGGAGGGATGTGAGTCTCTTCCTTTATCTTTAAACTGTTGATGGGAGCAACATCTAATCCAACTACTATATGCTGGAAAAATATTGTTTTATGTTCCTAATAATTATTTGAAGTACAGAAATATTAATTTATTTAGACTAGCAATAAATATAACTTACTTTTCTAGTGTTCTTCTTTTGTAAAGTGGGCTGTCCCTTTTGAATAGGACCTTGGATATTGACTTCTTCAACATTTAAGAAAATGTTTTTAAAGTATTTTGAACTTTCTTAGTAATGAGAGTTTCTTGTTATATTTTTCTTTAAGTTTTGTATGTGAATGAGTTTAACCTTTCCTTCCCTGTGTTGGGTATCTTCTACACGTTGCTTCTAATAACCATCAATATCTCTATAAATATAATAAATACAAGGTTAAGATTTTAGGTATTCCTCCATAATATATTTACGGATTGATTTAAAAAATAATATTAATAATAATCAGAATTTATCGACTACATCGAGGTGTTTTGTAAAGATCGAAAACAAATTCGCATTTAAACGCTGCGAGTGCCTCGTCTTGACGATAGGTGAATAGTATGCGGGAAGCGCGACACTATATTCGCATCTCACTCTTGCATACTAGACTGAATTGCGAGGAGCTGAATTGTCTCAACGTCGCAAGCAAAGGCGTAAGCGCCGGGGTATGCGACTGACGTTCCGCGCCACTAGTAGCCTCAAGGCTTGGAAATAGGTTAGACGTACGCCCGTTCCGTGAGCGTTTTTTAATGTTTTCAGATGGTTTTTTAATGTTTTCAGCAAATAAATCTCAATTATTATAATTTTTAACTTCAATTATAATTAATTAAGGGGATTATCTATGAATGTTCTTATTTTTCCGATTTAAAATCGCAAATTTTTTATTGCGTACTCACTACCCAACACCGGAGCACGCGTATTATTTTTATCACCGTAAGGGAAGGGTTAACCTGTATATGTAAACTCTTTGAAATAAATAAATTCTTTCCTGCATGAGCTCCTCCATTGAACCTTCGCTCATGGTGACACACAATGAAAGTGTAATAGATATAATAAATAATTTGTATGTACAATTATGTTTTACTTACATTATGGTTATTCATAGATTATGAAAATTCTCTCTGGATTGATTGTCTTCATATTTTATTTATCTTTATAGAAACAAATTGACAAGTGTTTGCACATTTTCTCAGTCACAAATGTTAATATCGATGACAGATTAAAATTGTTACTAAGCGTACATTGATATTAACAAATTGGACAGACATAGATTTTTCTATTTAGTCTAGGTACGCCTATAAACTAATATACCTTAGTGTGCAGAGAGAAATGATTAAAGAAGCTAGTTTTGGTATTCTAATAATTAGCGTAAGAGTTTAGGAGTAGGTAAACATATTGTGAATTTATATAAACAAAGAATAATGACAATTAGAAACAGATTATACCATCTGTGGTGTTGTTATACCGTGAATGTACATAATATTCATAATTAAAGATCATTCTTGTTTTTATGTCTTTCATTATTACCTGCAAGTAGCTGACCCCAACAGTCTTCGCAGACAATGAGTTGGGATGGAGCCAGGGAAAAGATTATTACCTGCAAGTCATTTTTTGAATAAATATTAGGCTGGGCCACGGATGTATGAAAGAAAAATAACTTGTCCTAATCAGAATGTAATAGTGAAAAAAGGTTGCCAAATGACGCATTTTCATTATATACAAAGTTTCATAACGATTCGAAAACATCTTCTGTCTCCGGATTGTACTTGAAGTTATGAAAAATTTAGAAAAAAAGCCCATAATTTATCTCTTCATACCAAGTTACTTGATTAATTTTTTTTTTATAATTAAACAACAGTTTAAGGTAAGTATTAATGTATTAAAAAGAAAAAGAAGTCATTACATACAAGGGTCATCCAGAAACTAAGGTAACAAGGGCTCCTGAGGCCGGGGGATTTTTTTTGTTTCAAAGTTGGCGCACCTGGCGTGTAGGGGGGATCCTAATGGTCAGTTTGTTTGGTCCCGCGTGTTTGTCGGCCATTTTGTTCAGTCACAGTAAATTCTTCCGATGGAGATGTCGTCGCGGGCTTCCGCCACCTCTCGCGGTCATCCATTTTTTGACTTTGCAGAACAATACCGCCGCGAATATCCATCGGAAGCTCGTGGAAGTTTATGATAGTGATGTGATGAATCGACATGTCACGAAGTGAGTTGTTCAGAGAAGGCCGTACTGATACTCACGACGAGGCAAGGCAGTGATTTCTGACGAATTTGTACAAAAAATTGAAGAACAAGTGCGAAATGACATGTGACATGTGACGCTTGACGACCTTCACAAAGAATTTCCTGACATTTCTCGGAGTCTCTTTGGTAATATTGAGTCGGAAAAACTTGGTTACAAGAAGTTGTGTGCGAGATGGGTTGGGCACCCATCTCGCACACTCACACCGGAATGCTCACAGCGGAGCACCGTCAAAATCGCGTGACCGCCGCGCGTGAATTTTTGGATCGTTTTGCACAGGAGGGAGAAGCTTCTCTGGACTCTATCGTGACGGGGGATGAGACGTGGGTGTGTCACTACACCCCCATAATTTTTCAACGATCAGGAGGTCGAGGAAGCTGTGAAGAAGTGGCTGAAAGAGCTGGCGGCGGAGGTCTATAACACTGGCATACAAAAGCTGGTGCCCCGACTACATAAATGTCTCGATCTCGACGGCGATTACGTTGAAAAATAGTTCAATATATTTGTGAACCCTCGTAGTTATACTTTAAGTTATACTTCATAACTAATTAGCAACAAAATCCTTTTTGCTCTCAAATTGTGGCATTACACTGCGAGATGCTATCTTAACTTTAATGAATCCTTCTCTTACTGTTTTCGAACACTTAGTTGCTGAGGCTTCTGTGACAGTCTTCACGGATCTTTCAACTGCTTGCGTATGACAGGGCAAATTCAGAAGAGGCAGTTCATCTTCACCGCCATGTGTTGTGAACAACTGAAGATCATCGTCAGACACTTGTTGAATTATTTGTGGTTCAGTGATGTTTTGCTGCCAGTTTATAAGATCGTAATAAGCGGCAGCTTCAAGGTTTATATTTGGAACTTGAAAGAGTCTGATTTTCTTACTGTGCATGGTGCGAGCTTTCAGAATCCGGCGTGCAGCTAGTTATCTCAGATGCTTTTGAGGATCAGTTAACATTGTGCTAATAGATAACACTCTCTCATGGCGAGATCAAATAAATGAGGTAAGCCAATGCAAAAAAAAATTGATTCGGCCCGGCCTAATAAATATGGTGTTTAATGTAAATTAATATGTGGTATTAAGTTACGTGGTGTTGAATGTAAATTAATACAAGGTATTAATTTAAATTCAACACCATATTCATTTAATAAAGATCTCAATACGTAACAATCCGTAACAAGTCTTCTGTGGAATTTATCGCAAGATCTGGTATACCACAAGGATCCAATTTAGGTCCCCTACTATTCCTCATATTAATAGACGACATTCAAAATTCCATAAGTCACTCGACATGTTTATTGTTCGCTGACGACTTGAAAATATTCAAAAAGATCAATTCACCTCAGGACTGTGCACAGTTACAAAAGGACCTAGACTCCCTAGTCTCCTGGAGTGAGCAAAATCATCTTCTGTTCAACATTAATAAATGTGTCTGTGTATCTTATAGTCGATCGTTTTCACCAATCCACCATCAGTATACTATACAGGGAGTGGCACTAAACAGAGTTTCTGAATTCAAGGATTTGGGCGTAACCTTCGATGTCGGACTCACGTTCGTTAACCATGTCTCACGTTTGATATCGGACTGTTACAAACTACTCGGTTTTGTAATGAGAATATCAAGAGAATTTAACAGCACCGATATCCTCCGAAATTTATATAATTATCTAATTAGAACCAAATTAGAATATGCATCTACGGTTTGGGCTCCTCACCAGCTCAAATACAAAAACAATATAGAACAAATACAAAAAAAATTCCTCAGATATCTATGGTACAGAACAAAGGGCGATTACCCAAAATATGCTCACCATGCCGAACTTCTCACGGTGTGTAACTATAGAAGCCTTGAAACAAGAAGGCAAGAATCCATTGCGATATTCCTAATAAAGGTTTTCCAAGGTTCCTTTAACTGTCCCGCGATTCTAGAAGTACTAAGCTTATATGTACCCAATAAATATATCCGTGCAAGGAATCACCCTCTGTTCTACATACCAACTTACAGGACGAATATCATGGCTAAACACTCAGTCACGCGTGGTATAGAGATATTGAACCAACTGAATGACACGGTTGATATATTCTCGGTACCGTCTAGCAGTATGAGAAGAATCCTGGCTGATATTATTCCTAACGAATAAGCTAACGCTAGAAGCAAACCCTCTTTGTGTAACAGGAGAAATCCGTGCAAAGTGGATAAAAAAAAAAAAAAAAAAAAAAAAAAAAAAAAAAAAAAAAAAAAAAAAAATAAATGAAATCCAATAGGGAGGGATATTACAAGAGCTTTTATTGTTGCTGGTCTCGTGATGTGAAATTGTCTGCCTCTTAGTATTAAAGGTAGCATGTGCAGCTTTAGGAAGCACTTAAAGATAACCTTTTTTGGGAGGTTTTATAAAATTTTATGATGTTCATGAACACTACACTAAAGTTAGAATGTTACTATAAACACTACACTAAAGTTAAAATGTTACTATGAACACTACACTAAAGTTAAAATGTTACTATAAAATGTTATACCACATATCGGAAGATCTACAAAGTTTCTTTGTGGTTCATCTTCCTTTGGTCAATTTTCTGTGTATTAATTATCAAACATGTTTTTCTGAATATATGCAGATGCGGGAAAGTACCTAATTTAATGGCCGCAGCCACTACCTTCTTATCCTTATACTCAACTTATGTGTGTATGTTTATTTTGTAATATTTTAAATTTTGAAGAGTGTGCTCTCAAAACGGAGCTATATAAATTGTCCTTTTATTATTATTATTATTGGCTATATCCAGCTTGGAATAATCTAATGCTATATATGAGGGCGGTTCAATAAGTAGCAGTGTTAGGAATAAAGATGCCATTTTTTTCAAAAACAAATTATGTTATTTTTCAACATAGTCCGCTTTTAGGGATATCCACTTTTCCCAACGTCCCTGCCATTATTTTAAACCCTCCAAAAAATAGGAATTGTAGTGTTTCCAGTGTATGATGATGCATCCAGGTCTCATTGACAGTGACAACTCGACGCAAAAACTCCTTCGGATCTCGCTTAAATTGCTCCAAACACAGCTTTGAAGTTGTAAGCTGCACGCACTTGTCCGTAAGCAATCGCAGCAGCCATCGGGTCGACAACTTTTTCATTGCCAACTTATCATGTAAATTATAAATTGCCATTCCTGTCGACACACCTATGGCCTCTGCTACTTTGCGCACTATCGTTCAACGATCAGCGAGAATCATGTCGTGAACTTTTTCAATGATTTCCTCGGTAACCACATCTGCCGGGCGATCCTCATCAAAAACGGATGTACGACCACATTTAAATTCGTTGAATCAATATCTAACTGTTGTCATTGATGGCGAAGGGTCCCCATAAACAGCATCCAATTTCGCTTTTATTTCCTTACACGTTTTCCCACCCAAAAGCAAAAAGCGAATCGCTGAACGATTCTGGACTTTCTCCATTTTAGCGAAAACCACATTCCACTGCTTACTGCAATGGCTGTCAAATACAAACTAACCTATGAATCAGTGTTCAATTTGTTTTTGGCGTCGATAACAGATGGCGGCACACGATGGTAACAGCAACTTACCTTAGCAACGCCATCTGTCGTCAAACATGGGTATTTATTGAACCGTCCTCGTATACTTTAGTCAAATAATTTAAATGTGTGTAGAACAATCTGGCAACCTTAAAACAGTTTTACCGTGTGGTATACTTACCCAGGGCTGGGTTGGTTATGTTGCTGCACAGGGGCTCGACCAGTGGAGAGGTATGGTGACTGGAAAGGTGGCAGTTTTTGAGACTGCGAGACTTGACCATAAAAAAAAGAAAACTCGTTCAGCATCGAGTCACCAGATATCGACTGGAAAAGTGTCCACACTGCGGGAAAATGTGCAGATCCTGAATTGTTATTTTAAGCTACCTCAAAGTGCACAGAGTGAAGTGATACTCATTTACGAGAGATTGTCCAAGATAAATTAACAACCTGGAGGGGCTTGTGGTGTATATATACGAAGCGTATCCAGAAAGTAAGTGTACTGAGGCTCTCACGACCAGATGGATTTTATTTTCGACATGTTGGCTACACTTCCGTGTAGCCTGACCCTTCCCCTCCGCAACGAGACCGGTTCGAGGTCAGTACATTAAGAAGTGTCGACGCGACAACACGTTTCGTGAAAAATGTCAATCCAATCTCCCGCCAAGTGCGAAATACGCGGCGTCATCCGTTATCTCGTTTGGAAGGGAAAACCTCCGGTTGAGGTTTATAATGAGGTGAGAACTCCATATGGTGATAAAGCTATGAATCGTACGAGTGTGTACAAGTGGTGTCGCGAGTTTAAAAACGGTCGTACGTCTGTGCATGATGATCAGAGGAGCGGAAGACCTTCAATTGTGACTGACGAAATTGTGGAAAAAATCGAAAATGCGCTCCGTGACGATCGCAGATTGACTATGGATGAACTTTCTGCGATGTTTCTGCAAATCTCCAGATCTCTAATACACGAAACCATCACAGAAACCCTCGGATATCGGAAACTGTCCGTGAGGTGGGTCCCAAAACAGCTGACAGACCGACACAAGTTGAATCGAGTGGAGGCCGGGCAAGAGTTTTTGAGGCGCTGCAAACTCCATGGAGATGAATTTCTCCGCTCCATCGTTACTGGAGATGAAACTTGGGTTGCACACTACACGCCTGAAACCAAAAAGCAGTCTCAACAGTGGCGTCACACCTCTTCACCCTCCGCCAAAAAGTTCAAAACCACAATTTCAGCCAAGAAAATCATGGCATCCGTGTTTTGGGACTGTCAAGGCATAATTTTAATTGAATATATGCCTCAAGGGGAGACCATCAACTCTGCAAGATACTGTGAGACCCTAAAAAAATTGCGGAGGGCGATTCAGAACAAGAGGAGAGGCATGCTGACAAAGGGAGTCTGCCTGCTGCACGACAATGCCAGACCACACACGGCCAACGACCACGAAGGAACTGCTCGCCTCGTTTAAATGGGATGTCCTGAACTATCCCGCGCATTCCCCCGACCTAGCACCTTCAGATTACTATCTCTTTACCTCCCTGAAGCTGCACATGGGTGGAAAAAGGTTTTCAACCGACGAGGAGGTAAAGGAGGAGGTGGAGAAGTGGACGGAGGGGTAGGCGGGAAACTACTTCGAGGAAGGCATCAAAAAGTTGATACCCCGCTTCACCACCTGCATTGAGAGGAATGGCGACTATGTCGAAAAATAGCTTACATATGTACTACGGTAACCACGTAATTTTTTTAAGTAAAAAAATTGTAACCTAGAAAAATTCAGTACACTTACTTTCTGGATATGCCTCGTATATATATATATATATATATATATATATACACGAGTATATATACACCTTCCCTGTCGCGGTAGGCAGAGAAAAGGGAGTGCCAGACTTTCATATCGTGACATATATCTACCTCTTCTGCCTCCATACACTTTCTCATTCAATTCCTATGATTTCCGACTTTTTACATTTTATTCTTTCAACATATCACACTTGATCGAACCACACTTTCCATTGTTTTCCTCTACCACGCCTTCCACACAAATTTGCATTGTTTATTTGTTTTTTAGTATTTATTAATTCATTCATTTTCATGTCCAAACCATCTCGGAGTGATCTTCTTCGCCTTACTTAATACATCAGCTGTAAGTTCACATTCATCCCTAATCACTTCATTCCGTATTCTGTCATACATTGTCACCTCATGTATTCTTTTCAGTGTACACGTTTCTAAAGAATTTATTAGCTCTATTCAGTCTTTTTCCACATCTACGTTTCACTTCCATACATTGAAGTTGTTTTTAAAAGAATAGATATGACTAAAATCATAGGTTTCCTTAATACCCTCGAACACTAGGCGGACAAAGTGCCCGTGTCGTTCGAGGGGAGTAACACAGCGCAGGGTTCGAACTGATGACAGAAGTCACAGGAGTCCAGCGCGTTACCTCACGGCCATGCACCTCGAATAGACCTTGTTACTAGAATACTGTAGAATTTGATGCTGTCCGGTTTGAGTATATATGTTTTAGTGCCTCATTGACTTTGTTTCCTATCGCGACATGCTGTTTGATATCTCTCGTATGTCTTCCATTATCTGAGAAAACATTACTTAAATTGCACGATCCCTTAACTTACTTTAATCTTTCATTTCTTGTACACAATATCACATTTACTTTTCATACACATACACATTTAATTTTCTTTTATCACTATCACTTATTCATTCATACACATTTACTTTTATTTTATCACTATGACTTTAGATTTCACAACATTCATTCTCAGATTTTTCTTCACACCACTTTTAAATCATTTTTATGTTAAAAGAAAACAGATTATTTTACTGGTCCAGTTAATCTGTAACCTGGTTAAATCTAGAGTTAACTGTATTGTATGTACTGGTCCAGTTAATCTGTAACCTGGTTCAATCTAGAGTTAACTGTATTGTATGTACTGGTCCAGTTAATCTGTAACCTGGTTCAATCTAGAGTTAACAGTATTGTATGTACTGGTCCAGTTAATCTGTAACCTGGTTAAATCTAGAGTTAACAGTATTGTATGTACTGGTCCAGTTAATCTGTAACCTGGTTAAATCTAGAGTTAACTGTATTGTATGTACTGGTCCAGTTAATCTGTAATCTGGTTAAATCTAACGTTAATCTAATCTAACGTTAATCTATCTAATCTAAGTTAACTGTATTGTTTGTACATATATAAAGGTAATTTTGAAATAAAATAACTTTATTATTTTAAATATATTTTTATTTAACCATACAATGTTTCCTTGTAACATTATGAAATAAATAGTACGAAAAATTATAATTATTCGATACATTTATGATAGGAACAACGTAATCATTTATGTTAATACATTAGTAAATAAATATCAAAGTTAATAAATTCAAGTAGGCATTACATACTCCTTATTAAATCAATAGAAAAATTACATAAAAGATTCGACATGTACTGAAAAAATTGTCCACGATTATATTACGCAAGCTGAAAAGTGAAACCAGTGGTTTGCAAGAAGTTTCGTGAAAAACTTCTGTTTTAACCTTTCCCTTCCTGTGCTAAAAAAATCCACCCATTCCGGTGCTGTGTATTCAATACACATGTAAAAATGAGCGATTTAAAATCGGAAAAATAAGGATATTCATAGCAAATCGCTTAAATTAATAAAATTTGAAGTCAAAAGTGATAATAATTGAAATTTAATTGCATGAAAAAAAAACATCGGATGATGTTCACAAAACGGGCGAAGTGACCACCCCGAACGAAAGCCCGCTGGCTACTAAGCGAGCAAACTGAGATTCTATTTCTTGCGTTCCCATATACCTTGGTAGAGTGAGAGTGATAAGTTAATAGTGTCGCTTCCTCACCCATAGCGGTTTTTTAGAATGAATATACCTACGCCACACACTGGTACACGTTTGATTGTACTAGTGAATTTATTCCCAATTTTCACAAAATATCTCTGATATGGCCGATACGTGTTAATTATTATTAATATTATTTTTTCATTCAATGCGTAAATGTATTACGGAGGAATACCAAAAATCTGAATCCAGTATTTATTATATTTATAGAGATATTAAAGTTTTTAGAAGCAATGTGTACTAGTTACACATCACAGGACAGGAAGGGTTAAAGGCATGAGTAAACCTTAGCAAAATAAGTTGATAAAAATCCACAGCATTAGAAGCAAGAAAAATATATTTATTTTCATTATCGTCCAATGCGAGCATTGGCACGTACGAACTGTACACATATTGGCTGACTTCGTAAGCGAAAATGCGATAACTGCATAAGAAAAAACCAAATGAATATTCACACTTCAATTGGTTCCAATTTATTTATTAATGGTCGACCATTGTATTGAGTTTTATTAAGATTTGTTGTATCCAGTACAATCTGGCGGGTTTATAGCTATGTGGCAATATATTCCAACTAATCAGAAAGATGTTGAACAGGCTTTAAGGGGGGGTATTTTGCTCTACAAATTTGAAAAATCGTTTTTTATTTTTTGCATATTCTTCAATCATTAAGAATATGTTCTCAAAAGGAAATTTAAAAATTCTCAATATTTACGCAGTTAAAGCTATAAATGAGGCAGCAATTACGTCGCACCGGAATGACTCGGACAATACATAATCTCAAAACTTTAAAGGCGTTTTTCTCGAAACTACTTTTTTCGACCTGGTCGACATAAAATCTCAAGTTCTATCCAACCGATGATTGCCTTCAAATTTAGTATGATGTTTTTATATTGTTCCTACCTTGGAAAATTCAAAAGTAATTTTTTTTAAATAAATTTTTTTTTCAGTCGCCATTTTACGTTATTTTTTAATTTCCTTTGGTACCAACAGTAATGACATTATTTCTTATCAAGAAACTGACTGAGTATGACTTTTATTTCTTTACGAAAGGGTTCTGATCATGTCGACCAGCTCACCCTCTTTTTTTTTTTATAAAATATAACAGCTGATATCTTGAATTGAAATTTCTTTTGTACATTTTCAAATCATCAATAAACAAACTTAAAAAATGCATACTAAAATGTTTTTTGTTTTTTTTTTATTTAGTCTGAAAAAACGCCTGAAATTCCCGCCTCTAGAGTAGAATAAACAGTGTTTGATAAAAATAAATTACAATGTCTTTAAACCTCCACAACATTAATGCTTTAACTATAAACATAACATAAATATTGAAACGTTTCACATAATTTGGAGGCAAAACGTGCCATAGTTATGATACATACGTAACTACTGCATACAACAGGCCAGGGTGACAGATTTAATTCTCATCTATTATTATTAAACAAGTCTACATTTTAATTCAATATATTGGATAAATATTTATAGCTTCTATTGTCTCAATATAAAAATAAAAGCAGCTAAAAAAAATTATTCGTTATTTTGACTAATGCAGTTACCGCTTTTTGCTTACAAAGGCAGGATTATTGTTATAATCGTTAAAAAAAAGCACCTGATTATTCGATTATTTCAGTTTCCAAAAGTATCAACATAAACGAAAAATAATTTTTTTTAAATATCGATTCTTTGATAGCACTTTTGTATGCCCTCCATTAACATTTATTCACTTTAATACGGTTTATTCTGTTTAGATCTAGAGGAATGGAAAAGGGTTGCAAAGCAGCAGATGACTTTAGACGGATTCTTACCATCAACATCGACAATCGAAACAGTGAAGACTGTATAAGCGATAACAATAACAGTGGAAGATACATTCGGCGAGTGATTCGAAAGAATTCTTCTTCCTAGTGTCATTTCAGGTCCCCCCAATGTTGACTATCACCTGAGAGTAGGCATCTTTGTCCCCGGCAGCCCGAAAAAGATCTCAAACGCTCCTTATACCAGTCCAATCATGTATATAGCGGAGCCAGGAGATTTGCCTCCTGCCAACACCTCTTCGACCCTCTATTTTTCCTTGAATGATCAGGTGCAGTAATTTGTACTTTGCTTCTCTAAGTACATGACCCAAGTAGGACCCCTTTCGGATTTTAATATTAGGGACATTTAGGAAAGGCCAAAGCTAGTCCTGGTAAAAAATAAAGCTGTAAAAGTTAACCATTAATGAGAAATGGTTTTCATTTATGCACTATTTTCATGGAACCAATTACCTGCGTAAACAGAGGATCATTATTTTTTTATTTATTATATAAATGTAGGTTCGTGTCACTAGATGAATTGTGTAAATTTTATCGAGAAGGATCACTAAATTTATATTTTGAAATAGACAGAAAGAGCGATTGATTAAAAAAAAACACCTTTCATTCTATTGAAATAAAAAGTATAAGAATTGGTGTTTGTCAATATTTTAACAAGAAAATAAGTTGCCATGAAAAAGTTAAAAAATAAATATGTTACATGGAAAATATGACTTAATAATTAAAACTATATATTGTATGTACATTAAAAAATGTTAAAATGATATTGTATAGAACAAATTTGTATAAACTTCATTAGAATGATTTTGTAAGAGAAAGTTAAAACTATTTTGTTTGAAAACAATTACAAATTTACAAGTTAGTTAAACGTGTCACAATCAGATATCGGAAGATCTAAAAAATACAAAGGTTCTTTTGTAGTTCGTCTTCCCTTGATAAGTTTTCTGCGGTTTTCTTACCAAATATGTTTTTTTTTTAAATATATTCAGATTCAGGGAAGTACCCAATCTAACGGCTGCAGTCACCACCGTTACACTCAACTAAAGTTTATTTATTTTGTGATCTGTCAATAACAATGGGTTTGAGTTCCGAATTGGAGCGTGAAATGAAATCACGACATCTCTCTAGAAAAACCAAAACTCTACTTTATAAAACACTCATCCGACCTGTGCTCACCTATGGCTCAGAATGTTGGACTCTAAGTAGAGTGGACATGAGGGCTCTGGGGACATTTGAGAGGAAGATTCTGCGCAAAATATATGGCCCCATTTGCAATAACGGAGAATGGCGTATCAGGTATAATCAGGAGCTGTACGGTCTGTATGGAGACCCTACCATAACACAAGAGATTTTAATTGGGAGACTCAGGTGGGCTGGACACGTGCAGCGAATGAGTGAGGAAGACATTCCGAGAAGGCTCTTGAATGGCACACCGGGGGGTCGAAGAAGGCCAGGAAGGCCGAAGCTTCGATGGCTGGATGGTGTCAATAGGGATGCGCAGCTCATTGGCATCCAGAACTGGCGAACAGCAGCACAGGACCGCCAGTCATGGAGGCGTGCTTTAAAGGAGGCCAAGACCCGACCTGGGTTGTAGAGCCATTGTTGATTGATTGATATTGTCATTATGTAATTATAGAAGACGAAACTTGAGAAGACATTAGTTTGTAAGTGTTTGTTATGTCATTATGGAAGACTGTTTGTTTAAAAAGTCTACATTAACAGTAAACAAAGAGGGTTGAAAAATTAACATCATTTTAACATTTTAAACTCTAGCCCAAAAAAATATATCTTTTTGTAATTAATAAATAAATAAATAAAATAAATTATAAAAATACAATTTACTTATGATTACTCAGACAAGCCTTAATATGTTTGATTTAGATAACACTATACCTTTATGACACACAATATCTATGTTTTTTGAAAACTTAATACAGTAAAACTCTGTTAATTAGAAATTCATGGGACCGAATTAAAAAAAAATAAATGCATAAATTAACAAAATCCTTTTGAAATGAATCTTTTTTTTTATTTTTTTTTTTATCTGACTAGTTTATTTCCATGTGGCAATCTCTTACAACCAACCAGAAAGATGTTTTTATAGGCCCTAAGTGTCAACCAGACTGGAATCCTATTTAAAAAAATCTGGGTTCCAGCGGGGATCGAACCCGCAACCTCCGGATCGGTAGACAACTGTCTTACCACCAGGCCATGGAGGTCGTCGATAATCTTTACAAAGTCAAGTACAGTAGGGACATTTCTTATTCTTCCCAGTGTCATGTCAGGTCCCCTCAACGTTGAATATCACCTGAGAGTAGACATCTTTGTTCCCGGCAGCCCGAAAAAGATCTCCAACGCCCCTTATGCCAGTCCAATCGCGTATATTGCGGAGCTAGGAGATTTGCCTCCTGCCAACACCTTTTTGGCCTTCTATTGTGCCTTGGATGATCAGGTGCAGTAATTTGTACTTTGCTTCTCTAAGTACATGACCCAAGTAGGACTCCTTTCGGATTTTAATATTAGGGACATTTAGGAAAGGCCAAAGCTAGTCCTGGTAAAAAATAAAGCTTTAAAAGTTAACCATTAATGAGAAAGGTGGGAGAGTCATGATTGGCTAGTGTCGGGCATGCGGAGCTAACCATAGAAGCTGTGGAACTTTGTGGCCTAGTAGGAAAGATGCCTGTCTGTCAATGGAAATTGCGGGATTTAAAAATAAATGGGTTCCAGCCTGGTTTTCCCTTCGGACATCGAAAACATTTTTCTGGTTGGTTGGAAGCGATTACCGTAAATAAATCTGCCAGGTTGTATTTATTAAACGAGAGCGTAATACAACAAAAATGTGTCGTGGCAAATGATTAAAGCTGTTGGTTTTTGCCGTCGGAAGGAATTTAAATTTTTTCAGCGAATTAAATGAACATGTTTCTTTCAAGTATCAAAATGCTTACGAACTACAAATTATGAGTGATTATACAAAAGAAAATGTAGCATGGTCCCTGTGACATTTCAAAAATTTGCCCCGATACAACCTTGTAACGACGTTCAGTAATTTAAATTATTTTATCGACTTTGATATAAGCCTCGATTCTAATAAATAGCAAGTTATTTAGGTAAATACATTACATAAAACTAACAATAATGACAAATTAATACATCTTGTTACAAATTAGCCAAAATATGTCAGTTTGTTAAAATCAAATAATATTTGGCGACGTTTGTCAAAAGTCACTACGTTAGTCTGCATTGGCTAGGGATGGGGTATGCGATAATTGGATTTTCGATTTTTTTATACATAAAATTAAATGTTCGTAATTAGTATTAATTCATAGTGGATTTTGGCCTATTAAAATATAGATAAAAATCATACAATACATTAGAAAGTCAGTATAATGAAAATTAGGAATTAAAACGTCAGTTTAGAGAAGAAAAACAATTTTTCCAT
This sequence comes from Odontocerum albicorne, assembly GCA_949825065.1. NCBI lineage: Eukaryota > Metazoa > Arthropoda > Insecta > Trichoptera > Odontoceridae > Odontocerum > Odontocerum albicorne. Next base: position 29,527,210 of record OX463860.1, read on the forward strand.
TTATAACAAAACGATTCGATTTGTAAAAGATTTTATCCCATCCCTTTGAGACATGACAATTTCAAAGGTCACAGGGACCATCCTACATTTTCTTGTGTATAGTATTTCATGAATCAGTGAGTTATGTAAGTCAAAATATTAATATTTCTTAAAACATTGATTTACAAAAGTCCTTACTAAAGTATGTCTTTCAATCTGGAAGAACTATTTTATCCCATCCCTTTGAGACATGACAATTTCAAACCTCACAGGGACCATGGTACATTTTTTTGAGTATACTAAAAAATATTGTCTGGAATAAAAATTACGAATTAACAGGATTTTACTGTATAATGTAACATAAGAGGTCAATTATTTGTATTTTTACTTATTTAAAGATAAAAAAAAATTGTTTGATGTAGCGTAGATTGTAACGTTAAAAACAAGTTAAATAACTTTAATTAATGGCCAGATATTGATAAAAGTTCATTACATTGTATAAAATATATATTATAAAGTTTTGTACAATAGATATAAAAATATCAAACAACACTAGCAAAATATCTTTTTAGCATGAGTAAAAAATCTGAATAAATTGGAGGCAAATTAGAATATTTTGCCTTTTAAAATAGTCAATATCATATATATTTAACTTTCAAGTGAAATCTTTTTATAGGGAAAAAGTTGCCGTCACAAAAGGTACTACTGTTCTAGACTCAAAGATCCAAATTCATAGTTCAACTTTAACCCCCTTATCATGGCATTGTAACACAGGTGTTACACTAATTTAGGGAAAAAAAAAAAAAAAAAAACAGAAACTAACGTAATTTCAAATATGGCAACACATTCAAATACTATACACGCACTATTGTGTGCAGTGGTATCGTCTGGTGATAAATATTGACAACGCTACAAACTTTCAAACGACATCGGGTCAACATGTCTGGACAGCGTGGGCGCGTTTTGAAAATTGGGATAAGTAATCTAAATATCTTATTAATCACTACACGTAGAGAAAATTATTCAAACCATTTTATTTGTTGATAATTCAGCTTTATAAATGTTGTTCTTGTTTTAGATTATAGAATAATTTTATAGCCCTTTTCGTGTTTTATAAAAATTGATATTTTGGCAATGTAACATGGGTGTTACACATAAAAAATAACTATAAGGAAAAATTGTGATTTTTTTCCCTCAATTTTCCTTCATAACAAGAAATCACCAAAGAAAAACTTTAATAGTTAGATAAATTGAACTTTGCCAAGATAAGGGTTAACACTGATTACTAAATTTTACTTTTTTTTGCTAAAGAAATTAGTATTTCAAGTTGAGTAACGCACAAATTTGTCATTGCTTCCTTAACCCTTTTAATCCCAGCATATTTTGGCAAAAAAACAGTAGTTTATAAAGGGTCTTTCAAATTGAGCGGTTTTTTTTAATTCTTGGCTAAAACACAGATGGGGTCGCGAACTTGCCTGGATCTTATGATATTTGAGAAGTGTAATGTATGGCATTTATAAAAATGGAGTCATATACAATACAACAACGCGTTCAAATTGTTGAATTATTTTATGTATTGTAATCTCCGCAAACGGTGATGTTAATTGGCCATCAAGATCATGTGATCTGACACCGTTGGACTATTTTCTGAACTGAAGTTACGTGAAAAGCCAGGTCTATAAGAATGATCCCCGATCAATTTCCGAGCTGAAGGACAAAATTATTCGCGTTATCGGCGAGTTAGAACCGCAATTATACCAAAATGACATCGAAAATTTGGACAAAAGAGTGGACATCTGCGGAGCTGCAAGAGGTGGACATTTGGCAGATATTTTTTTTTGTGTTTAAATGTCATACATTATACTTCAATGACCAATAAAAAGATTTTTGAAATCAAAGCCAATTGTGTGTTTTATTCGAGAATTCAAAAAATTTTAATCGAAAAAACCGCTCAATTTGAAAGACCCTTTATTTTTTTTTTTCTCAGTTAATATAAATGCATTTTTTTAAAAGTGAATGATTCTCAAATTTAAAAAAATATATATTCAACATAAAAACTTTGATGCCGATGATTGGCCCCGTGGGATTTTACCAATACACCTGTTGGGACCGATGATCGGCCCCATGGGATTTTACCAATACACCTGATGGGACCGATGATCGGCCCCGTGGGATTTTACCAATACACCTGTTGGGACCGATGATCGGCCCCGTGTGATTTTACCAATACACCTGTTGGGACCGATGATCAACCCCGTGGGATTTTACCAATACACCAGTTGGGGCCGATGATCGGCCCCGTGGGATTAAAAGGGTTAAAAAAGGAAATTACGTGGTTTTATCACGTAACTTAAAAAAAATAACATTTAGTATTTAAGTTAAACTATGGTTCGGACTTAAGCGAAAAATTGCATTTCATATTATCATGTTTTCTGGCAGATATCATGTATCACTGTATTTGTATATTATTATTTATTTACGTGACAAGTTATTTTACGTACGTACGTACATAGTAAATGAAAAACAAGACAAAAAAACAAAATAAAACCAGGTAATTTAAAGTGGATACTCAATTTATATGGATCTGAGTTAGTTTTCTTTTCACTTATCGTGTCCCCAATAAACTAGGCTTTTGCCCGTATCTTACTCTGTGATAAACATCTCTGTGATAAACTATTATCAACTTGATAAGTTGCGAGACCTAATTATGATTATTTGACACGTGAGTCAATCCTTGGTGTACTTTGTAATTTCTTAGAAATCAATAGCCTATATCACAATGCCCTTCGTACGATCTTCAAAAAAATAGACCACATTTAAGAGTTAACAAAATTTTTTACAACAAACCCTTCTGCAAACTCAATTACTCAAACTCCTGCCGTAATAACAACCACATTCCGATTCACTGCCTGAATTTTTTGCATCTTTTTGCCTTCATTGATTTCGGTATCTCATGGGGACAGACAGGCATATTGCCTTCGGGAAAAAGATGTTCTAACTATAGGGATGTTGAATATTTGGGCAGTTGTCACGTGTGTTGTGTCTTTATTGAATTTGTATTTTATTTTATCCTTGATGATAGTGCCAGATGTAACGCGTGACAAATTTCTATTATTATTAATGGCATGTATCCTATAAAATTTAATATTTTGACACTATATTTAGTTTTTTATAAAATCATTTTTGTGCTAAACGGAAGATATGTTAGGAAATTATTGAAGATTATTGACTGAAATAGTCTAGATATTTTTTTCATTTAAGAATGAAATAATTTTAACGGACACATGTAAGAACGATTAAAATATATACGTGTATGTATTAATACATATTATTTTTTCTCAAACTGAACTTTTTTTTAAACAAAGTTCTGAATTACGAGTATATTTTTATTTTTAATCTGGCAACTACAGAGTCATGAAAATAAAAAAACTGTATCTTATTAATCATTTCACGAACCCCAAGTAACTGCCACAATAATAGTACACGCCATAATGTTTTCCCAATTTAAAATGAACAAAAATTATAATCGCAATAATTTTCTAGTATTGGGTGTACAAATAAGTCACCGCCGTTTGACAAAAGTTGGCGCCACCAGTAAGTTATGGTTAAAATTGTCAGATGTAAAATGTCATTATCGTAAGGTTGGACATCTGTCAACAACATGACCTTGAAATATTAGTGAATTTTTATCAGTATAACATATTTTTTTGTGTTCGAAAATGTCAAGTTTTGAGCCGAATAAGCGTCATTTGCGGGAACTTTTGATTTACTTCTTCAATTTGAAGAAATCTGCAGCTGAGGCGCATCGATTGCTTGTAGAAGCATATGGTGAGGCTGCCTTAAGTGAGAGAAGTTGTCGTGAGTGGTTTCAAAAGTTTAAGAACGGTGAATTTGACATCGAAGACAAAGAACGTAGCGGAAGGCCGAAAGTGTACGAAGACGCGGAATTGGAAGTATTATTGGATCAAGATTCGTGCCAAACGCAAGAAGAACTTGCACTTACATTAGGAGTGACTCAACAAGCAATTTCACATAGGTTGAAATCATTGGGAATGATTCAAAAACAAGGAAATTGGGTTCCATATGAACTGACACCGAGAAACGTTGAACGCCGATTTTCCACATGTGAAATGCTGCTTGCCAGGCATAAACGAAAGGGTTTTCTGCACCGTATAGTCACTGGTGATGAAAAATGGATCCACTATGATAATCCAAAAAGGAAGAAATCATGGGGAACCCCTGGCCATGCTTCAACATCTACAGCTAAGCCAAATATTCATGGAAAAAAACTCTGGTTGTGTATTTGGTGGGATCAGCTTGGTGTCGTGTATTATGAGTTGCTCAAACCGAACGAAACCATTGCTGGGGCTGTCTACCGAGCACAATTGATGAGATTGAGTCGAGCACTCGAGGAAAAGCGCGCCCACTGCTACTCCAGACACGACAAAATTATTCTCCTGCATGATAATGCTCGTCCACATGTTGCGGCGCCGGTCAAAACCTTTTTGGAAACAATCAATTGGGAAGTTTTACCCCACCCGCTGTATTCACCAGACATTGCTCCTTCTGATTTTCACTTGTTTCGATCGATGACGCATGACCTGTCTGAGCAGCACTTCACATCATATGAAGATACCAAAAATTGGGTCGATTCGTGGATAGCCTCAAAAGATGAAGCATTCTTCCGACGCTGTATCCGTATGCTGCCAGAAAGATGGGAAAAGGTAGTGGCAAGCGATGGGCAATACTTCGAATAAAACATGAGGTTCCGTTCTTTCACAATAAATGCCCAATTTTTGATAAAAAACGGCGGAAACTTATTTGTACACCTAATATAATTGTAAATTCCTAAATGTATTTTGACTAAAAAGGAATTTTTATTTTGAAAATGGGTAAATATTAAAATTTCCTTTGTATAGGTTCATTGATAGCAAAATAATATGCACACATATAAATACATTTCGAAATCGCACATATATTTCAAGATAAACTGCAAAAAATACATTTAAGAGAGAAGCTACGAAAAGGTCTAGGCTCATCATATAACATCCTTCCGGCCAAGATCAACCCCATCAATATAGAAGGAGCCCGGCCGCGACGACACCAGATGTTTTTTAGCCCACACTCTTGTATGTATAAAGCTTACCTGATATCTAAACGAAAAAAACTGTACGTAAAAATCTCATAATTATTGACCAGTAAATACAATATTTAAAATACAGGGCAGAACTCTACAGTAAAGCACGCATTATCGGCCAGAAAATATGGTATTTAAAACACAAGACTTAATTCTCCATGGACCATTTTAAAATACAATCATTCAACTTTTTCAGACTTGTTTTAAACATAATGTAGGAGTTTCCTTATTGCTATTGATAGAGTATAACAATTATGAATCACAATGCGAAGACAACTGAAAATTAGATCGAGCGGCACTTGTCGGATGCACCGGATCATGACTTCTCCTCCATCCCTTTGGCCGGAATGAATTCTAACGATGCAGAGTTGATGCAGAACCTCTTCTTCGTAGGAGCCGGTCCATCGTCAAACACGTGGCCGAGATGGGCAGCACACGACGAACACCGCACTTCAGTCCGTACCAATCCTGGTCGAGTGAGAACCAGTAAGATGTTGCCACCAACTTCGCTCCATAATTTTGCAGCATTTATTCATATAGGGGTGGGGAACAAAAAGGAGGGGGGTAGAAAGAACGGCGATACGGAAAAGATTGAAGCGAGTTTGTTAGGAGAGAGTCAAACCAAAAGTGAAAATAAATCGGGAAGTGTTGTTGTGTTAAGGACGGTTTGGTTTTTAGTGATAGGAATTCGCTTAACAAAAGCAGGGGCAGGTTAAACAAAAATATTTCATATAAAATTAAGGAGTAAACAAATTATTAACCGAGGATTAACAAATTATAACAAAAAAAAAATTGGTTTAAATTATATGTACGTGAATATTTATTTATGGTAATCGTGTATGCACGATGCGTATTAAAAAATTATTCATAACACCATTTTTCAGGGAGAGGTATCAAAAAGTTATTCAAAGTAAAAGAAGTTTTTTTTTTTTAATTTAGTTTGTGGAATATTATCATGTCATATCATGCAGAATGCGTAGCAACATACAGTTATTTTAAAGACAATTTTATATTGACCATAGATAACCATTAAATGATTTATTTTTTAAAAGATTCAACGAAGACGATTTTTATTGATTAAAATTGATAAATATAATATTAATATTAAAAATAAATGCGAAATAAATAAATAAACAGAAAGTGAAGATTAAAAAAATGAAATAATAAATATAACGAAGCAAATGACAATGGAAAGACGTGGAAAAAGCAGAGATGTTGCGGGAAAAGTGATGCGGAGCATAGATAAGTAAGGAGAGAAAGGTGGGGAAAGGGGTGAGAAAAATAGACAATATTAGAAAAAGCTTTTAAAACCTTCACCGTACGTGTGAATTTATAATTTAAGAGAACTGAGCATAACCTTTTTAAATATAGATTGTAGAATATTAAAAAATAATCACTTGTTAATTAAATTATTGATAAATATACATTTAAACTAATTTACGTTTATATGACGTTAATAAAAAGTCATTCTTCAATGTACAAAGTTGATTATTTTAAATTAAAATAAACATTTAAGGATGAAATTTGTTTTATCAAATACTGTTTATTCCATTTTATGTAACGGTATGCTGCCCTCATAAGCAAAAACGCAGCTAACGGGGAAAAAATCGGAAATTTAACTAAGTATGAGGCAATATCCCATATCAAATTCTGAACCATCGAAAATCGACATAATGTCTTCTTTAATTTTAAGGTTTTTGTAAGTAAAAAAGCAGTAAAATGTGATTTATAAGCAAAAAGACAGCAAGTGTCTATGCGTTTGCTGCGTTTTTGCTTATTAATCACATTTTACTGCTTTTTTGTTTATGAATCACGACATTTTTAAGCAGCAATGAAAAACATGAAAGTACAGTTTTCTCAAAACTTAACTTTTGCCATTAGCTGCATTTTTGCTTATGAAGGAAGTATAACCCTACCGGTTTTAAGGCTTTCACCTCATCATCAGGGGACTCATAAACAAGACTTGTTTGCGCTCCCTGATGGTGGGGTGAAGACCTTGAAACTGTTAGGGTTATACCGTTACAAAAAGTGGAATAAACAGTGTTTGATAAAACAAATTACAATGACTTTAAACCTCCACAATTTTAATGCCTTAACTATAAATAATATATTAAAGAAATATATTTTCAGTATGAAAATGTTTCACATGATCAATATTGAAAACGCCTATACGCTATATTCATATAGAATTCAGCTGGGTGCTGAAAACGCCTATCACCGTCCTGTCCTATTCTCAATTTTTTTAGATAGTTAAAAAAAAAACAAGAGCCGGAATGTCTTAATGGTAGATTTTTCCAGCGTATATTACCGTCCTGTCCTATTCTCAATTTTTTTAGATAGTTAAAAAAAAACAAGAGCCGGAATGTCCTAATGGTAGATTTTTCCAGGGTATATAACAATTAACCTGCTTTTAGCTTTTTACAAGAATATAAATATTTTTTAGTACTGTCATAAAAAAATTATTCAGTAGTCAATGTGTTAAGGATAATTTTTTTTAAATGGGCAAAATTATGAAAAGTGGGAATAAAAATCTAATATTTGGGGAATATCGTATCCTCGGGTTAATGCTAAAAGTTTGAAACTGCATATTTTAAGTATTTTGAAGGTAACTCGAACTTATTCCACTTTTTGTAACGGTATAACCCTACCGGTTTCAAGGCTTTTACCTCATCATCAGGGGAGCAGGAACAAGACTGAATTCTGTTCGAACTGGTACCGATATAAACGCTTCTAACGGTTGGGGACATTCGGGTTGGGGACTGGGGGCTGAGGGAGGCATGGGACGACCTCGGCGAGCAGCGGAGAGATTCTTGGGATATATGTGTTTGCCAGATGCACTGACTTAGAAATTTGTAGGGCCTCTAATCTGTCCAATTTATTTCCGTTACTACTGATATGTAAGAATTTGGCATCATCAATAGAAAAAGTTGGTTTTCACGGTGAAAATGATTAGCCGTTTCAGAATAAATTAGAGGATTTGTTAAGGCGGTTTTGTGTTCATGCCTATGGATAATAAATTGGACAGATTAGAGGCCCTAGAAATTTCTAAGTCAGTGCATCGAGGTGAACATCTGGCCAACACATATATCCCAAGAATCTCTCCGCTGCTCGCCGAGGTCGTCCCATGCCTCCCTCAGCCCCCAGTCCCCAACCGTTAGAACCGTGTATCTCGGTACCAGTTGGAACAGAATTCAGTCTTGTTCCTGCTCCCCTGATGATGAGGTGAAAGCCTTGAAACTGGTAGGGTTATACCGTTACAAAAAGTGGAATAAAAAATGTTTGAAAAAACAAATTACAATGTGTTTAAAACTTCACAACGTTAATGCCTTAAAATATATTTCTGTTAAGTAGGCATACGTTTTAAAGTAATAAAATATGTTTACAGCTTAATAACCTGTTTCAGGCAGTTCCAGGTTATCTGTTATACTAAGTTATCCGACCCTCCCATAATTCCATGTAGGTCAGACAATCAGGACTCGACTGTATAGAAAATATTAAGAGCAAGGATTAAATAAGCTATAACATTAAAACTTGCCAAAATGTATCTCCAGGGAAACATTGCAAAAAAAAGGATCAAAATACTAAATAAGTACATTGAGGAAAAACTGATAGTTAAATTAAACAAACAGTCTCTAATTCAGTGGTAAATTATAATATTTGACTAAAAATTTGTAAATATCAATTTAAAAACATTTCGATAGTAAAGTGAAAAAAACTTTGCTTTAATTCACAAATATATAAACAGCTCACTTTCTATTATCCGGGGTGGTAGGGGAAAAAATTACGATGTCATCAACTGGGATCTCTGGTCGATGATGTGCTCAAAATCTCACATCTGTTACATATAACCAATTTTGCCAGTTTTATTTTCTGGTACATATTGTATTATGTAGTCAAACAAAATTATTTTTCATTTTAAATAATAATATTGAGATGTTCAAAAAAAATCAGCTATTTACTGTCCCGGTTAATGTGACTCTAGATAATCGAGGGTACTTCCTGGATATATACATAATAAGCATTACTTAGTATAGCAAATATTTTTCCAGTGTTGTTAAATACTACGCTACACATAGCGCACATCATCCTGAGAGTAGCTGCAAATTATCATTGTTATTACTTTTTATTAAAATGTTTGAGTAGCATGCTACTTAAGACAAAAGTAGCTATTACAGTGCCACTTTATCATATTAGCTTCAAATAGATAGGTCTTTTTTCGATTCATATATCCATTTACGAAAAAGTCGAAATTATTCATGAAACACAATGCGGCGTAAAAAATGACGAAAACTGCAATAAGTTTTTTTGCTACTTTTGATATAGCGTGGTTATTGTATATGATTGTCACTGACATTCTTTCAATGTCCCTTTCAACTCATTGTAAACATATTGTCCAGATAACAGAACTCATCGAACTGTTCCAGAGAATTTTTGTCACAAGACATCATCACGAACAATTCAAAATGCGATTAATTCAAGAAATTTCGTAATCAGTTTAGAATATAAATTTAATTTGGAAAATGACTTATTGCATTGACGAGAGGGTTAACAAATATTTACTTAACAATATACCTAACTCTGATATAACCAGTAATAGCTATAACGAGGAAATTTAGCTGGCCCCTTTTGCTAGTTATAACCAAGTTTTACTGTAGTTAAAATACTGAAGATAACAAGTAGTGACGTTTAGACATAACTCAAAACGGTCCCTTGTTAATAGTCCTCTATATAAAAGAACAATGATTGAAATCAACAATTTATTTCTCGAAATGAACTAAAAATAATAGGTCAATCTTTGGAATGATATTCAACTTATGCGAGTCTACAATTAATAACGAATTTTGAGTTAAAAAGTACAACAAATTGTTAGTTACTTATATTTACTATTCATATTTCGATAGTCACTTTTAAAATTTCTATCATTATAACAAATTCCTCAAGACTCAAACCTACATTGAAATACAGATAGCATTATAATTTTGCTGCAATTGAAATAAAAAATAACGGTTAGTAAAGGAAAGGTTTGTTGTTGAAAGCACACATAAAAAAAAAAACAATGATTCAATAAAAAAAAAACAATGCGTAATGGAAAAAAAAAAAACCATTGAAAAATGAAAAAAATGCAAGCCACCAAATAAAACAAGATAAAAATTTCTCAAGACATTTCTGTAGAATGGGTTCCATCCCAAAAGTGCATCGAACAGAAAGATCATATACAGCAGAATATTATGAAACTCTTCTTTAACCCTTATCTTGGCATAGTTCAATTTATCGAAATATTAACGTTTTTCTTTGGTGATTCCTTGTTATATGGTAAGTTATGAAGGAAAATTGAAGAAAAAAAATCACAACTTTCCTTGATTTTTTTTTGTAACACCTACGTTACATTGCCGAAATATCAATTTTTATAAAACACAAAAAGGGCTATAAAATGATTCTATAATCTAAAACAAGAACAACATTTACATAGCTGAATTATCAACAAATAAAATGGTTTAAATAATTTTTCTCGACATGTAGTGATTAATAAGATATTTAGATTATTTACCCCAATTTTCAAAACGCACCCACGCTGTTCAGACACGTTGACCCGACGTCGTTTGAAAGCTTGTAGCGCTGTCAATATTTATCACCAGATGATACCACTGCACACAATTGTGCGTGTATAGTATTTGAATGTGTTGCCATATTTAAAATTACGTTCCAGTTTCTGGATTTAAAAAAAATCCCTTAATTAGTGTACCACTTGTGTTACAATGCCATGATAAGGGTTAATGTACTTCCTTTATACTGAATTATTTATTGAAACGTAGAGTCATAATACTCCTTCTGCTGAAGAACTTTCTTCAGTCTTTCAGTAGTTTATGAAACAATGAATTATAAAAGTCTCAAATTCTTTCTACAGTGTTTAGTATTTCATGAAACATTGAGTTACGGAAGTCATTATTAAAATACATCATTATACTAGAGAAAATGTAGCATGGTCCCTGTG